>JAIRCK010000071.1:0-173077 GCA_020744315.1 Curvularia eragrostidis | reverse complement strand
GCAAGGTGTATATTAGCCTCACGAGAGACGTGTTGGGATATATTTGGTGGAGTCATTGTATATTGTAACAAGAGAGGTGCGCAAAGTTGGTGGGGTGGCTCACTCGCTTGTATGGCTCACTCGCTTGTAAACTACGTTATATGATATAGTCGTGTTAACAAGGCCTTGAATGTTCACGGTACAAAAGATCGCACGTACTCGGTAGACCATATGAATACAGCCGTCACAGGAGGATAATCGAATAGATACAGGACGAAACCACGGGCATATGTGCTAACCTAGCTCCTGACAAACACACAGTCTCCTCTTCACTCTTCCTCCTCCATACCACCTCGATCCCTGCCGTCAAAACTTCTACACCCAAACCACTACAGCCGCCTTCAAGCTCCATAGGAAGCACTACCAAACTATCCAAGCACATGTGCACGAGCCACTCCACTGGTGAAGAAAGCAGCTGATACACGTACATCTGGTGAGGTAGAGCAACCATCCAAATCGCCAAGCCGTCGTCTGTTCGAAATCATGGTAGAATGGTTGAAGTAAGGGATAACGTTTGTGGGTATCAGTGTAAGAATCGTGAAGAACTTTTTTAATCCGTTGATGACTCGTGAATGCGTAAGATTTGCCGAAGAGATGCTGAGATAGGCTAGGAAACGATTGTGATGAGATATTGAAGTAAACAAAGGACATGAAACTGCATGCCATAAATGTCAATATTTCGCTACGATGTCACTCGTAGCGAAACTTGAGCCAGCCGA
The DNA here is from genome assembly GCA_020744315.1 of Curvularia eragrostidis. Lineage (NCBI taxonomy): Eukaryota > Fungi > Ascomycota > Dothideomycetes > Pleosporales > Pleosporaceae > Curvularia > Curvularia eragrostidis. The sequence goes on along the minus strand of JAIRCK010000071.1, from coordinate 172,319 downwards.
GCTCGTGAGTCGCCTAAGCGACAGCAGTCGTAGGAGCAACTGTTGCAGGGACGGGAGCAGCAGCAGGAGCAGCAGCGGCGGCGGCGGCTGTGGCATCACCGTTGACTTCGGCCTGAGTGCAGTCGCGAGAAATGTGGCCAGTTTCGCCACAGCGGTAGCAAGTCTTGCCGGCAGTGTTGAGTGGGCCGCCGTTAGGTGCGGTGCAGTCGCGGGAGATGTGTCCTACAAAAGGTCAGTGTCAGTGTCACAGATTCAGACTGGCATGCTTACCCAGCTTGCCACAGGCGTAGCACTTCATGGCCTGAGCCTGGCAATCGCGGGCGAAGTGGTTGGGACCACCGCACTTGTAGCAAGTAGCAGGGCGAGCGCCGCCAGCGAAGCCGCCCCTGAAACCGCCATAGCCACCGCGAGGGGCGCCAGCACCACGACCCATTCCTGGGTTGGGGCAGTTGCGGGCAAGGTGACCAGCAATGCCACAGCTGTAGCAGCGTCCGCTGGTACCAGCTCCGCTCAGGCGCAGAGTCGGGCAGTCAGCCTGGACGTGTCCGAGGCCCTGGCAGTGATAGCACTGCTTGGCTGCGGCTTCGTCAGCATTGTGGTTCTTTTGTAGCCTCAGTTGTACTGGGTATTTGCGAGCGTTGCGAGGACAGCAGCCACAGCAACATGTGGAACGGACAGTGGGGGTGATGGACTCGAAATGACATACTATCGGTGGTGCGGGGATGCGGGCATCCATTGGACTCGTGTCCGGGCTGCTTGCCTATAGGATGCATTAGTGTACGGTTGGGCATGTGGGCCTGAAGTAAGACATACAGTTGTAGCAGAGCCTCTCAGACGAAGAGCACACCTCTGCATGTTCATGTAAGTCGCATTGCTACGTGCCTGCATGGCCAGCCTCGTCATGGTCCCGCGACACAAATGCCGCCATTGGAGGTATCGTTTGGCCACATATACCTCGCAATAACGTCACTGCGACGGGAGCCACAAGTCAGTGCCTCTGATGTAGCTTACCGGCGTAGTGGCCGACGTTTCCGCACTTGAAGCACGCACGACGAGACAGAGACGACATTTTTACTTGTTTCTCTGTATATCTGTACCAGATGGTAAGCATACAGCGTACGGTTGTGCGAGGAGGCAGAAAGCAGCGGAGATGTAGGGCGTGGGGCGGCTTGTAGCAGTGTGTTTGCTATATGCTGTCTGTTCCCTCGATCTGGGTCGAGATAATGCAGCAGGCGGCGAGCAGTTGGTGAGGGGGCGCAAATACCTGCTTCGTTCGCTTCTTCAGATTCCGTCACCTGGGTTTGCGGTCAGTCGCAGAATTTTCGAGGGGCGGCTGTCGAGGGGTAAAGCAAGATTGAGTCGCATGCGCCGAGGGGAATCAGGCGCGCATCAGCGGGCAAGTGGCATGGTAGACGGGCGCAACGTACTTTCAACTTTCAACTTTCGACTTTCCAAGCCTTCCCTCAGCAGCGCTTCTGCAACCTTCCTCCGATTGTACAATGTGTGGTGTGGTGTGAGAGTTTGCGGATCAAGGCATGCGCGAGCTGCGGGCAAAATGCACTACTCATGGCTGTGGTCCCCTGCTTCGGCTGCGCGCTAGCGACATGCGCAATTTGGCTGTTCCCGAGGTCGAAACTGCACGCAACACTGTCTGGAGCCGTTCCAGATTGCATCATGCGGCGTGCGATAGGTGCGTGCCCATGCCGCTTCCATCCTAGATGTGTTTCGTCTGCCACCTCTCTGTCACGGGGGCCGTCTGCTCGACTTTTACCCCTCCGCCGCTGCTGCCGCCCGCTCCAAGGGCTACCGCCGCCCCATCCAACTCAGTCCCATACTCCGTGCTGTTATAGCTGACATGGCCAAGGTCCACGAAGCAGGATTGGGCCTCCTTACCTTGTGTGTAATCACCGCGCAAACGAAGGCTAATAGTGGGGTACCCACAGCATCCTTACCATGGACCTGCACGTGCACACGCTGAACATCTAACATGTTGGCTGTAATATTCATATGCATTCGTGTCTGTCTGTATCTATGTTTTCAATTTTCTCTGGCAGTGGGACCTGACTCTCTGCCATCATGAGCAGCGCAAAAATAAATGTGCTGCAGGATATGGTGTTGAGCTTGGTGTGCCCTCTAGTCTTCCGACTCGATGACCGCAGGGGCCTTGATCGTCCTCGTCTTGAGGAACTCGAGGCCTTCGCCACCCTGCATTATAGTTAGTACACAACACGCACTCTATATATAGTTGTCGCACTGGGGGTGGCTGGCTTACATAAGAGATCAATGGCGAGACTTCGATACCGTCCTTGGGGTCTTCGCTGACGACGGTGGCGCCGGCGGCTTGTACCCACTTCTTACCCTGCGTCATAATATCCTGCTTGCTCGTATCGGGATCGTCCTCTCCAGTTCCACGGGCGTTCTTCAGGGGCGAGAACTCGTCTTCACGCTTGACCTCCATACAAGCAAACTTGTCCAGGGTCAGGAAGGGGAAGCAGTCGAAAACAAACTGCTCGAGCTTGATGCCATTGGGCTTCTCTGGCTTGATTGTCTCTCCAGTCTCTGTGTTCACATAAGGAATCTTCTTGCGAGCGACGTGGTGAGGCAACTTCTTAGCCCAGGCAGGAATGCTCTCAAGGAACTTGTATGAGTAGTAGTGATTGACAATGTTGGCAGCACGGAACTTGAGCAAGTTGGAGTCCTTGGGGTCCTTGGCCTCTGCATCTTCAGCCGAAATCTCGGAGTATTCGACAACGTCTGGCTTGCCATTCTTCTGCAGGATGAGGCCAACAGACTCCTTGGCGTTGCGCTTACGGACGACCTTGGTGGCAATGTCGACATTCTTAGACGCAGAGAATCCAATGAAGGCAGGGTCAGCAACCTTGACAAGGCAGTTGTCGACGCAGTATGCGTGAATGTGCTGGATTCCACGCTTGCCCATGTCGGCTACAACGCCAGACTGGATGAGGGCTTGGTAGAGACCACCGTTACCATCAGGCGCAACAGCGACCTTTGACTTGCTTTCCAAAAGGATCTTGCCCTCATTGGAAATGCATGGCAAAACACCCTGCTCGAAAATGACGACATTCTCCTTCTTCAAGCCGAAGTAGTTGTGCTTCTCGAAGAACTCGGCAGTAGGTCCCCTGGTAGGTCCGCTAGTCATAACGTACCATGGAATGGTGACGCTGTCCTTGTTGTGCTTCTTGGCAGCCAGCATCTCTGCCTTCCTGATGCGCTCACCCTGCAGCTGGAACAGGCTCTTCTGGCTTGGGAGTCCAATGTCGAAGCATCCCTTGGGCGCTGAGCTTCCCAGACGTGTGCCCTGGCCACCAGCCATCAGCACAACTGCAACCTGGTTCTGAGCAATAAGTTCAAGGCCGCTGTTGTACCACTGGTCGAGGTTCTCCTGTGACGAGTCGAGTACGGAAGATGTGGCATTCTCGGGGAGGGGTTCGAGCTTGTTCTCGGTCGCTTCGCTCTGTGCAGGGTGGAGGGCGCGTTCGGTGATCTCGTTGATGTAGTCGGGGTTGAAGTTGCTCAGCTGTTCGTAGAGAGAGGCCTTCTCAGCGGTAGAAAGCTTGTCATAGAAAGCCTGTATGCTCCAGAATCAGCGGTTGATCAAGGCAAGGAAAGATGAACAGCGCGCTTCAAAGATAGTGTTTAGAGTCTGGAGCAGGTTGCAGAGCCATCAAGTCCACCAAAGGTGCTCCCAGTCGTCAAAAAGTCTACGAAGTTATACATACAAAAACTTGGTCCTGACCAGCCTTCTGGTACTTTGCCTTGAGCTCGTTGAACTCAGCCTCTGAGGGCTCTTTGGGGGGAGTTCCCTGAGGGGCTCCGCCGCTGATGTGAAGCTTCTCAAGCGCGCTGTTTACGGTACCTTTGATGGCTTCCATGATGAAGTGGGGTTATGGCGGGTTAGTTTTTGCGATGAAAGTGACAATTGCAGAGGTTTGGGGGGTTGAAGGGTTACAATTGCACAAAGAGTGGTAGAAAAACAGGCAGAGCTGCAGGCTCCTCACCGCGTGTCCCAGACGACTCGACTACAGCTCAGCTCTGACGCTCGTGTTGCCCCACTAGGCGGGCGCCCCTGCCGCACAAGGGCAAGATCGAGGCTTGCGAGATCGTCAGCACCCACCAGTCACGACTAATAATAGACATGTCATGTACAATATCAACCATCCCTTTTTCGTGAGCCATGCTTGTTTTCGTCAGTGCAGTATTCAAGCCCACTGAGGGCGCAAGCTACGGGAGCACAGCCACGGGCAGAAAGCGCCACTGGTTACCCAACGAGGAACAAGAAGAAGCAAAACACTCGCTGCTCCGACGCAATGCATGAAGCCAAGAGAATCCCCGAAAAAAAAAAGAATTCTGGACACAACTCCCCCAACGCCATTATGTGATGCAAACACTACGCATGTCCGTTGACTTCAACCGGCTTCTCTTGTTCGGCAGGCTTCAGAGCCTTTTGTGGCGCAGGGTTCAGAATACGGGTGGCATCGATCAGGCCAGCATGGGGGTTCAGCTCAAGCCCAAAGCCGGGGCGGTCGAGATCTTTGACGTCTAGATAGCCCTTGGTGGGAATGGGCTCATTGGTAAAGCTGCAGCTGATCAGTAGACATATTGACAAGTATCATCATCAACACTCACAGATTGCCGAATACGGGCAAAACGGACTTGCCATCTGGCGAGTTTGCCAGGTACTCCTGGAAAGGCGAGTTCGCTTGGGATACGACAAAGTGGTACGAGTACGGTCCGCTGGCATGGGGCACAACGGGAATATCGTATGCAGCAGCCATGGCCGAGATCTTGATCAGCTCAGTCATGCCACCGACCCACATGACGTCCGGCTGAAGAATGTCCAGATTGCGACCCTCGATGAGCTTTCTGAAGCCATAACGCGAGTACTCGTGTTCGCCAGTTGTGAACTTCATGCGGGGGTGAGCACGCTTGATTTGTTCAAAACCATCCGAATCATCTGGCGACAAACACTCCTCCCACCAGTTGAGGTTGAGGTGTTCGGTTGCCTTGACCACCTCAATTGTGTATGGCACGTTCAGACTCATATAGCAGTCGACCATGAGAGGAAAGTCGGGGCCGACACTCTCGCGGTGCTTGGTGAGGAACTCCACATTCTTCTTCAGGCCTTCGACGCCCTCACCAGGACCATATGGCAGCGGCACCTTTGCGCCAAAGAAGCCCATCTCCTTTGCTGCTGCTGGCTCAGGGCCAGTGCAGTAAAAGTTGAGCCTCTCGCGGGTCGCACCACCCAGCATCTTATACACAGGCTCATTGCGAATGTGGCCAAGCAGATCCCAGATGGCGAGGTCGATTACTGAGATTACGGCAACGGGAAGCCCCTTGCGGCCGTAGAACATGGAAGCGCGGTACATTTGCTCAAACATGTGATTGGTGTCTCGAGGATCTGCCCCTGGTTAACACTGCTTACGTCGGACCTGGTCGGACGGCTCACCTTGGCCGACCAAGAAGCGCTCAAAATGCTCAGCGACGAGCCAGCACGCCGGAGGGCCTCCAAAGCCCGTGGCAAAACCCTTGGTGCCATCGCTGGCCTCGATCTCGACGCAAAAGGAGCCGAGCACATTGATTCCCCAGCTGGTTCTTGACTTGCGGTATTCCTCATACTGGCTCATGGGGGTGGATATCTTGCTATCGATAAGCCAATGGCCCCCCGCGACATTGTGGTAGTCGCCGCCGCTTCCAGGGCCTTGTGTTACGAAGGTCCGCACGTGCTTGATGGTGGGAAACGAGCGCGGCGCGCCAGAAGTTGCTGCAGAAGCCATGGTGGGATTGGCGAAGACAAGAAGAGACAGGCTGGAGGCAAAGTGGACGAGCAGAAGAGGGGCAGATATGGGAGCACGGCGGCGGGCGAAGGATATTTCAACGGCGCCAGATCATGTGCAGGGCCACAATCTATGGGACGCAGACACAGAGGGCCCCTCGGTCCATCTCGCTGCGACGTGCGACGAGCGCGAGCGAGGGCAGCGCGCAGGGCTGCATGGCGAGCGGGTGGTCGTGGTGTACATCAGCATTGCACCGAGCGCCCACGCAGTGGCCCACGCCCGCCACCGCCGCAGCCAATGGGCGGCCGCCGCCCTGCACTCTGCCGAGAGGGCCAACGTCTGGGGAAGGGTCTGAGCGCGCGGGCGGGGCTGACCTTCGGCCCTCGCTCTGCCGAACCTTTGCGCACAGCTGCACGTTGACAGTCGCATCGGCCATGGATGTCAGTCCATCTCAGCAACAGACCGCAAGCCCTAATGGCACCGCGAAGCTCTCGAATCACTCTCCCGAGCAGGCCCACGACTGGAGTGGCGACGACCGCTCCAGCGACGACGACACCCATGACCGCGGCCAGGGCAGCGCGTCCAACAAGCGCAAACGGCCTCTTTCGGTGAGCTGCGAGACATGTAGTAAGTGTCGCGCTGCGGAGACACACCCGACGCCGCCCTCTGACAATTTGTAGAGCAGCGCAAGGTCAAGTGCGATAGAGCCTCGCCGGCGTGTTCCTGGTGCCTGAAGAACCACTCGCCATGCGTGAGCATGCCCATCCCTGCATCTCCACTGCGTACATACTCAACCATGCACAGGTATACCTTCCGCGCAAGAAGCCAGGCCTCCGTGCCGGCTACGGGCGCGAACTTGAGGCACGACTGGGTAAGCTGCGCTGTCTCTTGGCTCTTTTTCGAAGTAGCCGACGTGGCCGTATGGGCCGACTCTGGTCCATCGCGAGCTGACCACCACGTGCTGCAGACAAGCTCGAGGCTCTCATCCTGCAGCAGCAGTCACAAATCAACCACCTCTCCAGCAACCAGACCGCTACCTCCGGCCCCTCGCCCCAGCATGTAGCCGCCTTCCGAAGCCCGCCTATCGTCCAGACTCCCCACATACCACGCCCTGAGACCGCCCTCTTCATCCAAAAGCCCACGTTCCCCTCGCAGAATGCAATTCACCCGCCATACGGCAATGGCGTCACCGACAACCGCCCTGCATCTTCTTCTGTCACAGCCCACAGCTATGCACCCGAAGAAATGGGCACCATGGGTGGCGGCCTCTCGCGGGATCCTTACACACCGTACAGTGAACAGTTCCAGTCTACCATGGCGCGAAACTTGGGCCATGCCGACGCAGATTTCCCTCCATACGATCTGCTCTATGGCCTCGTTGATCTCTTCTTCAAGCACATCAACACGTGGTGTCCCATCCTCCACCGCCAAAGTACCTTGAACTCGCTCTTTGGAGACACAACCCTTGACGAAGCCGACCGCATCATACTGCACTCCGTCGTCGCAACAACCGTCAAGTTCTCCACAGATCAGCGCCTCACACCCGAAAAGCGCGCTCGTTACCATAAGAACTCCAAGGATAAGGTTCTGCTCTACGGCATAGAGAACAGCTCAGTCAAGTCGCTGCAGGCCCTTGTCATACTCGCACTCGACGTCGTTGGCTGCTCCAATGGCCCACCAGGATGGAATTTGCTTGCACTCATAACTCGCTCCGTTGTCCAGCTAGGTTTGTCCGTTGAGAGCTACTCGCCAAGTGTCGCTCCTCAGATTGCCTCCATATACACGTTGCGGGCCATGACATTGCCCGAACCAAAGGACTGGATAGAAGAAGAGAGCCGGCGCAGGCTCTTTTGGATGATTTACGTCCTCGATCGCTATGCAACAGTTGCAACCGCGTTCGAATTTGCTCTAGACGACAAAGAAATCGATCGTCGGTTGCCGTGTCGAGACGACCTGTATGCACGCAACGTGCCAGTGGAGACGAGATGGTTTCAAACTCCGACAAGGTCAGACTATAGTATGAACAGGCCTGAGAATTTGGGCTCTTTCTCGTACTTGATCGAGATCCTGGGCATTCTCACAAGGATACACAAGTTCTTGAAGAAGCCAGTAGATATCACGTCCTTGTCTGATGTGGAGTCGTGGCAGAGTGAATACCGAGAGCTCGACAACGCGATAGAGCAATGGAAGTACAATCTTCCGCAAGAATATGGCAACTCGGCCAGACTATTTGCAAAACCGGGTATGGGACAGAACCTGGATAGCGGCCTAATCATGCTTCATGCAGCTTTCCATTTGTAAGTCGCTCTTCTCCGCTATCGGAAAACATGCACTAACCTGCACAGTACCGTCATCCGCTTGCATTCGTCGGCAGCGTACCCTACTCACAGATCGCCCATATTTACTCCATCCTTTAGCGCCAGTCAAAGGTGTCTAAGCGCTGTTGAAAACATTACTGCTCTCTGCGCCACCGTACGCGATAATGCGCTGCTGAGCAAACTCGGTCCTCCCTTTGCTTTCTCTCTTTGGGTTGCTGCCCGAGTTCTCTTAGTCCACGGATCTACTATTGATCATCGTGTTGACCAATCTATCAACATTCTCGTGAGCGCCCTTCGCGACATGGGCCAGTACTGGGAGGTCGGCACACGTTACGCAAATCTGTTGTCGCGCGTTCTATCAGAGTATCAAGAGAGCCAGCAAGCTCCGACTGGTGCCAATGGTGAGCGCGTAACACCCTCAACTGTCAAGATTTTGGCAGATATGCGACGCTGTGCGTTCGACTTGGACTTTCTCATCTCGCGACAGCCCAGACTCTCTACCCACCAGAGCACGAAAATGCCATCCGTTACTCCGGCTCGAACACCCGCGCCGAACGAACTCGAATATCTGGACGTTTTCGATTTTTTCAACATGCCCAGGCTCCCTGTCTCAATAGACGGAGTCACGAACTACCCTGCGCCGGATGGCAACCTGCAAATGCCAGACGGTACATTTGGCAACGAGTCTAATATTACGAACTACATGGTTGATGCTAGCTCTGACTGGTTTATGAAGCAGACGGCGTGATTACTCAAAAATCGGTTTCTGGCGCATGGGTTGTGGGTTGTGACATATGGTAGTTTCTGGTATCTCGAATTTCTTTCCGTGTTTTGACAGCCAAACGACCGTCATTACAACAAAATCGTACTTGATCTGTCTCAAGAATATGCAATCCATGTTCGAGCAATGTCGTACCTTATTGTGAAATGCATTCCACGCATGCGCAAGATGTATGTCGGAATCGCCATTCCGATTCCGAACGCGTCTTATCTGCTCATGCTGTCATAAAAGGCCGAAGCGTCTCACTCGAACGCTATCTGCATGAGCTCGCAAACATGTACAGGCTTGGTTAATCAACCGAATCAACTTTTGGGCAACACGGATTCTTGCAACGTATTAGAATCGTTGGCTATCTTTCACTACTTCAAAGGGCCGTTTTACCGTCGGAATAGACCCTCAGCGTTCGGGATAACTTGGCCATATGACTCAAGGCCATTCCGATTGGCTACGATGACGAACGTGTTCGAGTCGTAGGGCCTGAATTCAGCTAGTTCTGATGCTTGATGGCCAGCTCTTCTAATTGGTCTTATGTGCGTTCAAACATATTCATAAATACCCACTTACACCCAACTACAACAGCCACATTCCTCTACTTTGAAGATAGCCTTATCCTTGAACTGGTTCTACCAAGTCCATCCTTCATACCCAACATGGCACAATCATCAAATAATGACCATTTTCTCATACTTGGCGCCGGTGTCATTGGCATGACGACTGCCCTCGTCCTGTCCCACTCGTATCCTAGCGCCAAGATAACAGTCGTAGCAAAGCACTTCCCAGGTGACCGATCACTAGAATACACATCTCCATGGGCGGGTGCAAACTGGTCCTCCATGGCTAAAGACAATGGGCCCTTGGAGAAATACGATGAGGTGACTTTTCACCGCTTCGGCAAGCTCATCGATGGAAAGAGCGTCTTCGGGTGCAAGACATTGAAGTCAGGTGAGACGAAGAACCAAGAGGGCGGTAATGCCGGAAACGAGATTGGACTGGGGAGAATGGGCATGTGGGGTATTTTTGATGCACCAATTGAAGAAGCGGGCATTGTGACCGAGGAAACGGGCAAGATATGGTATGACAAACTTGTTGGGGGACTGAGAAATCTAGGCAAGAAAGAATTACCAAAAGATGCCGTGTTTGGAATAGAGTTTCCTCAGACTTTCCGGATCAACACCCAGGTTTATCTGCAATGGTAAGTTAGTCATCACAACCCAATTAAGAAAAGAAAGAAAGGGGAAAACGTTCAAGTACACTGAACCAAACTGTCCTCTAGGCTCCAGCAACAAGCCCTATCCAAAGGAGTCACCCTAGTCCGTCGGCACTACCCTTCCATCTCTGCCCTCCTCAAAGATAACCCTTCCACTACCCTTCTCGTCAATTGCACGGGCATCGGCTCCCTCGCCCTCTCCGACATCCGCGACACAAATCTGTATCCGACCCGCGGCCAAACGCTGCTTGTTGCCGAGCCCCAAAAGCCCATTACCAGAATGTACGAATTTGAACGAGTCAAGTATGCAAAGAACGAGTTACTATTCTCTGTTTGCATCCTCCTCCCCCCTTCCTTTCCCTTGCAAAAAAACTCGGTCCGAGAGTGTTTTTGCTTTGTACGCGTATGCTGACGATTCATTGTTACTTTCGGACAGGTATTTCCGGTCTCCACACCGCATTGACCCAACGACAACGTACGTGTTTCCGCGCCCCCTAGGCGGCGGCGTTATTCTAGGCGGAAGCCGTCAGGATAACGACTGGAGCGCGGAATGGGATGTGGCGTTGGGTCAGGATATTATGAGGAGGTGTTGCGAGCTGTGTCCCGAGTTGGGAAGGCCAGAGGACTTGCAGGTCATCGCTAAGAATGTTGGGCTGCGACGTGAGTTATCTTGTTTCTTTTTTCTCCCTTTGTAATATTTTATCTTGAGATACGGTTTACTGACTTTGGGTGTGTTTGTTCTGGTCACAGCGTCGAGAAAGGGCGGTGTCAGAATTGAGACAGAGACAGGGAAATGGAGTGTGCCTGTTGTGCATTGCTACGGACATGCTGGAGCGGGATATCAGTCGTCTTGGTAAGTCTCTTCTTTCATAGGTCTCGCGTATGCAACAGAGTACTAAAGGATGTATTCAGGGGAACGGCCGAGCGCGTCCTAGAGCTTGTGCAAAAGGCACTTTCACCTAACTCAAAGCTCTGAATTAGGTATAATTTATAATCATTCATGTCCTCCTGAGTCCAACTCGAAAATGGATATATCATTACATAGTCTCTTCATTTCTCCCTTCGCCTCGACTATTCCACTCACGATCAAACACCTGCAAGCTCCTTTGCGCAGTCGGTACAACATCCAGCGCCTTGACACTAACCCTGTCCTTCTGAGAGAGCATAAATGCCGCAGCGTCCGCTACATCTGGAGCAACAAGGGGTTCAAAACCGGACATAAACTCATTGTAACTTTTCTTCTCATATCCGACTCTACTCGTTGTGATTTCTCACGTTAGCTGATTACACATTTTCTTTTCTCACGAACCAAGCAATACAAGGGGGACAGAGGGAAAAGGACTCAGCAAGGAAGACCCAAAAACGTACCTCAACTGATGAAACTCCGTCGCCACAACTCCCGGTCGCAACGCCAGCACCTTGATATCCGTCCCCACAAGCTCCGTCCGCAGCACATTGGTAAAAGCTTCCTGGCACGCCTTACTCGCGTGATACACGGCTTCGCCTGGGAACGGCGGAACCTCCAGTCCCGTCGTGCTGGTTACGTTAAGAATGGTTCCTTTCTTCCGCTCCTTCATCTTGCCCTCGTTCAGCACGGCGTACGTAGCAAACATGTACCCGTTGATATTAGTACTCGTCATGGTAATGATATCTTGGATTTTCAGATCGGGAAAGGTTGAAGGTGCGCCAATGGCGAGTCCGGCATTGTTGACGAGAATGTCGATGTGCGAGACTTGCTTGGTGACGTTTGCAATGGCGGTGCTGAGGGCGGCGTGGTCTTGGATGTCGACGGTCGTGGTGAAGATTTTGAGACCGGGGTGTTTTTCTTGTAGCTCGGTGGATAGAGCGGTTAGTTTATCAGCTGAGCGGGCGAGCAGGATGAGCGTTGCGGATTCTTGGGCCAGGCGTCGGGCGATGGCTGCGCCTATGCCCATAGATGCGCCTGTGATGAGGACAGTTTGGTCTTTGAGAGACATGGTTGGTAAGGAGAGTGGGATACAAGGATTGGTATGCAGGGGGATGTATTATCAATGGCGAAATGATACCGTGTGAGCTCCGAGGGGAACGAGTGAATTCAAAAGACGACTGCACATATGCTTACAAATGCTATGAGCGGGACTATACACTAGAGATGACGTCATTACACATAAACGGGGTATCTATATTGATCTGTACATTGGTGTCATAGACATCACCGCGCTTGGGGGTATGGAATTAAACAACATCTAGTTAGAGTCAGCTCCGATACAAAAATGGAACGAATCGGGTGTCGATTTACTCTTCATACTGATTCATGACACTACAAGTGAATCACTGAACCACTGAGTCTGCTGGTGCTGAGATCTGGGCCGAGGCATTCTCTAGTGAAAATTTAGTGTAGCGGTAGAGTCGGAATGATAGTGCTTGTAACTCTGGAGAGTAATGCTTTCAACCCTCCCACCTCTGCGCATCTTTATTGTACCCTATCAACTTTAGGTCAATGTTGAGTGTCTTAAGCATCATATCCATGGTAAATGACTGTCATCAGTTAGCGAGCTGTTTCATGTAACCAATTCTCGTCATGCTGCTCACATCATCTGCGTTTTTGAACGTCTCTTTCTCCTCTTCTACCCCCTCACTCTCTCCTTCTAGCTCGGCGTATTGGTCATAGACTTCTTCCGAAATCTCTCCATTCTCTTTGGCCTCCTGCATTCTTTCGCGCTCTGCTTCCATTTCTTCTCGATCCCATCTCATCTGCCGTTGCTTGGCCTCCTTCTCACGTTCCTGCCAAGCGCCAACCCCGCCCATCCTGTTGACCCGGTCTCTGGTGATACTGAAAAGCTCTTCTGCTGCGGCACGACTTGCCGTCCGCCATTTGTCTATTAACACGACAAGATCGTCGTCCTTTGTAGATGTAGCAAGCGTCTGTGCTTGTGTGAGAAGTTGTATCTCGTTGCGCAGCTGCATTATCTCGCGCGCGACCGAGGGTTTAGAAACCGCATTCTTGGACACTAGTCGCGAAGGTGCGGAGGAATTTGGACGCGATACAAGAGTTTTCGAAACCCTCGGTGTGGAAGGCCCTGATATTGATGTGACCTGCGTAGAGCACGTGATAGCCGTTGACGGTTTATCATTTTTATCGGGAACGATTGATTTAGCTCGGACAATAGCTGGCTCTGGTGTTTCCTTCGTCGACACATGTGTTTCAGGCGGGTCTGAAGACGGCGGATCGTCTCCGATGCTGGGCTTCAGTGGTGTACGAAAAGGAGACTTGAACGGCTTCTGAAGCGTTTTGGTGGCTTCATCTAACCGGCGGCGTTTCGCTTGCGGGGTCCACATTTTCGCGAATGAGTAACCATTTGTATCACTGATAGTGTTGCTATATGAGTATTGGTGGGGTGAGGCGAAACGATGTCATCAAATCGATTACCGTATCGCATTTCTTGGCAGACGCGCTGTCACGCTGTCACGTGAGCGGCGCAAGAGTGGAAAGTGCCAAATACAAGATTGATTTTTATACGTGAATGTTCACATGGACAATTTATAGCTCTCTTTTCGACTAAATTCAAGAAACCTGCATGTTCGTTGAACCTCCAATGTCACGGCGGACGTATTCAACCCAGGGCAATCACTGCGATGTTAAGAGGTACTGCCTGCATTAACAAACTACAGCCTCCTGCCTGGAGGACCATGGCGCATAAGCTCGTACTCCAGTCATTGAAGGCCTCGTATAATACCTTAATACGAACCTTTCACATTGCCAAAGTACCTCGAGCGTGATCTCATGATTCTGACCAAAATACCACTAGGCACCTAAACAACTAATTCTATCCACACAAGCATGTCTTTGCGTCCATTCTGAACGTCCTACGTCTTCTCCTATAGCATCTAGAGTGCATCATCAACTTTCAGTGAGCCTAAATATAATGCAAATCATAATGTCAACATTGTGCCTGGGTTGTCTAGACAGGTCTGGAACAGCAGACCGTAACAAATATGTGAAAAACTAGATTAGTATAAGTCGTGATTTTGAAAACGTTCTCATCCTGGATTAAGTGGGTGACGCCTGTTGTCTAGAGACCATTAGATACGTGTGGTATTTCATGCCAAGGCTCTCAGCTGGAACGTCTGATTGCTGGTCTATTCGTGACTCACACTCTCTTCAAAAACAGAATCATTTCCTTGCTTTTCCGTTTCCCTTTTTTAATTCCTTCAGGATATTTCCTTATGTATGTCAGCTTACTTTGACAGAACTTAGGTGAGTTCGTCACACTTTACCCGGTCCAATGGCTTTCGTAATCGCCCCGGCCGGATATGCTGCGTTAGTGGCATCGCTAGTGGTGCTGCTAGTGGCTCGCAAGATTCGGCTTGCGGTACGAGCATGCGAGGTAAGGTAAGGAGGGGCGAGATTGGGTGATGTGCATCAATCCTAATGACGCTTCTTCTTGGCGTGTTGATGCACCCAACCCATGACGATCCTTTGTCTGCAGCACGTAGCCTAGGTAAATCCTGGCGCTAAGCTAAGATTCCCGGCGTTAAGGGTCAGTCGAGCAGGGTCCACGCGTATCAAAACTCAAAAGTATATCAAATGACACTCTCCTAGTATTAGTAGCTTGCGCCCTCTCAATTTGCATCACAGGATCATGGCAGAGCTTGACGACCAAACCGAGTCGCTGGTACAACAACTCTACGATGCATGGTCCACGCATGCGGACCCAGCGTCTTATCTGCATCTTCGCGACCAACTCTTAAACCGACGTGAACGGGTTGACACATGTATAGCAACCTTGAAGACTGTCATTACGGTTGCGTGTCCCCAGATTAATGAGACGGAACGTTACTTCGATCCAAAATGGGAAGAGTTGTTCACTCTGGCGGAGTCCATTGAGTCCAGCACTGAGGAAGAGGATGATAACGCTGGTAAAAGAAAACGCTCCTACAACGAGGTTCACCGTTTGAGGAACCTGGCCGTGGTCTCAGCACTGTGGTCACCTACTGTAGTCCGTCACTATGGGTGGAACAATGCCGCCCAAGGCTGTCTGCGGCTTTTAAAGACATGTGCTCTTCGATTCCCGGATTTTGGCAAACAATTTTGCCCCTACGTCAACCGCGTTCTTCTTGATAGGCATTGCGAAGCAATTGTATCCGGACGTCTGAAGACTCTGAACGAAGCCCCGTTACAATGCTACAGGGACTTGAATGTTGTGATAGGGGGTAATGTTGTCCCAGACCTGAACGCCGAGGAGTTGTGGGTAAATAGCTCCGATGGAGCGGTACCTGTTGATTCAAATGGCCGTCTTCTTAAAGAAGTGAGGCCATATCATTTCCAGCAGTACCTCTTACGACACGACCGCTATGGCATGCTCGTCGCCAGGAGCGAGTGCCAAAATGTCCCGATAATCACCAACCAACAGTCCAACTTTTCGCTCATCCCTACTACATTTGAAGAACTTCTTTCACAAGAAGACGGCTTCCCTGCGACTGTCCCTGGATCAATGTTCTCGCCGGTGAACATGTTCACTCCACCAGGAATGGACTCGTTTCTGGACACCCTTGAGTTCAATTACCATACCGAACCTCTATCCTATGGCTCAAACGATGCTTCAACCATGAATTTACCTAGCGATCATGCTGTCGGTCTGGCGTTGACTCAGGATGAAACATTCAACCCGGACAATACCTCCAGCTTAGACATGGCTGAGCTCTATCATGCACAGAATAATCAAACTTCTAACATGAGCACTAAGACTAGCACGAAAATCAGAAAGAGATCGCAGGGAGACAATGCTGCCAGCCTTTCTAGAACCACAAGAGCAGTGCTGCTTCCAGCTAGTCCTGCAAACTCCCACGCCCTAGCTAGTGTACCCGCCGGCCTATCGAAGGGAAATTCGACAATGGAGAACGAGTTGCGCGATAAATACAACAAGATGTTGTCCAAATATATAGAAAGACTAAGTGAAGAAGCCAAGTCAGGCCAAAATGAGCGGCGAGTGCGATCTCAGTGGCTCACCTCAGATACCAAATGGGCACGAATTTGGCAGCTTTCTGGATCCAAGGGACTACCACCCGGTATGGCCACTTCCAAAGCCGATTGTGATGTTATCTATTGCTCTGCAGAGGACATGCTTGAAGCAGCACGATCAGGCGAAGTTTTCCAGAAGCCGGTAGTCATCAAGGAATCGTTCTCTGATGCGGATATGCACAATTACGAACGCTTCTTATCACTGCTCGAGGATGCTTCGAGTTCCGACGAACAGGTAGAAGTTCGATGCATCGACGTAAAACACACCATGAACGAAGGTCTTGGAAAATTTACCGCTTATCTCCGCTCGCACCTCGAACTTTTGGATGGCCTGTGGATGTCGACTGCTCGTAGTGTCGCTAAATGTCACCGCCCGCTCTTTACCATGCTAAATCGGTTTCGACTCTTAGAAAGTCTGTCTGAAGGTCTTCGCAACCATTCCTTAAATTCGGCGCCATCGCCATTGCTGAAGGCTATGTCTGTCAGCTTCAACACCATTTCTTTTTCTGGTGCTTTCTCAGGTATCATTCTCAATTCTTTAGCAGGTAGCTGGCAGCGTAATCTATCTGGTATAAAGATCTGGGTCTTTGTACCAGAGGCTGAAGTGCCCCTAGACGAGCTTAGTAGCTTGACTACTGAAGGGAATGGCTGGCTGCCGCGAGGGAAGCAGCGTTTGGTTGTCTTGGAAGAAAATGATGTCCTGTTCGTTCCCCCTGGGCTCCGACTCGTGCAGGCTTGGCATACGCCAACGACTTGCTTGACCGAGCAGGCAATGCTGTGGGATGATCTCAGTATCTTGTCCATCGTGGAGAGCATGCCCTGGGGTCGGAAGAAGCAGGTCGTGCAAGATGATCATGTTGCACAACAGCTCGCTCGCATAGTAAACAGCCTTGACTACCTCATTAGGGAGCAGCCTGATCGATTCAGGGGGAGTATGGCTCGGGACGAATTCATAGGCCGTTTTCGTAAAGCCAGTCAGGCATTACTTGCTTCTTGTTCAAACGGAGGTAGAAAACAATAGAATACCTTTGAAGCGGTCATAGACATTCAAATTACATAGATACGTCAAGAGATGGCTAGAAATAAAGCAACATATAAAACTTTATTTGTCCCGACAGACTGTGGAGATCTTTTCAGCGTATATGTGACGAGAATACATATTTTCTTCCAAGTCGTGCTATGAAGTTGCAGTGTTTCACCATATGGTGTACCTATGTGCTTGCCCTTCGCACGATATCAATCTCAACACTTAGTAGCCAGCCACCCTGTTTGCTTCAGAACGTTGTTTATTCCGGTATATGTCAGCATTTCTTGTCAGTGAGTTGGAGCCAAGCAGTTTTTAATGAGATTGGATGAGACAGCACCCGCCTGGGCGGGACGTGCCCAGTACGGTGTTAATGCTAACACCGCTAATGCTCTGTTTGAACTGGGCTGCTCTCAGAACGGAGGCTTCAGAATGAACACCTGAAATACACCTCAATGGACTTAAGCTAGATGAGGCTAGCATCTTTTTACTTCTTGTCCATTATTTACTCTGCGTCCTCGCACTCCTTTCCATTCTGCTACCAACGGCCTTTCCGCTCATTCCTTACAACTAGATCTTGTCACTGTCACTAAAAAATGTCCAAGTTCATCCGCGACACGAGTTTTGCACAACTCATCCGCGTGGTTACTCGAAAGCGAGTTCTACAATACCCAGAAGAGCAACCAGACTTTCAGCTGCCAAATTCCTATGTTAAAGCCCTCGAAGCAGCTGAGCTACGCTCAAAAGACAGGTCGTTATCTGTCAGCTCGCAAAATGAGAACACAAATGGGGTTGATTCAGATCCCACTCTGCCAGACAAGGAGGCTCCCGCGCAATCCAACGAGAAAGCAGAGGATGGCCCATTCGAGCCTAAATTGTTGGATGACGGCACCATAATCATCAATTGGTACGGTCCTGACGACCCTGCAAACCCGCACAATTGGACGACTACTCGGAAGTTGCTGCCAACAGTGGTTGTAAACCTGTACACTTTCGCTGTCTATCTTGGCTCCTCGATCTTTACTGGAAGCTACCTCGACGTCATGAACAAGTTCGATATCTCTCAACAAGTCGTTTCTCTCAGTCTCTCTATGTACGTTCTGGCTTATGGTGTCGGTCCTTTGCTCTGGTCACCTCTGTCTGAGATTGCTTCTCTCGGTCGAGGCCCGCTGTATATCTTTACCTTTGCGATATTCGTTATCCTCCTCATTCCTACGGCACTAGTCGACAATTTTCCGGGCTCGGTTGTCCTCCGGTTTCTCATAGGATTCTTTGGAAGCCCTTGTCTCGCTACTGGTCCAGCGACCTTGGGTGATATGTTTGCCTTCGACAAGCTTCCATACGCATTGGCAACATGGGCTCTTGTCGCCACGAGCGGTCCTTGCGTTGGTCCGTTGCTTTCTGGCTACAGTGTTCCGGCTACGAATTGGCGATGGTCTACCTGGGAGCTGCTGTGGCTGAGCGGTCCACTCTTTATCGCGTTCTTTTTTCTCGTTCCCGAAACATCATCTTCAAATATCCTGCTTCGGCGCGCCGAACGATTGCGTGCACGCACGGGCAAAACTTGCTTCAAGAGCCAGGGCGAGGTTGATCAACACAAGCTTCACCCTCGAGAGATCGTCACCGAGGCTCTCTGGCGGCCAATACAGACTATGATACTTGACCCCTCCATTGGATTCACAGCCCTTTATGTTGCGTTGATCTACGGGATCTACTACTCATTTTTCGAGTGTTTCCCTCTGGTCTATGGGCAGGGATATGGATTTTCGCTTGGAGCGCAAGGTCTTGTCTATCTCTCCATCTTTGTTGGAATTAGTGCCGGTTTAGGAATGTACCTAACCTGGATTCGCATCACTTGGGAGCCCGCCGTACGTGCTGGAAATATCGGAGCCCCGGAACGTCGTCTCATCCCCGCGCTCTTCGCATCGTTCATGCTTCCTGTAGGGCTCTTCCTCTTCGCGTGGACAGCAAGGTCTGATATTCACTACATTGTACCCACTATTGGAATCGCGATTTTGAGCGGCGGTATCTTCCTAATCATGCAGTCTATCTTTCTATACCTTCCTCTCAGTTACCCGAAATACGCAGCATCTGTATTCGCTGGAAACACAGTCGCCCGATCGGTACTTGCTGCTGCCATTGTTCATTGCTCCCAACCCTTATATGTGGACCTTGGAGTGAACAAAGGCGTTACTCTGCTGGGGGGCCTGACTGTTGGTTGCATCGCTGGTATCTTTGCCCTATGGTATTACGGTCCCTCATTACGTGCGAGATCCAAGTTTGCTGCATAAGCAAATCCAAACTGATTCGAGCGAGTACGTTGTAGGTTTGGCTTGTTTCTCGTGGAAAGGACCTTTGCTCGGTTGCCAAATTAGGAAAGACGTGGGAAAGACGTATAGATACAACTTGTAATTAGCATTATAGGATCTGCTTGATGAGAATCATCTGAATACGAGAGTAGATCAGGACTTCATTCGCACAAATGTGTTTAGTAAGCTTCAGCTGCCAGTGTTGTTTTCTTGTTTCTGGAGGAAGAGCGCACAGACCCCCTTTGACAAAACCGAGGATTTCTACGACGATGGCTCGTGCGCGGATTGAAGTACGTATGGTGGGGTGTAGTGCAATAGCCGAAATGGTAACTTTACAGCAAATAGTTTACGTCGCTACATGTGCTGAAGATGTCCTAATATTTTAATTGAAAGTGAATTTATCTTTCTCCAAGAACGAGTGCTGGGAGTTTTGGGTTGAGGTGGATGCTGGGGGCACAGACCATGTGTGAAACGGGCCTTCAGCTACCACTTCATCTTTCAGCAACGCCAGCCTTGTTAGAATAGTCGATGACGTATGGGAGGTCAGAAGTATTCGTCCGTTATGACTGGATTGGTAGATAGACCATTTAGAACAAATCCTTTCCCTGCTTCAGCGCAGAATGCGACGAGTGCCGTGCTAAAGCATTTTGGCAACACTTACCTGAGAGAAGCTGATATGATCTGGAATCTTCGCGATTGTTTTCTCTTTGACTACCGAGAACTTCTAAAAAGCATCACTATTGGGTCCGCCGTCGGTAAGGTCCGTCACACGCCTGAGAGGAAGGCATGATGAATTAGCAGCGTTTCCGTAGCGTACTAACAATAACCTACGCGATAACTCGGTCACCTTTCTTGAGCCTGTTGACTTCTGATCCGGCGTTGTAAACTTCTTCCAAGATGTCGTAGTTGAGTATACAAGGCCGATTTGTCACGAAAAAGCCCGTCTTCTAAAATCTGCGGGTAGGATGTGAGTTCAACGGTGCGTACTATGATAGCTCGAAATCGAAGGAGATCTTAGTGCTTAAGGGTAAACATACACGAGAATAGGCTGATAGCTGAGGCTTTATTTCGAATGACGAGCTCGCCCTCTTCTGCTGTGGAAAAGTCTGCGGGACCGATTCTCAGCGGCTTTCCCACTTTATCCAGCCATGCGGCTTTGTTTCTGAGTTTCATATAGGCTAAATTGAAAATTTCTTCAAGACCTCTAAACGATAGTTCTGTGTGATGTCTGTGTGAGGAATATCAGCGATACCTGACGACTAACCAACTGTTATAGTAGTGTGCCTGTCGTCTCTTACAATTGTCAGCCAACCCTTTCATGCCTTGCTGATGCACGCTGAAACTAATCAAGTCCTGGCGATCTCCATAGCTGCCATGGTTGTTGAGATGCCATGCGTTAAAGTCGGTGTCTCGCCTTATGTTCTGGTTGGTGGGGTGGTAGGCGAACTGGGGCGTCGAGAGTACCGCCGTTCCGGCACTCAGACTCACCACCTTAGCCCTACAAGCCTTTGTGTCGCAATTGGATGGCTGAAGCATCTGCAATAGCATGCTGAGGCTTCCCAACGGTAGCAGGTTTAGTCTGTTAAAGTGCAAAAAGACAAACATCTAGCTGCACCGCTGGTCATAGAGATGTATACGGAGAGTCAATTTCTGTCAGGCAATTTATCCAGGTTGTTCATGAGTATGCGATTCCCATGCGCCAGCCCCTCCCGAAATGTATGGCTATACGCGACCCGTTAGATCAAGATTGCGCGTTCTTCTTCGATATGATAACGGGAGGTTATGACGGAGAAGAAGCTGAACAGTGAAGTTGGCAGTCGATGTCGCAGAAGACTCTACGCGCGATGAAGAGAAATGTACATGGATCTGGGAAAATTGGGAGATGAGGGTCAAGAACTAGTTTGTTGCGCACTGAAAATACGGTCTAATACAACAAGTCTAGTCCTCTTGCGATACTCCGCGCAAAAATGGCTCCTGTATGCATGTTGCCGAAGGAATTATACACAAGAAAATCGCTTTTGAAGAATTGGTTACTGTTACAAATTCTCTATAGGAGGGATTTCCCTTCGAATTATGCTTGTAGTGATACTTGTACAGGGCACTACCTAGTACCATTCCTTTCGGTCATCGTGTCAAACACGGCTAAACCAAGGCATTTTGCTTTTACCAGTTTTAGATTACAGGCTATCCTTTGGTGCTGAGACCAAAGCCTTATCCCCTCAAAGCTTTATTGTTACATTGTAATAGTCGAGACCGACGGCGACGCCGGTAACAACAGCAATGTATGTTGTAAGGATCGCCATAGACTGGACAACGCTCATGTTCAGAGTGGGCAGGGTCATGTTGACCAGACCGGTCAGAAGGTTCGCGACCAGAAAAACTACAAGGCCGTTGCGGTTGAATGCATACAGTATAGTGCTGGTGGCATCTCTAGTACGTCGTGATTCTTCGCTCTTATTTGTAGCTTTGTATAGGTTTGGGAATAGGAAAGTCTCGATTGCACAGCATATGGTAATCTGGTAGCTGTTGAACGAAGACACCCAGAGAAAATATGGGAGATTGGCGAGCCGTCTGGATACAGATAGACGAAGACCGTAGTAGCTAATGGAGAAGTAGAAAAGCGCAGTCCAGATGAGGGACGTTGTTATAAGCTTTCCCAGCGTGGATTTTCGGAGCTTTACTGTGAGTGGGGCGTCCTTGGCGATTTGCTGTTGTCTAGGTAACGCCGATGCGCCCAGGGACTGACCAGCCAAGAAAATAGAAAGGTATCCAAAAAAGGAGAATATGCCCTCTCGATTCTTGGAGAGCAGGTCGGTACGTGGGGCAACTAACACGTAAGCCCCAAGAGATGTCCAGTCCAAGATTATCTCGTAGACGGCGGCCAACGCAAAAGAGAGCACGGCGTACGAAGGCACCAGGTCAAAGGCCGTCTGGAAGAGAGCAGCAAACGGCGGCAAAAAGCCCAGGGTGAAAAAGAAGTTCCAATGTACGCCATACTCGGAGACATGCTCTGCGTAGTCTAGGCCTTTGACGGAGATGAGTCGAATAACACCAAGGACGAGGAGGGGGATAGCATGTTTGAGCGATGCCGGCAGGCGCTGGGATAGCGGCGCACGGCGAGCGCCTTGCTTGAGTGAAGATCGGACGGAAACGACGCCAGCGGTGAAGACAAAGGAGCCCACTCCCATATCCATAAGCGACGTGCCCCAGTTCTCGACCTTGGCAAAGCGCCGTGGAAAGACACGAAAGTCGACGGCTAGGATGGCAACGCATGTGATGACCATCATTGCACCGCGGTAGTTCGTGATGAACGGCTTGACGGGTAGCGCATCGAGCTTGGAGTCCTTCTCTGATTTGTCAATCTTGGGTGGCCGTGGAGCTTCTTTGGGTGCAGCAGGCTTCTCCAGGACATAGATGGTGATTGCCGGCAGCAGCAAAAGAAGGTTGAGAATCCATGGCGAAGGCGAGTAGATGGTGGTGGCGAACAGCGTGGCGCCGCAGCTGAGCAGGAAGTCGAGGAACAGAGCTGGTAATGTATATGGCGTAAACAAGCGCATGCGCGACTGGACGACTGACCATAGCAGGATGCTCAGCTGAGTATGGTTAGTAGGGGCTTATTGCGTGAAGAACGGGTCGTGCACGGTACAGGCATTGCGAGCGAGACAATGTTCACATCTGCTACGGAGCTCCCCGTGTGTCCCGACACCCACGCTTCCTTCATCTGTTTGTACGTCTTCGCCATGGTATTTTGTCCTAAAGAGCGTCGGCCCAGTTGGTCGTGGGTGGATTTGCCAGTCAACTCGATGCGCTAGCTGTCCTCTTCTCCAGCCGAATGCGGTCTCATGGCCCAAGCGTCCATGACCTCACACATCGTGACGGTGACTTGCAATGCAACAAACGACAACAACACGCCGGCAAGATGATGGTAGCACGATGGAGAGCCTCGGAAGATACATGCCGCGAAGAAACTCACTGCCCCAGGACCGGTCAGCATGGATCTTTGTCCATTAGATCACCTGGAAGAGTAGGACTACATTGGAGGTGACTGCGAGTAGACTGCACTGCGAGTGACTGCGAGTAACATGTATCTGGACTGTTCAAATCTACTTTCACCTTCACTGCGTTTGCAAACGCATGCAGGCAGCTAGGTATCAATATAAAGGTGCTCCCTTTCTCGCCTTCTTTTTTTCTTTCTTCTCCTCAACCTCTCGCTGTATTGCCGTGACCGCCATCACGGCAATACAAAAGCTAACGATGGCACCAGGTCGCTTTCGTCTTCTTCCCACCCCTTCGGGTACGGGTGCAGGTGGAATTTCACCTAGAACTATATCAGCTCCGTTGCCCGGCTCGTTCACGAAGTCTACAGGTACATCTCGACTTCCTCATGGCATGCAAACCCACAAAGTGCTCTCCAGCCCTCCGGTCGCCCAGTCGGTCAATCCAGATAGTCCACCAAAGGCTCAACGCTCCCTCGTTGATGCCGATTCTGGACGTCCGACGGGTAACGACTGGCCAGTCCTTTGCCCCGAGAACGTTCATTTGTGCCCGAGTTCACAGCCAAGCCCTCTGCCTGCTCTAAGCAACATCAATTTCGAAATCCTGGCAGGCTATGACTGGCCCATTCGTCGCCCCGAGAATGTTCATTTGCGTCCGAGTTCACAGCCAAGCATGCTGCCTGCTCCAAGCAACATCGATACCTTCAAAAGAACTAGTGACGACAACAGCAGTCAATTGAAGCATTGCTCACCTTACTCACGTTCAGCCGTCAACCTTGGCTACGGCATGAAGTTGATGGTCTCTCCGGAGGCCGATGATATCCTCCTTGGCCAAGGTGAAAGTGAAAGACCTGTTGCCGCTAATCCAGAAGCGATTCCTCAGGGTCCCAGTCACCAACGCACCGTAGCTTCTAACACCAGGGTTCGTTTTGCAGAAGATTCGAGTGAGACTGTTGCTTCCAACCTCACAAACAGCACTCTGAACTGCGAAACTCCGCAGCAGCTTCAGCCGGATGCAGACGAAAGCTTGATTGCGACACTTTCAGAAGACATTTCATCAGACAAAGAACGTAAAACCCCTACCCAGAAGAAGGTTAAGTCCCAGCGCAGCCTTCGCGATCTCTTCACTCGCAACAGGTCACGTGTTAGTCTGATCGAGACTCCTCCTGCTCCCAAGCAAGGTTTCATGAGCGTCACTCGTAGCTCGCTTGCCAAAGTCATGCGAGATCCAATGAACCGCTCCAAGGTCAATCTGACTCAGGAATTAGCCCCGCCCATCCCATCTCGTCCTGCCGATGTCGACCACAACACGGGAAAGCAGCTCATGACCGATGACGGCGAGGCGACACCTGACATGATCCTGGACCTGTACAGCCGCATGGGGCGCGACTCAGAGCATTATCAGCGCGCCGCTAAGATTGCCGAAGTGAGTAAAAATTCTTGCACGTCGCAGTCCTTTACCCAGAGAAACGTTTCTAACCATAGCGGTCAAATAGTCTGTTGTCACTGCCACCAAGTGCGCTAGAGATGCCGATTTAGCTGCGCTAGAAGCGAAGAAGCATTATCAGCTTGCCAAGATTCACGCCGACCGCGCAGGCCATCAGCTCGTTCGTACATGGGACCTTCTGAGGGGTGCAGGTGTCGATGCCGACTCTGTCGAGTACATCAAGACCCGTGTCGACAAGTTCGTCGCACGAGAGAATTCTGGAACGGACTGATGGTATGCTTTGACCCGTTGTATCGTTACATTGATAGCAAATGGCTAACGGGTAGCAGCACACTCCCCCCTCATCTTGCTGTCCGCCACAGGACACTGTCACTTACTGTTTGGCATGGATGTTTCGGCGCCGTCGATGACCAGCTGGGACATTTTCTTTTCTTCTACATTATACCCCTTCTTGCACGACATCTGGACACTTGCAGTATGTTTTAGCACGCACTGAGCCTCAACGGTCTCGTTGCGATACACACATCTTGGGCATTCCCCTTTCCATCATGACGGAACCCTCGCAACACCTCGGGGCACCGGAAATCTATCGTGATGGAATTCTTGCATCACTCTTCTCTTTCACGATTTCTGGGCATATGCGGTTTTCTAGCGACACACATCTTAGGCATTGTACTTCCTTCATGATGGAACCCTCGCAACATCTCGGGGCACTGGGAGTCTGTCATGGTTGGAATCCTTGCACCACACGACACAAGTTTGGAGTTTATGCGATTGTTTACTGCTTCTCGTGCAGGTGGTCTCTTACTCGGCCGCCAAACACATGTATGATATTAATGACTGGGGACGACGGATAACGGCGGTCAACGGTAGAAAGTCGCATAGCATCATGCGCACAGAACCGTAGGATACGATCATGCGATAGACCAATCAAATCAAACCACAAAGCTCGTATTGTACATCGTGATCGTGACAAAATGTGTGTATGAGGGCATTGCATGCCGGACTAGAAAGCGCATGGCCTTTACCACTCTTTCCTGCCTGAAACCTCTACATGGCTCTCATCCAAAATATGACTCGGTTGCTACATAGTCTTCCGCACTCGATGCCATATATCTTCGCATCCAGCACGCCACTGTCTCTATAACGGCAACGCGACACGTCTTTTTTTGTCCTTCTTTTCCAGACTTTCCATATGCCCTTATTCCTTCACTAACCCTATCGCATTTTACATGCCACCGAACATGCCGCCTCCACCCTGCTTTCCCTGTGCCTCGCCCTGCATCTTCTCGCTAACCTTGACGTTGACCTCAAAGAATTTGGACACGCAGCGGTCCAGGCACACTGACTCGCCCTTGTTCAAGTCCGCCTCGCGGTACGAAGTGTCTATGCACTTGGCTGTGCAGGATTTGACGAGCCTGTTAACGTTTCCAGATGTGTTAGCAACCTCACTGAGTCGGAAACGGAGCGAGATGGGGAAGGGGGTTGCAGGTATGTGCGGAGGGTGCGCGCTGCTGTTGTTTGTAAGGAGAGCTTTTGTAGGACACGTACCGGCTGTACATGTCGGAGACCATGTCGATTTCGGCTTCAGCCTGCGCAATCTTTTGCTCCGAAGAGATTTGGGGTTTTTGACCGAAGAACATGGACATTTTGGATATGTGTTGTGAGAATGCTCTTCTCTTTCTTTACGGGAGACAGGTGGGTATCGGGGTGGGCAATTGGCGACTTGATGTAGCGCTCGCTGCTGCGTATGTGTTGGTCGTGCGGTGCGTTTGGGACGGATTGGGGTGCTTTGCGGGCGATGATGTCGTTTGAGCAAGAATTCGGTGCGTGGATCGTAATGAGGTCTGTGCAGAAGATGGGGCAGTGCGTGGGCTGCAGATCTATGTGTAACTACCTATATCACTTCATCATTGCGCCTGGAAATCAAATTACCATTTCGCACTTTTGTTCATTTGTATGTTACGAGAATCTTCAAGTGCATAGTCCGGGCATGGGTGTTGTTCGCTCCATCGGCTATGTCATGGATGAATCGTAGCTTGAAGGAATCTTGCAGTGAGACAATGTACATTACGTTCCACTGTCCTCCCTTTGACTATGAAAAGGGTATGTTATTTGCTTCAACGGTCCATCATATATCATTCGTAGCGCCTTTCAATTTCTCCCTAGGGCAAAGAGATATTTTTGTAGTGCCCTTGAGCACTCAGACGAAACCAGGCCTTCGGTATCATGGAACCTTGTTACATTGTTACTTTCTAAATACGAAACCAGTTCTACAGTTTACTGATTATATGGGGTTTCCTACATCTATTACGTGTGTAACACAACTACTATAAGGACGAAGCAACAGGGACCGATTGCTCGACCTCTGGACCTGATATCTCTATGCTCAGAGGTAGATGCTAGCCCCTCGGCTCGAATCCAATCCGAAAGTTCCGATAAACCCTTTTTTCAAGTATCTCACAGATTTGGATACCAACCTGAGTGTATAATGGACATCTTTGCGAGCCAAGTCGCTCGTTAAAGATAACACTTGTGTCAAGCATAACGACAGGAACAATTTAAACACCAGCGATAGGGGAATAGCCAAACAGTCACCTTTTTCTTCTCTGAATTATGGCCATTCTTTAGGGTATCCTCGTTTAAGGGAATGGTCTTACTCAGACGGAGAAATTCGCGGAGAAATCACTCATCATTGCTGGTTCGGTGCCAGAAGGCAACTTCCATCTCACGTCAACGGTCTAGAAGCAGTATGTATCTTATCGGATCCTGGCGGTAAAGTTTAACTGGGGATCGTAGTCGCCATGTCTTGCAAGCAAAGCAGTGTACCGGCTCCGTGGCTTTTACGAAGACGAAATTACAATCTACAGTGTACACAAGCGCATGTCCTGTACAGGTACAGGTACGACAAAGTTTCTTCGTGAGCGCTCTAGCTCTGCCCGCCCGGCGTCTTTTCTGGTACTGCTGCCGTAAAGAGATTACGAAATACTACAATCTAAGATCCAGTCACAGGGGAAAAAGACATCGGCGCTGAGAACTTCCCCAACGAGCACCATCCCCGGATTGCCACCAAGGACCCCACAGCCACTTGCAAACAATGATCTCATGGAAATGCTTCTGAGGTGTACCAGGACTCGTCCACACCACGAATCTATTTTTACGTACCTACGTCGTTCTCGTACACCAGCGGCTGGGTTTCCCCTCAACGTCGATTACCCAACATCCCTGCACGCTTCCCCTATGCCACCATTCCAGTTCTCACCATAAGCCCGACAACTCAGCAAATTAAACTATGTACGTATGTATACACAGGCGCGTTCATGGCGGTACCCGTCGGAAGCCAGTTTTTTGGTTCAAGTCACGTGCAGTCAGGATCGTGGAGCGTGTGACTTCCCGCTATTTCCGGGCTGATACGAGCGCGACTATCGATTGAGCGGCACCGTTACCCGAACGGGTCAAACGTCAACGGACGCGAGTACGGGGTTGCAGTATTGATTTTCTTTTTTTCCTGCTGCGTCAGCACGATACGGGTGGCGTGGCTCCGGTGCTTTTTTAGTGTGCGCTACACACGAGATGGCTGGAAACCAAAGGATTGGCAAGTGACCTAATGCAGGGGGTTGGGGAAAACTGTTAGTATCACTAGACCACAAGTTGAATGAGACAGTAAAGATGATATCACGACAAGAACAAACGAGGCATTGAAGGAATGACTAAAGCTAGTTATTGATTCGATGTACTATGTAGTATGGGAAAAAATAAATCAGATAAAACTTCCATCATAAACAGCCACTCTATACCATGATGCATGAATATGTACAGAAACAGTGGAACAAAAGAAATAAATACCAGAATACTACTACTAAGCAACAGGAAGAGATGATTGCTTTGCTATGCAGAGCTCACAGTTCCCAAATCACTGTTGATAGCACTTCTGCCGCTTCCCAAATTGTTGCTTGATGTGAGAAGAGAATATTTTCCATCCTTCATACAACTACGACGTTGCGTTTAGTAGGTAGGATAGGTAGCGTACCCGTAACCACCAGTCGGGGCGGGAGTTGGGGTCGATGACGAGGCGACGGGGTAAGGGGGGTAAGAGGCTACGGGGTAGCCAGCAGAGCTAGAGGCGACTGGGTAGCCAGCAGAGCTAGAGGCGACTGGGTAGCCAGCAGAGCTAGAGGCAACGGGGTAGCCAGCAGAGCTAGAGGCGACTGGGTAGCCAGCAGAGCTAGAGGCGACTGGGTAGCCAGCAGAGCTTGATGGCTTGCCTGCAGTCGGGTAGGGTTGGGCAGGGTAGCTGTTGGCAGGCGAGGGCATGCCTCCGGTGGGGTATGGCTTCACGGAGCTGGCCTTCGAGATAGGGTAGTAGGGAGAAGACTGAGCGCCCGCAGGGTAGGATGACTGAGGTCCTACGGGGTAAGGAACTGGTCCATGGGCATAGCCAGTCACAGTTGCTGCTGCAGGGGTGACAGTCTGGGTCTCAGTCTTGGTGACAGTCACAGTGACAGGTGGCTGAGCAGGGCAGTTGGAGGCAGGGGCAACTGGGTAGCTGGGAGGAGTGCCCGCAGGGGAGACGGGGTAGCTGGGAGGAGTGCCAGCAGGGGAGACGGGGTAGCTGGGAGGAGTGCCAGCAGGGGAGACGGGGTAGCTGGGAGGAGTGCCAGCAGGGGAGACGGGGTAGCTGGGAGGTTGGCTGTTGGCAGGCGAAGGAGGAGTGCCAGCTGGGGAGACAGGATAGCTGGGAGGCTGGACTGGGTAGCTAGGAGGCTGGCTCGTCTGTGGAGATGGGACCTGGGGAGTGCTGACTGGGTAGGCCGGGTAGGTGATGGCAGGTGCGGAAGAGCTTGGGGTTGGCTGGTGGCACTTGTCACCGCATCCATAGATTGTCGAGGTAACGGTAATGGGCACGTAAGATGGAGTCAGGTAGGTCGAGTAGACAACCGAGTGCTCGCCCGTACCAATAGGAGTGGAGCATGGTACAAAGATTGTGCTTGTGCTTGTGTAAGTTGTGGTGATGTCCTCAGAGTGGGGCGTCGACACAGGGTAAACAGGGTGGCTCGACACAGGATAAACAGGGTGGCTCGATGTAGGGTAGACGGGAACGGTCGAGTTCTTGACAGGGTAGCTCGACACTGGGTACACAGGGTGGCTTGACACTGGGTAGACAGGAGTGCTGGATCCAGGAGTAGATACCGGGTAGCCAGGAGTGCTTGAGGTGGAGGACTCGCATGGAGTGGAGGAGGGATGAGGAGCACTCGAGGAAGGAGTAAAGATTGGATAGCTCGACACTGGGTAGCCAGGAGTGCTAGATGCCGGGTAGACGGGAACGCTGGAGTTCTTGACAGGGTAGCTCGACACTGGGTACACAGGGTGGCTTGACACTGGGTACACAGGGTGGCTTGACACTGGGTACACAGGAGTGCTGGAAGAGACTGGATAGCCAGGAGTGCTGGAGGCTGGAGTTGAAGAAGCGCCGGCTGGAGTGCTCAAGGTGGACGACTCGCATGGAGTAGAGGAGGAGTGAGGAGCACTCGAGGAAGGAGTAGAGACTGGGTAGCTCGACACCGGGTAACCAGGGGTGCTGGAGGAGACTGGGTAGCCAGGAGTGCTGGAAGAGACTGGATAGCCAGGAGTGCTAGATCCAGGGGTAGACACAGGGTAGCCAGGAGTGCTGGAAGAGACTGGGTAGCCAGGAGTGCTTGAGGAGACTGGGTAGCCAGGGGTGCTGGAAGAGACTGGGTAGCCAGGTGTGCTGGAGGCTGGAGTTGAAGAAGCGCCGGCTGGAGTGCTCAAGGTGGATGACTCCTCGCATGGAGTGGAGGAGGAAGGAGGAGCACTCGAGGAAGGAGTAGAAACTGGGTAGCCGGGAGTGCTGGAGGAGACTGGGTAACCAGGGGTGCTGGAAGAGACTGGATAGCCAGGAGTGCTAGATCCAGGGGTAGACACTGGGTAGCCAGGAGTGCTGGAGCCCGGAGTAGACACTGGGTAGCCAGGAGTGCTGGAGCCCGGAGTAGACACTGGATAACCAGGAGTGCTGGATCCGGGAGTAGAAACCGGGTAGGCAGGAGTGCTAGAGCCAGGAGTAGACACTGGGTAAGCTGGGTAGCTTTCCACAGGGTAGCCTGGAGCGCTCGAGGCTGGAGTGCTCGGAGTAGGCTTCTCTTCCCCATAGACGGGGTAGCCGCCCGCTGGGGCCGCGATGGTTGAGCCGACGAGAGCGGCGGCAACAAAAGAGTAACGCATCGTGAGTCGTTCTCTATCCTATTACTTGATGCGAGTTGTCGAGGGGTTGGGATAAAATTAATGATTAAGGGATTTCTAGAGTTGAACACTGAAGCGAGTGTCAGCCTGGAAAGTCAGGTATATAGCGAAAGTGCGTGATTGTGGTGGAGTAGCATGGAGGAGAAGGGACGAAAGTTATATAGCCCATCTCTTCCGGGCATGGGCGAGCGCTGACGTCGGAATGGCAATCAGTCGTGCTAGGCGAAGTGACAGCTTGCCATGCTCTAGCCGGGCCACCGGGCTGGGATACGACAGTCGATAGCGTGAACATCCCAAAGCGTAGCGTCAGCAGCAAGGTTGCATTGACGAGCACACAGCCCTACCACTCGGCCAAGGTGGGACTAACGTGATGGACGACCGTTGAAGGCTATTTTAATGACGCGCTAGTCCTGGTTGGGCACCGACACTCGGCCGATGCATGTCGTCAGAACCCAAACTTAACAATGTCACCCAACCACGCTCAACGCACGCCGCCCAAGCCAACGGCCAGTCAACGATGAGTAAGAGCAAGCCGTGTTCCTGAAGATCCGCCCTGTTCCCCTGGATCCGCTATGCTGCATCGGGCACTTGATAGTGTTTGCATCTCGGTGCCCTCTACCTCGAGCTCCCTCGCCATCGCCTAGTCGACCAGATTTTGCCTGCTCCGAGCGACGCCACAATTCTTACCTGCAGTTACGAGATCCTGGAGTCTACATATGAGCAATTTTGCACAGAGTAACAGCAAGAGACCATTGTCACGAGTCCCCAGTGGCCTCGATCAGCATAGTCACAGGCACGCGCCCATATGTCACTCTTGTACAGTATGTACTGTGCATTCTACATGCTACGTGCACACTGCGGTTCTGGCTGCTACATTCCCACAGGGAGTGCGGCCATAGCGCTGCCAGCGTGGGGCTTCGATGCGTTTCCATGTGACCACAGGGGTAGTGCACGCCGGCGTGAGCCATGTGTTTTTGGCGAGAGCCACAACCCTGCCTGCAGGCCTGTCCACTTCGCTCTTCGTATTGAACATCAGCTACCCAATGGAATCGTTGGTTACCAAAATAAGCCTAATAATACGAAGCTTGAACCACACAGCCCACCAGCCACCTCGATCAGCTCGAAGCAATGTCAACCAAAGCTCGCTATTTCTTGCTGCTCCACCAAAGCCAGTTGTAGTCACCCAAGCTTCTCGTTGATGATCAAAACTGGGTCACCATCGCATCAGTGACAAAGAACATAACCACGAACATGCGATGAAGCATATCACCTGATTTTTCAGGTACATGTTCTTGCATCGTGTGGATATTGTAACGCAACCTGACCTGATTGGAGTTCACGATACACCGCCAAGATCACTACACTTACATACACTGGCACGCACCTGGTACACGGCACACGAGCATATCCACATTGCATATTTTATTGGGTCCATTGCCGCGGTCGCAAGGGTTAGTGTGATAATAATGAAGAATTATGCAAGTTGTGTTGAGCGCGCATAAGCGGATACTCCTACAAAAACACTGGGCAAGCATACCCCATACTACATACTCGGGCTGAGCAAAGCCCTTTTTCGACCGTACTCCAAGAAATTGGCAATGCTCTTGCGGCACGCGTCGCTGTTCTTCATCACAGTAGAGTCGAGGCGTTTTCGTGAGATGCGTAGCCAACTAAAAATAGCCGACATGGGCATGGAATGAATAACGAGCAAGACGAGCAGAGTTCAGTCATGACGTCTGAACATATTCGTGTCGAAAAAAAAAAAACAAGGAGGCTGTAATCCATATCTCAGCGCATCTTGGTATGACTACTGTGGCGGGCACTAGCATCAGCGGATTGTTTGTCGCCAATGGAATCACCGCCACCAGACAATGCGGAGCTGGTACCTTGCTGCATTAGCTCTGTCTCTTTGTCTTGGAAGCTTCTTTCCAGATCAACACGGATCTTCTTGTCTCAAATATCCGAGCCGCCTGGATGATCACCAACTAGCATGTAGCATGGACATGTCAGATAGGAGGTTAGGCAGTTGCCCTGCATCTTGTGTACAGTACAGTTGCATGTGCGGGTGCATTGCTCTCACCGGGTGTTGGTCTGCAAAAACGGGCCGAACCCGTGTACTGGTCGAACGCTATCCAACTACCGTGTGCACTTAACCCAGTAAGTGATGACGCCGGGGCTCAACAAACCGGCCAAAAAACGAGAAAGTTTCTTTTATTAGGTTTACCAGTGTAATCGTTTTGGTTTCGATTGCAGAAAACGGAAATTTGGCCTGTGCGTCTTACGAGAGCTGGCAGAGCCATGTTGGCGAAGACTTTTTGCTCAAATTTCATCATTGTTCATGTCTACTTTCTATTGTTCGTTTTCATCTAAAATTTCCATTTTACACCACTGCAGTCTATAAAAAGGGGTCGATATATCTTCCATCAGGCCATTGCTAATCATTAGGTCCCATACGAGCTCAGCAAGCCACTGCTGATGGCCACTATACGCTCAGCCAGACTCGAAACCGCCAGCACCAAACTTCGTAGAGATCATCTTACAGCAACATAGCCGCACGGAAGGCTTATCTAGCCTCGACCCAAGGGCCCGAATAAAACGCTGGCATCTCGTGCATGCGCCCAAGGTTGAGGCTCCCAAAAATGTGGAGTAACGTACGATCAAATCTCCATGTCGAGCACCACAGGTCCATTATAACAAGGCACCGGAGCCCCATAGCATGCAACGGCGGGGGTTAGACTCGGAGAAGGATTTTTCTTCTCGCTGGAGAGAGAAAAATGCACTAGATTCGGTATTGTGAACCGAATTGCATTAGTGAATGTCGGCTTCACGTGGCGCGTATTCAGGAAGCCGTTGCGACGCGCTCCTAGTGGTCTGATGAAGCCACCATTTTTTACTCTCTATGACACGTAGGGAATAAGCCGTATGAATAAAATGGAGCTACTAAAAAAGAGATGGCGGGCACTCGTACTGTAGGTACTTGCCTCCAAGTGCCGAGGCTCCCGTCCCAGCCGGATCTGTGTCTTCCGGGCTCGAGCTATCTAACCGCCAGGCGGCTGTTGCTGGATCAAAAGGCGATAAGACCCGCTGTGTTGGCGCAGTGGAGACTGTTGTTGGAGCGGTGTTGGCAACTGTAAAATACGGGGACTGACGTAGATGGCGGAGTTGCTGTGGAGATGGAGCGCCTAGTACGTGCTGTGGCTTTTTATCGCTATCGTGTTTAGTTTCGGTGCGGATTTATGCCGTCCGCGAAATTGACCACCGAGATGCCTCTTCGTGTCATGCATATATATATTGAGGAGTTGGTTGAATGCCGTATATCCGATGCACTGCTGTGTGTCAGCGTCAATATAATAGAGTTCGGGAGGTAGATGCGAATATGATGTCTCCCTTGCTGTTCCATAAATGTTCAAGACAGTTGCATCCTCATCGCCGCCGCAAGTATCTGAAGCAGTACCGGTAAATACGAGAGGGCGGCAAAACTTGCCATAAACCTGACCGGGTAAAGATGGTTGTGTCGAGGCGTCAGTGACAGCAACATCTCCATCCAGCATATCCCCATGAACAACCTCGTCAATAGTGTCAAAAATCGACTGAGCAGTCGGCCATTGGACCGACAGCCCAAACTCATCTCCGTTCTCAGCAAGGAGGAAATTCTCACCAGGCAAACGCGGCGCATTGACTTGCCCATCCAAGCAAGCGCATTCACCATCATGATAATCATTGACAAACACTGCCGTCGCCCGCCTTAGCTCCTCGATATCATCGTCCTTGTCGTACGCGACAAACGCCGTCCGAACAGTGATATCCGTAATATGCTCAATGCCCGGTAGAAACGCTCGGCGAGTCACAAATGCAAGCACGTCGTTTGCTTGACTCTTAAATGCAAGCACATCTTCTCCCTGCTCATCGTCCAGCAGCAAAGGCGTCGTCGTCATCATCGTCGTCGAAACCCGACGCTGCAACCCCTCAATGCCCAGTCCACTTTGCCCAACGTGAATACTATCATCATCATCATTGTTGTGATTCAGACTATCCCTTACACTCGCCCACTCAGCATCGAACAATACCTCTCGATACACAAAGTCATCGTCCTGCAGTACCACTTCTACACGCTGCGTCGCACCGCCCGTGCCAATGTGTTCGCTGCTCTGCAACGAACCACCCATAGGCGTGACTTTGTGGTCGTCTAGCCATAGATCGAGCGGCTCGTCGTACCATGCTGGGTCTAGGGCGCGGCGAAAGACCTGCGTGGGAGACGCCCAGACGGGGGTGAGGGAGGGGGAGGCTGCGGGCGCTGTGGGCGAGGGCGCAGGGGGAAGGGAAGTCCGGGTGTTGTTGTTGTAGTTGGCTTTGCGGCGGAAGGAGAAAGGCATTTTTGGGTAAGGCAGGGGAGAGTGGTGGAGCGCTGGTGGGATGTGAGAGGGGAGGAGAAGATGGAGTTATGTAGATGGTAAGAAGATTGCTGATCAGAGATTGAGAGTCAGGATCGTGACTCTCTTTTTTTTTCGTCTTTTTCTGTCTTCTTTGGGCTTTGGGCTGAGTTTTGGGGATGTTTTGAACTGATGGGTGAGGGAGCGGGAAATATATAAATGAGGTTATAGCACCTGGCTACAGTATATACTGATGAGTTGTCTACCAGTCATGGGAGGATTTTCTTTCGCCTTATACAAATTCGGGGTGAGCATTGTTTGAAGGTTCAACGGTGCTATTGTAGGTCTCCCTGTATCATTGTTGTTCCGAGTCCTAGACAATATTCACAATGTTGAGTGACATGAAGTATGCAAGACTGGGGAAAAAATGGTATTGTGAGTATAAAGATGCTCAGCTAGAAAATACGATTTGTTTTTTCTTGTTTTTTTTATAGTAAAAAAAACCTGGGGCGAGAAGTTGTGTTGGCCACTTATATTTGTATTCATTTTGACAGCTACTATCCATGTATTTCACCATAAATTGTGTACATACGAGGCTACAACATACCTCACCACTCTGCCACTTCACCCTCCTTAGGTGACGCCGCGCGAACAACCTTGTCACAGTTGAGCAAGCAAAGAGGATCAAATGCCTTCTTGAGCTGTCTCATGGCATTCACGGTATCCTGACCAAGCTCATGCGGCAGGTAGTCGCGCTTGACTAATCCAACACCATGCTCACCAGTGGCGGTTCCCTCAAGCTCAATGGCACGCTTGACCATTTCGTGCACGAGATGGGACGCCTTTTCGTGGTCGCGCTCACGGTTGTATAGGATGATTGCTAGAGGAAAAGAGTTAGATGAAACATTGGACCACGTCAAGATATCCAAGACTTACAGTGGAAATTTCCGTCTCCAACATGGCCGACAATGCTGGCCAGCAGACCGCTTTGCTTGATCTTTTCTTTTGTGTCTTCGATAATCTGTGGCAACTTGGATATCGGGACTGCAACGTCTGTTGTCCAGACGCCCATGTTGGGATCGCCCTCACCCTTGGCCATGACGCTCCATAGCGCCTCTTTCCGTGCCTGCCAAAGATCCTCCTTCTCTTGCTCTGATTTGGCAAATTCGAAGCTTACGGAACCGGTCTTCTTGGCCAGGGCTTGGACCTGGCTGATTTGCTCTTTGACAGAGCTTTGTGTGCCGGCAAACTTGAAGAACAGCGTAGGTGCATTTTTCCATGTCTTTGAGGTTTGGCCTGCATCGTTGATGCATTTCATTTGCACATCGTCTAGAATCTCAATGGCAGCGATTGGGACACCTGCGCCGACGACTTGGAAGACACACTCGGCTGCTGAGCGGATGGACGGGAAGGCACATACGGCTACGCTTGTATGCTGGGGCTTGGGGGTAACCTTCAGAGTGGCTTCAGTGACAAGACCTAGTGTACCCTCGCTTCCAATAAACATGCGTGTAAGGTCATAGCCCGCAGAAGACTTTCGTGGCCGCTGCCGGGTCTTGATGACTGTTCCATCCGCCAGCACAACAGTGAGCGATATGACCCAGTCCTTCATTGTGCCATAGCGATACGCATTGGTGCCTGAGCAGCCGGTGCCGACCATGCCACCGATCATTGCGCCTGGTCCCGGATCGGGTGGGAAGAACAAACCATCCTTGGCAAGCTCCTCGTTGAGGTGTTCCCATCCAACAGCCGGCTGAACAACTACATCCAGGTCTTCCTTGTGTAATTTTATAATCCTGTCCATGCGACTGAAATCAATGCAAATACCACCCCTTGTTGCAGCGAAATGCCCTTCCAGACTTGTACCCCCACTGTATGGTGTGACGGGGATCTTGCGCTCGTGGCAGATTTTCATGATGGCACTGACTTCTTGGGTGCTTCCCGGCTTTACAACGCAAAACGGTACATCGCTTGGAAGTGAGGGGTGTGAAGACCACGAAGATCCGCTGTGCGCTTCGAGATCATTTCTGTCCAGTGTGATGTTCTCTTTTCCTACAATGTCGCGAAAGTCGGTCCATGCTGCCTCCATATTCGCCTCCGAAATATTGTGCTTCGGAGGAACAAAGGTCTCGAGTGGTGCGGTGGATTTCGCATCTGGTTTCGGCGGTATCATTTGTCCATAGTAGTAGCCTATACCTGCTGTAAGGAGGCATGCTGTTTCCAAGTTAGTCTAATCCAGTGTCCCCAAAAGCAAAAGCAAAAAAAGTGAGGGCTTGGTACCGAAAACAGTCGCAAAGAATTGACCTCTAGCGGTTCTTTGCTGCAGGGACTGGATCCTGATTTGCTCGGCCTTTTCTTTCTGGACACGCTCGTAGATACTCTCATTGAGTTGCAGGTAGAATGGCTTTTCATCATCCTTGCCGGCTTTCTTTTCGCTGGCCCACCGTTTTTGCGTTATTCTTCGCACACCCGCGCTTGCTCCGCATTGCCTCCATATCGTACTTCCTTGCGCACTCCTTGGCGCAATCGAGCCGCGCGGCAGGCTTCGTAAAGGCATTGCGATTACAGAAGAATGAGTTTC
This sequence comes from Curvularia eragrostidis, assembly GCA_020744315.1. Classification (NCBI taxonomy): domain Eukaryota; kingdom Fungi; phylum Ascomycota; class Dothideomycetes; order Pleosporales; family Pleosporaceae; genus Curvularia; species Curvularia eragrostidis. Next base: position 134,230 of record JAIRCK010000071.1, on the reverse strand, counting down.
ATGTCGGGGCTGTTGGGGCAACGGGTGCGGGGGATCGCGTCGTTGGAGGGTCGGATGATGAAAGCGACGCCAAGACTAGCTTAAGTCCGACACCGATACCGCGCATCCCTGTTCATGCATATGTCACAATGAGCGATGATCTCATCCATGTAAGCGTGGAGAAAGCTGATGCATGCTTTGTTTTGGATAGCGATGTGGTCCAATTAAACCATGCTAACGTCACGACAATCCGGGGGCGCGTATCGGGCTGCAAGCATCACTCAAAGTGGAAACTGGTGGGGAGAGTAAACAAAGTGAAATTGCAGCTCCATGACCGAAGCCAGAGCGAGTTATCCAAACTAAAGTCAAACTCCAAACTCAGCCTAAGCTGCAATGCCGCCAGGCATGCAGTGCTGGTTTTACGGATACTCAACCGAGTATGCAACGCCTGTGTAGGATCGATGTATGCAAAATGATGTAGGTGTGTCCTTTGAACCCAAACCTTGCCAATGCGCCTGTCAAAAGAAAGAAGTCCCAAACAATGCCCACGAAATATGCAGCAGGTGTTGGTAGGGCATATGTCGTCAAAGGCCGTAATCGTGACGCCGTGCTAAAGAGCGAAAGATTCTAAAATATGTAAAATGAAGTGGGTATAAAAAAAACCAAAGTGTAAAGCCAGGGAGGCTTCCAGGTGCTGTGGTTAGCACTATGCTTTGGGCAGATGGAAAGGCGCTGGGCTGCTACCTGCCCGACAGGCGTAGCAACCTCGTCTTAAGCCAGGTGACGAACCTGAGCCATCGTCCTTTGATGGCCCGGCTCTTTGTCACTTTGGGAACTGAGCTCATGACTGTCTTTTCGGGATCGACGGTGGATACGAGCTTGGGCAAAGAGTTAGAGTGAGCCTCGCGATGGTCCGAGTATTGCCGGCCGCCTATTGAGGGTCGTCCGCCGACAGAGGGTCTAGGTGTCTTCTCGCTGTCGTCGGACGCGGTGCGCGTACGGTTCATCTCATTACGATCAATGGTCTCGGACTTGCGTCGCTGCATATCTTCCTTCTTGAGTTGCTTCCGGTAGTCGCGCTCCTGCTGCTTGTGCGCCTCTTTTTCGTACTTGAGCTCCTTGGCGCGCTGCTCTTGTTCAAACTTTTGTCGTGCTGCACGGATGGATGCAGCCCTTGAAGCGGGATCCACAGGTGAATCGCGGCCGCCACGGATGAAACGGTACGTCTGGTCAAAGGAGGTGCGCGAGCTGGGCGAAGTGGTTGTGTCAATGGATTTGAGCGTGTCGCCTCGAGCTCTTGGCGGGCAGGCCGGGGAAGCCAGCGAGGCAGCAGATTGTGAGTAGGAGGGGGCGAGGCGAGTGGATGAGTTGTTGCTGTGTATGCGTAGGGATGTTCCTTGTGCCGAGGACATGGAACCGGATCGGCGTGCGGGATCATAGGAGTTCTGTTTCAGACGAACTTCGTCGTCGGACATGATATCATCGCCCTCAAGCTCGCTGCCTAGAATGGAGGGCGGCGACGAGTTTGCTATTGGCGGCGAGTAAAGTTGCGGTGTGTGGCGGATTGCAGGCAGGGGCGTCGGTCGGTGCAGGCCAGAGGAGGTGGAGTACTGGGACTGATTGGAAGTGGAGCGGCTGTGTCTGTTGCGGGGATTGACGGGCGTGAAGTTGACGTCGGATATGGAGCGCGAGTAGGCACCATACTCTAGTATGCCCAGGCCGGTCAGGTCGTTCTCTGCGGCAGGTCGCGAAAGATCCAAACCACTGGTTTCCTTGGACGAGAGCTTGCGCAGGTAGGGCTTGATCTTGAGCGGGTGACTGGAGGCTGCAGCGGGCATGGGGCGTTGGGGTTCTATCCAGGAATCGTCGTAGACATTGGACGTGTGGGAGCGGTCAAAGGTAAAGGCGCCTTGGTCGGCGACGGGACTTAGGGAGCTGGACGGGGCAGAGGCCGAGTGCCCTCGTTTGTGCAGACGCGCATGCCTCGCCGACATGGTGTGGGAGGAAGAGAGGAGGAACCGGGCGTGTTATTGAAGCATATCAGTGCGGCCAGGGTAGGGTGTCAGGAGCAGCAGGTAAAGAGCGGCTGCAGGTGTGGCATCACCAAGCAAAGCAAGGCTTAAGACCTCAGGACCCTTCCGATAGTTCCGCGGCTGGAGGGCAGCGTTGATGGATCGGTGACGAAACGACTGCGCCGGACCCTGCTTGGTGTGCGGGACGGTAACAATGAGTCCGGGGGGAGGGTTTCCAAGGACGCAAGTAAGTAGGTACAGTACGGGCGACGAGACGCGGGAGAATGGCGCGCATTCACCCTGGCGGTGGTTTGCTGCTGCTGGACGTCTCCTGGCTGGCGGGCCCGCTGAGCGCTGGGGTGCTGGACTGCCTCGAGCGCTGCCTCGGCTCCGAGCGCCTAAAGTATGTGCAAGTCCAATGTAGGGAGGGATGCGGGCGTTGTGTACAGTACATACAGTACAGTACGGCACGCGGCTAGGCTATAAGCGACGGTGATCGAGGAGGGTGCCGCCAGCAGTGCGATCGAACACAACCACTCGATACACACACACATACACACCCACACATGCGTGCATGGGGCGCCCGGTGCTTAAATGCACCGCGGGGGCACGGCGTGGCGCTCGGGGAGGGTGGAGAGAAGGCGGAGTTGCCGTGTGTCTGGCACAAGATAAGCCCAGCGATACAGCGCAGTACGGTCACCGTCCTGTCCACCAGTGGCTGTGGCCATCTCACCGCTTACTACAACCCCCTCTTTCGCCTCTCGCCCAGACGCCAGCCGAGGAGCACCACTGCGCAAGCCCGTGGCACAGCAGCACCGACTGTAGCATCCGCAGCAACCGTATGAGTGGCGGCGTCGCCGTCGTCGCTGTCGTCGTCGTCGTCGTCAACAACAGGAACAAGCCTGGCTGCGCTACGCTGAGCCGCGCGTAATCACCAGACGTCAGGTGCCGAGTGGAACGCCTCGCTGCTTCGTATGCGTCGCTTGGACGACCCGGGCCTGGACCTGGACCTGGACCTGGATGTGATCGCGATTTTCCCAGCCCACTCACTCGCTGTCGTCGACTGAAATGCGCGCCCATGGGGGGTTGCGGCTTGCTGAAGGACGCATTCAGCTCTGCGTTATCTGACCCCGCCGTCACCCAAGGCTGACTCTCCCAGCCGCCCACCGCGACCTCTACTGCAGACTGTGCCGCCCGCCAGCATCCTCAGCAAGCACCCTGTTCACCACACACCACACGGCTCGCTTTCGTCCCGCGCCGACTGTCAGGCTATGACGACGAGTCAAACCCCTCCGGTCCGTTGCAACCGACTAGGATCATGCTGCAAAACAAGTGCAATCTGCCTCACGTGCGTGCCGCCCATGGTCCGCCTGCAATCTGAAACGCGCCTCTTGCTACCCCACACTGTCTCTCGTCCAACAATCTGTGCGGCTAATCAATAACACGTCTCTTAACCACTGCAACCTGGCCAGAGAACCATAAATGACGCCTTTGCACCTGCACCCGACCACCCAGTACCCCGCAGCATACCCCCTCCCAGCCAAGGCTTTGGCACATATATACCTGTAACTATACTAACTACTGCCATCCCAGAGGGCCACGTTCTAGACTTGGACGTATCTCTTGCTCTCCCGGGCGCCCAAAGGGAGTCTCCATCAATAATGCTATATTGTTGTCAGATGTGGTCAGATGGCGCGAGGCGTATTTGCCTGCATCAGGACATATATGCGGGTCACGGGAGTAATCATAGGGCCTGACATCTCGGCTCCTACGACGTGGGGTTTTCGATACAGCTAACAGCAGCTTGTTGGATTTGTTGAACTCTAGCGTGTATTGAGGAATCGCACACATAGATCGTTTTCGACTTGCAAGCAGCACGTGATGTTATTGACAGAGATGCTCAATTTTGTTTTATTCCGCCCACCAAAAGGTTGAAACGAGCGATAGTATATATCGAATCTGTTCAGGATCTCTGGGCTTGGAGTAATCGGTACCCGAGTGACCACAAAAGCTCAACGTCTGGTGTCGTTGAGTTCGAACATCGAAAAACATGTCGCTAAGGTTACTGTCGTGGGCAATTTCTACAGGGATGGGAGCATCGCTTTCATCGAATGACGCCATGATGACTAACCCCGAATGGTGCGTCTTTGAACACCTGTTGGGCTATACTATGTGCAGGAAATCTCTGTTTTGTATCCAAATAGAAAAATGCTTCGAGTATTGGCGACGGAATTGGTATCACAATCACGACTCCAAGGCAACCAGACTCTACCGTGCTTATTGATACTTGAGGGAAAAAAACATCCTTGTGTGCATTGTAATATAGTACAGATTGGTCAAATCACTCAACCGACGATTCCATGGAATTCCTGCGCTCGGTCCATACGACCTCAGCCGCTCTGAAGAAACGGAGCAGCATGTCAACGAACGCTCAAGCGAGACCCTGTATTTCCCCGATCAAGAAGCAATAATTTTTTTCCCTTTCTTTCACGGACAGGGGTTTTCATGCGCTAGTGGTCGACGCCAGCCTCGTTGCTAGGCGGCTGACTAAGTCCTCCCTGACGTCGAGCACGGGTCGCAAGGAACATGAAAAACATCCCATCCCAAAACCTGCGCTATCCACCACACGCGTCCCATGGAGTTGTAGCCCAAACCCCATTCCGACCGCAACCATCACTTTCTGACCCCGAGTGATCGCGACCATGTCGACTAATAAGCGGGGCAACATTTTTGGCCAGGGCAAGCCTGAGCGTCCATACGAAGAGCGCGACGATCCCGCAGATGTGCCTCAGCGGGCGACGGCAGCACAGCTGGCTGCGCGAAAGTAAGACGCTCCATTCCCCAACGTTCGTTTCGCAATAGCATCAAGACTACGTGGCGTGAATACGCCCTTTGTCTAAGACAGGCTGACTCTTTGTTCAATAGGATCAAAACCGCGAAAGCCCGACGACCAGCAGGCGCTTCCTCCGTGAGTACCCCAACCTCTGCTTCACACCCTCTCCGACGATTTTCACCGCAGCGCACACATGTCTTCAAACCGATTCACGCCCGCCGGACGGCGCGAAATACGCCGTAGACATAAAGCATTTGCTGACGCACGCGCGCAGGGTCTATCACAGAGCGCGAACTTTGGCGCGCCGCAGCAGAGCGGCTTCAACTTCGGTGCCTCAGCACCCGCCCCCGCGAATGGCGGCGCGAACGCCTTCGGTGGCTTTGGAGGAAATAATGCCTTCGGTGGCGGCAGCGTGACAAGCAGTTTTCCTCCTGCACAGCCTGCAGCCCCCAACAACACATTCTCTAGCTCATCATTTCCCGCATTCGGCGGCAGTAATCAAGGCCAAGCAACAGGCTTCAATCCCCAGCCGCCTTCGTCTGCGGGTTTCAACTTCACAGCGGGAGGTCCAAACCCGTTCGCGACAGCAAACTCGACAGCACCAACAAACGGCAGCACACCCGCACCCGCTTTCGGGGGATCGATATTCGGTAATTCCCAGACGCAGAGCAATCCGTTTGGTGGGCTAGGACAGAACACATCAAGTGCCGCACCGTCGGGTGGCCTGTTTGGTACATCGAGTGCCGCACCCTCAGGTGGAATGTTTGGGACTTCCAGTGCTGCGCCTTCGGGTGGCCTGTTCGGCACTACGAGCGGCGCTCCAAACGCCCCAGCAACGTCTGCTCCAGCCTCGACGCCGTTTACTTTTGGGGCTACCACCTCATCATCTCAGAATACCACGAGTACGTCAGCAACAAGCGGCATTTTCAGTGGTTTTGGTAATTCTACCCAGCCGGCAGCACCAGCACAGAACAGTATTTTCAGCGGCTTCGGCACGAATGCGCAAAAGGACGAAGCCCCCAAAGAGCCAACTGCACCGCAGACTACCACATTTGGAGGGTTTGGTTCAACTACGGCAAAGACCGATAGTACGACAGAGGCACCCAAACAAAATAACATCTTCGGGGGACTGAGCACGGGTGCACAAAGCACACCAAATGCTACGGCGACCGCACCTGCATCAAATCTATTCAACTTTGGCGCATCGTCTAACAAAACAGAGGGCACGACGTCTTCAGCACCATCAACTAGTCTCTTCGGGACAACCAATTCTGCCACACCAAGCGCCCCAGCCTCCACACCTGCGAGCAACCCCTTTGCGAACTTGCCCACGGCAACGGGAGCATCATCTACGCCATTCAAGGGATTTGGAGCGACATCACAGACACCTCAGGCGCAAGACACAACCTCGACTCCCGCAACAAACTTGTTTGGTGGTCTCAAGAAGCCGGAGGAACCCAGCAGCACTGCTGCAGCGGAGACACCCAAGTCAAACCCGTTCGCGTCGCTTGCCAAGCCAGCTACACCTCCAGCCGCTACGCCTGCAGCTAGCGGCTCAGGATTCGGCTTGTTTGGAACGCAAGACAAGAGTGCGACTTCTGCCAGCAATGACAAGGATTCGGCTGCGGCAACACTCAAAGCTCCCGAAGCGCCCAAATCCAGTCTGTTCCAGCCTTTTAGCACACCACAGCCGGCAAAGACCAACGACGTGGAAAAGTCGCAAGGTGGGCTTTTCAGTGCAGCTCAGCCAAAGACAAGCTCAGGCTTGTTTTCTCAGACGTTCCAACCCGAGGCCAACAACTCGAGCAACCTGTTCAAGAAACCCGAGTCCAGCTTCCCGTCTTTCACTCCATCCACCACTGCTTCCACGGAAGCACCAAAGCCCCCGTCTTCGTCTGCTTCTGAGAAGTCCAACCCTTTCGCCTCCTTGTCGACTCCCGCTACAGAACGCCCAAATCTGTTCAGCACCGCCAAGGAGCCTGCGCAAGCTTCGTCAACCCCAGCAATGTCCAACCTCACAGGTGGCTCGGCGCTCTTCAATGAATCTCAGCAGACACCAGAGATGCCCAAAGTTCCAAAGGTGCATGTGCCTAAAGAATGGGCTGCGCCGGGTGCCGTTCGCGCGCAGAGCGGTGACAGTCTTATGAAGCAAATAACGGACTTGACTGCTCAACTCCAGGTCCTAAATGGAAAGTACCGGCAGCAGATCAGCAGCCTACCTCCAAATGCAGACTGGTCAAGCGTTTCTCTTTGGCACTACAAGCATGCGACAGACATCAAGAAGAAGATTGATAACGCGAAGAAACAACGTGCTGCCAGTCGAGGCGTCACTGGAAACGAGTCCAGTCTATCCACTAAGCGCAAGGCCAGCGAAGACAACAATGAAATGCGTGAGCCTTCTCCAATCAAGCGAGCCCGTCCAGCAGAAACTCCTGCTAGCCCGACACCTCAGCCATCAGCTTCCACTCCAAAGGTCAACCCACCAGCGACAGCGACATCGAACATGTTTGCTAAGGCAATCGGCAACAAGCCTTCCACAACCCCCGCACCTGCTTCCACATCATCGACCAGTCTCTTTACTCCAAAGACGACCGAGAAGTCTAGTGCAGAACCTGCCAAGACGACTGCGCCAGCCACCAGCTTTGGCTTCACCCCGTCGGTACCCGCCACTAACGGTACAAGCAGCTCGTCTACTTCGTCTGGGTTTAAGCCTAGTTTTGGCAGTGCCTCTAGCAGCTCTTCTGGTACAACAGGATTCAAGCCCAACTTTGGCAGTGCCCCGGCGGGTGGGGGCGGCTTCTTGTCCCAGTTCACTAAGACAGCGAAGACATACGAGGAACTTGCTGCCGAGCGCAAGAAGAAGGCCATGGAAGAAGATTATGATTCTGACGAGGAGACGAAAGAAGAGTGGTCTGCCAGATATGATAAAGCTGAAGAAGAACGCCGTGCGGAAGAGAAGAAGAAGGCTGCTGCTACTCCTGCATTCACGTTTGGCGCTGCAGCCAAACCAGATGCAGCCAAACCAGATGCAACTAAACCAGATGCACAGCCATCAGGTAGCACATCTCCAAAAGCCAATCCTTTCGCTGGCCTTATGAAGCCGACTAGTGGTACATCTACGCCTGGCCTCTTCACTTCCAAGGCTGCCAGCCCAGCTCCGTCCACAGGTAACCAGTCGATCTTTAATGGCTTGGCTGCGTCTCCGGCACCTTCTTCGAACATTTTTGGCCACCTGTCTTCGGGCCCTTCTTCGAACAACCAAGACGAGTCTGACGAAGATGACACTGAACAGCAAGAGGCTGTAGGATCTGTAGAGCCAACGACGCCCCCGAAACGCAATTTCGGTGAGTCAGAGACCGAGTCAGACGGGACTCAGGAGCACACGAAGCCAAACCCTAGCTCCAAGGGCAGCCTTCTTTCTAGGATCACCCGGGACAACGACTCCGAGTCTGAGAAGGAGAACAAGGGCACTTCTTCTACACTGGCGACGAATGGAACCACCACTCCTACCAACAAGCCCTTCCAATTCTTTGACTTTAATGCGGCATCCAAGACCGCACCGCCCAAGTCGGATACATTCGCTGGCGATCAGACCTACAAATTTGGTAGCCCTATCAAGTTTGGTCAAGCTCCTGCTACGGAGAAGAAGGATGCACCAAAATTCCAGTTCCAACCTGCTACGCCGTCACCGGGTGAACTATCGACAACACCGGCGAAGCCACCGCCTTCCTCCATCTTCAACTTTGCCTCATCAACTGGTGGGTCATCGCTGTTTGCGCCATCTGGTGGCAATTCCATCGGCTCGTCGGTCTTCTCTTCACGTGCTGGCACGCCTTTGTCTGAGGCTGGAGAGACCAGTGCGGCTTCTGCAGCAGAGGACGACGAAGGCGAAAAGCATGAACAAATCGACCTCTCAAAACTCACTGAAGAAGAGATGAACAACTACGACATTGTCTTCCATACCGAAGTTGTTCTTGCCAAACACCAGGTAGACAAAGACGGAGAAAAGGCTTGGGTCAACCTTGCAAAGGGTCCGCTATGGATTCTCAAGGACAAGGAGACGGCCAAGTGCTCCGTTCGGGTCCGCATTCCTAGTGGCGCTACACCTCTCAACTACCAGATCCTGCCTTCCCTGCAAGCGACCGTGACTGGTTCTAGCAAAAAGATGGTTATGGCGACGAAGCCTGCGAAGGAGGGTGGGCTGCAACCAGTGCTTTTCGCTGTCAAAACTCCTGAAGTCGCAACAGACATGGCTGCTAAGTACAACGAGTCGGTTCCTTCTTGAGCGATGAACAGTCACTCAGGCCCTGCTATACGTCTCTGTGTAGTAGGCAGTGTACCGAGCCCTTTCGAGCTCTTCTCACATCTGTACTTTCTATTCCCGACTCTACAGTTCGGATTTCACTTTTCACTTCTTATCTTCCCACCAAAATTGGCGCCTTTTTTGCACACCCCCCAGCGAGTTACTTCACCTGTATTGTGTATCCTATAGAAGGATATTGTTGCGTTTACCCACCGGAAATCAGCATTGCATGACACGGCGTTTTTTGGATCCCCCTACCCCTGACTTAGTTGAACCACGGATGAGGACAGCGTTTGATGCGAAATAGCGACGATCAGGGCCCCCATATTGACTTATTGAGTTTATGTAATATATCGAGTACAGCTGCCTTTCGAATTCCATTTACAGGCGCCCTGAATTGCGTTTACCCTTGTTTGTTAATGTGTTTGCGTTTTTATCATGAGTTCCGGTGTGCTGTGAGAAATGTAGACGCATCCTCGGCTTTGCAAGTCTCCTCCCAATATGTTGACAAAACGCCATTGTCCTCTGCGATGATCTTAAATGCCATAGCCCATTTCTTTGTGTATTCCCACTCGGACAACAAATCGACGACAGGGAATTTCAAGCTCATCTTGGGAATCCAAAAGGTGACCCTAGAAAATAATCTCAAGGCTACGTCACATAACACTACGTTCTTCGCGATCCCTTGGCGTGTGGTCTTTGTCTCTTTCAACCCGTGCGCGCGTCGTGGACCACTCGTGTGGATGGCAGCGTTTCCCCCCAGCCTCCCACATCCAGCATCTTTACCTACGCGCAATGCCGCCTTGAATGTGCGCAACCGCCTGCGCAACCCCACCTAGCGCACTGTATTCCACCTGCGCAAACACTCAGTACGGAAAGAAACGAAAAAAGGGCTATTGACACCATGGACGCGCCTTCGTCGCAACTCCACTTGGAAATCCGCGACGCTGTCGTTCGCGCTCTCGCAACGCGCCGCCCCATCCTTCACCACTTGAATGCCGACACGTCATGGCTCCTACAAATCCCCCGTCCTGCGAATGCTGTCAAGCACGGCGCCCGCATATATTACAACGTCCTGATCGATCCATGGTTTGTGGGCGGGCAAAGCGATGTCGCAAAGTGGTTCAGCCAGCAATGGCACGCGACAGAGAGCGCAGTTAAGAACATCTCCGAAGTAGAAGAGCTGGCGCGCCAAGTAGAGATTCTAGCTGGAGGCTTGAGAGCAGGCAGAAGCCGGAAGCGCAAGGTGGAAGCAGTCGAGGATGAGGCGAGTTATGTGGACTGTGTGGCTATCAGCCATGAATTTACCGATCATTGCCATAAAGAAACGCTGCTAGAGGTTCACGGTGATGTCCCCGTTTTCGCGACAGAGGTATGTATCTTTTTGGACTTGGATAAGAAAAGTGTGGAAGCATCGAGAGAGCCAGGACTAACGTACGGGGAAACAACAGCAAGCCGCCAAACTCATATCGTCCTGGAACCATTTCCGCACCGTAGTAACCACACCGACGTTTGTCGACCACTCAGACTGGCACGACTACAGTCTCTCGCCGTTGCCGTCATGGCTCGGCATATCCCGCCTCACAGCGGCAGGCGACTCGCTCTTCTACCACTCGGCTCTCCTCTTCACATTTGCCACGCATCCTTTCCTTTCCAACACGACGCCTAGGAAGCGTCTATCTACCTTGAGTATCAACGGCGACGGCGGCGAAGACCTGCCTTCCACGGGCAACGGCGAAGCCGCCGAATGCGTCATTTACACTCCCCACGGCATACCGCATACAGCTCTCTCGCCCGTCGCCACAGCAGACCCTCCATTGCACACACTAGCTTTTCTGCATGGCCTCCACGCCGTGTCGCTGTCTGCAGCGCAGCAACTCAATCTCGGCGCCAAAAACGGCGTCCTGGCGCAGCGCCTCCTCCGCGCAAAGTATTGGGTCGGCACGCATGACGAGGTCAAGAAGGGCGGCGGCCTGGTCAATTGGTTTTTGCGCCGCAAAGTATGGACGCTGGAGGATGCGTTGAGGGAGGCGAATGCGGATGTCGAGTTTGAAGATGTGAGGTTTCAGGAACTGAAGAATGGAGAGAGTAGGGTTCTGGAGTAGGATCTTCTTTTTCTTGTCTGGATCTTTTTTTCCCTTGTTATCCTGGCCTTACAACTTTTTTTGTTACGCCTAATTTTTAACAGATGTACATAACCTCCCTTGTTTTTTGCGCTGATAGAGGGGAGAGGCTTCGTAGTTAGTAGGGTGGGTGGGTGGGTGGGCGGGTGATTATAGGGGATGTAAAGATAGAGGAAGAGAGGAAGGAAAGTCGTATTCCAAATATACCCCCCCAATTTACACTATCCTATCACTTCAGTCTCGAGAAAAGGCCTTGTTTTTCTTTCCTTGATTCCTAAACATACATCCCATACACCCAATACCCAGGCCCCCTCCACGCCCCATTCAACCACGTCTTCTCCTCCTCCTTTTTCCATCCAACCTTCTCAAACCCTACTTTCCTTAGCACCTTTTCACTCGCGGCATTGTCCTCGTCCACAGCTGCTTCGATATAGTAATACTTTTTTCCTGTAGCGCACTTCTGAGGAGACACCGCTGCGGCATAGGCGTCGAGCAGCGCGCGGTTGGCTTCGGTGGCGTAGCCTTTCCCCCATGCGGAGGCGAAGAATGCGTACCCTATCACGCGTAAATCGAGGTCATTTCCCTCCTCTTGATTGCTGGGCTGTGGAGTACTTTTTGCGTTGGCGTTGATGTCGGTGGGCGCGGCAAAGGGCGGAAGGGTCGGGCCAGCGGGTTGCAGCCGTAGACTGACGCTGCCTACGTGCACGCCTAGTACCTCATTCTCTTCCTGCTCTTCTCCTTTTTGATGTTCATCCTGGTTTCCCTGGGTGTCATGGATAGTCCATATCTTCTGGTCTTGCTTGTTGCCTCCTGCTGGCGTGGTTGGTTGGGCGAATACGGCGTAGAAGATGTTGTCGTATTTTGTGAGGTGTTCAATCATCCAGTCTCGGCTTTCGCTGAGGGACTTGGTGGCACCGTGGAGAGACCATGCTGTTGCTGTGGGATCGGACCAGTTTTCGTGGAAGAGCTGGACGTGTGGGTGGGATGGGGTGGTGTTTGTTAGGCGGATGAGGGTCAGACGGGGTGTCGATATCTTAGAAGGAATGAGGGAGGACATGGCTGGATTTTGATATGAAAATAGTAGAACAGGGACTTGAAAGAGGTGGAAGTTGATTAGTTGTTGGCTTGTCGTTTCTTCTCAGAGTTATCAAGAATTATGCGTGTAGTGTGTGAGTCAATGTTTGCTAAACAGTCACCTTTTAGAAAATTTCATACATTTTTTATCGACATACTAAATGGGGCTGTAGGGAGGCTAAGTCAGGTCATGCACGAGAATACGTGCTGTCATCATTATAAATCCAGTTTAGCGGTACTTAGGCCAGGTACAATGCTGTAGTCTGTTTGACGCTAGTGCTTATCCCTCTTAAACTCTTTCCTTACTTTCTGTCGAGCCATCGCTGCGTTAGTTCTGAACCATTAACTAAGTATTCTCTTTTGTTTAACAGTGTAGGGCCATAGAGAAAAAAACGTTAATCAATTCATAACTCATCGTCGAGCACATCGTCCATGCTGCATGATGACTCACTACGCTACTACTTCAGTCATCAAGTCCTGCGGCCACCTCGGCTGATCCACCCCATTTCCTCGCGTTCCTACGTTATATCCCAATTTCACATTACCATGTGGATACTGAGCAATGGGTTTCACCACCTTGACATCTTTGCCAATTGCACCCGAATGCCGTATTTCAAAAAAATCCGGGTTGAACATCACAGAACCTGAATGCGTCATAAGCATGTTGATGTAGGGACCAACGGTAGCCATCATGGAGTGATGGTGACGGAAAACCTGGCGCCCGTTGCGTGTCCAAACATCTTCCCAGACATCTTTGGGATATGTGCCGACACTTTTCACAAGCCATTGAGAATAGTAGTTCAAGGCGACCTGGGAGTGTTAACTTTACAGTTTTCTTCGAGAACGACAAAAAGCTTACATCAACTCGATAGGATCCACCTTCAGCGCCTCGCTTCAAGAGCGCATTCAACACACTAACGACACCAGCAATACCAGTACAGTAATCGCTGTTTGGAAAAACTGGTGTCACGGGCTCGTCATTGCCCATTGCTCGTCCAAACTCCATCGATACACCACAGCATGCATCTGAAATCTGCTGCCATCCACTCCTGTTGGCCCATGGACCGTGCCAACCGTAGCAATTCTCGCGCACAACGATCAGTCCTCTTTCACGACCTTTGGTCAACTCTAACAAGCCTTCAGCCGAAAATCCGTATTTATCGAGAATGCCAGGGCGATATCCTTGGACAACAACATCTGCGTCTCGTACCAAAGCACGCAGCTTTTCCCGATCGGCCTCGTCCCGAAAGTCAAGGTGAGCGTTCCATTTTCCCCAGCTGAGATCGATATGTAGTACTGACATGTCCGTAATATGTTCTGCGGTAATTCTCATGACTGACGCGCCGAGCTCAGCCAGTCCGCGCGTAATGGCGGGTGCAGCGATAACACGAGTCAAGTCGACTACTTTAAGCCCTGCGAGCGGTCTCTTTGCCGAAGTCTCAGGGCTATCGGGCCACCAGCATGGAGGTTGCTTCTCGTTTTTGACGCCATGGATTTCGTAAAGGCCAACATGAGCGTTTGCCCTGCCATGCTCGCTATTCTTGAACTCTTCAGTTGTCCAGCAGATGGTGCCAGCTTGTTTGTACGCATCCGAGGCCAGATGGTCTATTTCCTGTGAGTTGATTTGCGCTACCTTGTCTGCATACGGGCTGCATGACTCGTCGTATGATTTTGCATCCGTGTAATGTGGAAGACCGAGCATGTCTTGCGTTGGATGAGGATTCATCGAACCATGCAAGTGGAAGTATCTCCCATCCTTGCATTTGTAGATGTTTGTTGCCGCAACACGGTACAGACTGGAGGATGAATCATGCTTGTCACAATTTTTGAAGTACTTCGCATACTTTTCCCGGCCATCTGGAGATTGCGGGTTCACAGCGGCGACTTTCTCGCCTTCGGGGTCAACAAGGGCGAGAAAAATGGACAAGAAAAAGAGCTGTGCATGATCGCTATAATGAAGTTTCAGCATCAGCAATCCGGTTGTGCGATATTCAACTTACGTGTCAATGACTACTTCCTGAGGTTCCAAACCATATTTCTTTTTTAACAGAACGTTCACCATGGCAGCCTCCAAGCCTTTCAGCGCTGAGACACTCTCGGCGAAGCGCCAGTTGATGGGTGCACTGGGCTTGTCGCTGCCTTTGAACTTGACCGTCTTTGCGCATTCCTCGATTTCTTCGGGGAGGGTTGGGGTGATTAGACGATTTTTGAGTATACCGTTGTCAAGGACGCTTCGTGCTTCGCGCGGAACCGAGTAAGAGCTCAACACACCATTGGCAGTGCCATTGACATCCTTAGTTGTCACCATTGTGTTCTATGTTGAGCATTATAGGAGTTATTTCATGGCTTTTATACCTGAATGATGGCTGCAAGCTAATGGACCCTACATGAGGCTCTTTATGCAATGCACGTCATTCTTCAACTGATCACCGAGTCTCACCTATCAAATCTTGTTCTATTGTACTAGAAAATCCTGCTACTAACAATTTTGAGAATACTTGGTTCGGTAAGTGATATCCGATCGTCCGTTTCGAGTCATGTTTCGGGTAACTAAACAAAGCGGGGCTCCAATTAGTTAAGGCGGAGTATCATGCATCACCCGACCCGTATATCTTGACATGTTGTACATTGACTCGAAAGCCGAATAAAAGCTCGGATGAGCGGGAGGTCGGCTTTCCTGTGGCTAGCATCTCTGATGCACATATACTAATGATTGCTCTTAGCTGAAGGACCACCTGTAGCAACTCTGCAAATACACCTTTGAATTGGAAGCATTATCTCACAATGCTTAGATCAACTTACAATACAAGATGGGCATCGCAGCGCGGGACGCGCCCTGTACGGGTAGCCAATTGTTCTGGCGCGAAAGGCATGGTTGTTCCTTTGTATGTCAACCGTCACATACTAACATGTGACAGTTGACCCGGGCTACCATATGCGCTATCAAGCGGAATTTGGCGATGTCGACTTCATCACAGGCGACTATCTCGCGGAAATGAATATTGCAGAAAACGCACAAGCTTATGCAGCGGGCACCCACCCCGGCTGGGAGCAGACAGCCTGGGATGGCATTGAACAAACGATTGATCTTTTACAAAAAAAAAGGATCAAGGTTATAGTCAATGGCGGTTCGCAAAATCCTAAAGGATTGGCGGAAAAGGTCCAGGAGCTTGTGAGTAATCCTTCTCCAGAGCAGCATGGCTGTGTTGTTGTGCAACAGGCAATGCTGATAACATCGTTAGGTGACGAGTAAAGGTTACGATCTGAAAGTGGCATATGTACTGGGCGACGATCTAATGCAAGAGATGATCGATATCAAGCAAAAAGGCCTGCCACCGCACCTGGATTCTGACAATAGTGAAGTCACAGTCGGCGATCATACAATGGATGTGCTGAAAGCTGATAAACCAATTGTCAGCGCGAACGCATATCTCGGTGCTCGGGAAATCGTAGCAGGTCTTGAGCAAGGCGCCGATATCATCATAGCTGGCCGCGTTGCAGATGCCAGTCCCGTTATTGGTGCGGCATGGTGGTGGCACCAATGGAGCTCAGACGACTTTGACCAGCTTGCCGGAGCGCTCCTTGCCGGCCATCTGATCGAGTGCAGTGGCTACGTGACCGGTTCGAATTTTGCCGGTTTCTACGAGTATTCACTGGATGATTTATATGACATGACATTTGGAATTGCAGAGATTGAGAAAGATGGAACATGCGTAATTACGAAGCATGATGCGAAGAAAGGATTCGTCACTGAGGATACAGTGAAGTGTCAGTTCTTGTATGAATTGCAGGGAAATATCTACTTGAACAGCGACGTCAAAGCCATCCTGGATAACGTGCAGGTCAAGAGCGAGGGAAAGAACAGGTAGGTGCATTTGATTATTACCATCTGTTCTTTTAGTACAATGTTTCGAATCTAACAGCAACGGTAGAGTCCGCATGTGGGGCATCAAAGGCGCTCCGCCTCCACCCACAACGAAGCTGGCCATCTTCTACCAAGCCGGCTACCAGTCGGAATTCGTCGTAAATGCGACTGGGTACGCTACTGAAGAAAAGTTCGACCTCTGGGAACGTATGATGAAGTTCGGGTTGAAGAAACTAGGTATCTTGGACAAGTTTGATATTCTGGAGTTTCAGCGCCTAGGTATACCAGAGCCCAATCCAAAGAGCCAGCTTAGGAGTACCACGTCTTGCAGGGTGTTTGCCGAATCGAGCGACCCGAAGGTGAATCTTGGCCTGGCCAGTGTAATAGGGGAGTTTGGCATGCAGCATTTTTCCGGCTACCATTGTTCCATGGACACGCGGACAATTTTACCAAAGCCATACCTGAGTTTTTATCCAGCGATATGGCCACAGAACAAACTCAACACATCGATTGATATCTTCGAAGTTGAAGGGCCAGATAGGGAGGTTCGTACGAAGTCGATCAAGACTACACCACCGCCGACAGTACAAGGCTTGGCCAAAAGGCAAAGTTACGAGACCAAGGGTCCTGTGGACCTCCATTCTTTTGGCCCAACTCAGCCTGCCCGGCTCGGTGATGTTGTTCTCGCGCGTTCAGGCGATAAAGGAAGCAATGCAAATATAGGATTCTTTATTCCCACCGCACTCCCTTCATCTTACCCGGATTCATCTCCGCTGTACAAAGAATGTTGGGACTGGCTCCGCACTTACTTGACCGTGAACAAGCTCAAGGAGATGTTTGCTGACAGCTGGAATGACACGTTCTTTGTTGAGAGATGCGAATTTGAGGGCATCATGGCAGTACACTTTGTTGTGTACGGGGTGCTGGGCAGGGGCGTTAGTGGAAGTAGTCGACTCGATTCGCTCGCAAAAGGCATAGCCGATTGGCTAAGAGATTGTGTTGTTGACGTGCCAGTGAAGTTTTTGGAGGGCAGGGTCAAAGATAAAGCTGTCGCAGGGAGATATGCCGCGAAGCTATAGGTTTTCTTTTCGAGCTTGAATGGATATACACTTTGCAACTTCCAGATTTGAATGATGGATCAAGGTACCGCCAAGACACGATGACGTATATGGTAAGGCGACCTATAGGTAATAGCACCTGTGACTTGCACAGCCGCAATGAATGACTGCCCTTTATCAACAGCAAACCGCACTCTTTTGTTTCATGATTGCTTAATTTCTCAACTTTCACAATCTAAGAAAGTAGCCTGGGTCCAGAGTTGAAGTATTCAATACGTCTGACCTTGCTTATAATACACTCAGCAACAGTGAAGGCCACAAGTAGTATCAGACTTACGGTTAGAGTACAACCAGTCCTGAGAACCACACCAACCTACTTTCGCCATGTTCAAAAAATTAAAGGATAAGCTCAAGGGCGACGAGAAACCGTCCTACGGAACGGATGAACACAATCTCCAATCCAATAATCCTTACTATCAACATTCTCCAGACTCGCATCATTCCACAATGCCAACAGAGAAATATCAGGCGCCCCCTGGTCCCCCACCAAACCAAACATTTTCCTCTTCTACATCAAAACCAGAGTACTCGCCACCTCCAGGCCCCCCACCAAATCACAAAACAGCTTCTTCGTCCTACACGGCGCCTTCCGGACCTCCACCGAACCATCAGGCCTCAGGCTTTGCGCCACCAGCAGGCGGGCCTCCTTCATATCCCCAGCAACCGCCTCCGAGCTGGGATCCACCGCCATATCATGACTGGACGGTAATACCAGATACTGCACTGCTCCCGCCCCCACCCTCGATGGGCTACGACAGTTCCCCGACTGCCAATGCGACAGTCGAAGAAGGCGATCGCGCACTAGCCTGGACACGAATGCATGCTCTATGGCCGCCACAGCAACTACATCCAAGCACCCATGCCGCGATTCAAAATGCGCAGCTGGCGTTGCTCAAGGCCCCGTCGCTGACAGGCGAACTCATTCCGCAGCCACAGGCAGGCCACTGGCGATGCCGCACCCACGCACAGTGCCGCGACTCGAGCATCTTGACTAACCTCCCCATGTACAGTGCCACCTGGGATTCACCGCTTACCACGCATCGCCCCAAAATCATCTACTTTGAGCTCAAAGTCATTGCCGTTGGGCGCGGAGACATGTCATCTCTGTCTGAAGCCGACGCTGGCATTGCGATAGGATTTGTCGCGCCGCCGTACCCTACGTTCAGGCTTCCTGGCTGGGAGCGCGCCAGTCTCGCTGTCCATGGCGATGACGGCAGGAAATATGTAAACGATGCTTGGGGCGGTGTCGACTTCACGACTGCTTTTAAGCCGGGAGATACAGTGGGAATTGGCGTCAAATTTTCTGTTCCCAAGGATCCGCCGTCGTATGAGCAGGCACAGCAGGGCAAGATGCTGGATATTGATGTTTTCTTTACGCGCAATGGAGTCAAGGAGGGCGGCTGGGATGGCAACGAGGAGCTGGATGAAAGATGTGAGGGGGGCAACGTGGGACTGAGGGGCGAGTGTGATTTGTTTCCTGCGATTGGTGTATTTGGCGGTGTTGACTTTGATGTCTTTTTCCATCCGTCGCAGTGGCTCTACAGGCCTTCATGAGTTTGCTCAAAGTGTTTGGCTACATCTTTCACTTGAAATGGGCTATTCTCAGTGAAAATATGAAAGATATTCGATATTCGTGGGTGCATGGCATGAATACACCTTGATGATAATGATGCTAGAGAGAAAAAAAAGACAAGGGAACTGGTACACAATCAATCCCTACCCAACCATTTGCAACGCCGAAAGCACCAGACACCGTTCCCTCATAGCATCGTATTCGTACGCGGGTATGAGTTGCCATAGCCATGCTATAGTACGACTTTCCTCGCTTCCCTGGGATGACTTTCATTAGGGCAATAAGGACACTTGAACCTCGATCCTTTGCTCAGTTTATCGAGCGACTCCTGTGCAATCACATGACCACAAGGCATCATCATGGGCGGATTAGTATCGGTCGATTGTTCCTTGGAGACAGGGCAGACGAAGATGCTGTGAAAGTGGTATTGACTGGGAAGCGGGATCTCCACGGGCAGTTCATCCTGGGTTGTCCATTCGGTGCGTTTCTCTTTCATGATGCTCTGCATTTTCAGTAGGTAAGGAAGCGCTATGGCGCCAGCTGTGGCGGCAATGAAGAGGGGCGAGTCGGCGCTTAGACCCAGCAGAGAGCAAAACTCGCGGTTGAAGGAGTGGGCTACTTCTTCCCAGGCTGATTCATTGTAGAAAAGGCGCCGGTAGGGTGAGTCTTCGACGTTCTGCCAAAACGCCATTGCGCCTAGCAGCTGCTGGATCTCTCGCTGGTAGCGCTTCTGGAAGGGGGCAAACTCTCGGCGCGCATAAGCCCAGGCGTTGAGGGGTCCATTTGGGATTTCCGCGTCCATAGCATCGCTATCTTGGCCATGGGTGTCAAAGAGGCAGACAAACTGCAGTCGGCACAATTCAAACTCAAGATTACTGCCGCGACCCTCGAGTTCGGCACTCCGTTGACGTGCCCACTGTATGGCTGGTTGGAGATTTCCCTGGACGCGCAACTCGTGTAGTATATGGTACATTTCTGCAAACTTCTGTTGCAGCTCCTCTGAATTGAAGGTACCCTCTGCTAGGTCTCTTTCCCAGGATTCCTGAAGATGAGGATTTGGTGTGTTGGCAGTAGGCTCAGGGCGTGGCGGTTGGCGGCTGGCTTCTTGTACGAAGGTGGAGGCAACATCGAATTGACCTTCACGGAGGAGGTGCATGGCAATGGCACGGTTGATGAGCGAGGGGTGTGACGATAGGGCGTCATTTTCGGCTGAAGGGAGAGGCTTGTCTTTGAATTTCTGCGGAGCCCAGTTAGCCGCAGGGACAGTGACGGTCAGTGTGAAGAAGGAGAAGCTTGCCTTGTCCAATGCCTTGCCGTATTTGTTCAGGCCCGAGTATATGGGCTTGAGGTCTTTCTGTACAGTGTCCAGCGACTGTTTGAAGGGGTCCTGGAGTTTCGCAAGGGTCAAGGGCGCTGTCTTGGGATCTGGCCGAGTGGTGTGATTAGTTTGTGCAGTTTCCACGGGCAATAGAAGGGCACTCACCTGTTGCGATCTTGGCGCGAGCTGCGGTGAGCATGTCGATTGTCTTCTGGACATGATCGATGCTGGCAGAGAGGTTTGCGCTGCTCTCGAGCAGCTCGACTTGCTCGCGGAGATCGTCCATGGCGGTGTTGATAAGGACGTGGTGGGCAGACGAGGGTGGCTAAAACGGCCGGTCGACGGCAAGGCTGCTGTAGCGATGGTCGCAATCGAGTGGGGAGCTTCGGTCTGGCCAGAGGGACTCTCCACTGCTGTCCATGGCCGTCGCGGTGGTGATGGTGGTAAAGGCATGGGGCAAGCGTGTCGCGCCCGTCCGTAGCCGCATGACGTGTGGGGGAGCAGGCCGACCTCCGCGCGCGCATCCTTGCCAGCAACTTTGGCTGTCATCCAAACCTCCCCTGCCGCCTGCACAGGACATTGCTACCCCGGAGCTTTGCAAGCTATCGACATGCAGTACAGCGCCAGAGACTGCTACTAGAAACATGCGCAGAGGGCCCTCCGGACGGCCTGGTACTATCCCGCCACCCTTTCCCCAGTCTGCTGCCCTGGGCTCGGCCATCGGCGGGACCTTGCGCCTCCCTTTACCATGACGACCTTGCGCCCGCAGCACCTGATAGCCTTTCGGCCAAATCACATCTGAAGTCGCCCTGTCCACGCTAAGATGGAATCCCCCCTGCAAGCTCACCCCTCACGAGCGCGCACCGAGAAAGAGCTTCGGAGACAGATGCCGCCCCTGCAGACGACGTCAATCCAGCACACCAGCGCAGCACAATCGCGTCCTCAGCCAGCTTCCATGCCTGCCCACGCCGACATGCTGCCGGACGAAGCCGGGGCCAAGTCGCCTGCTTCACCCGCCGCCCATCAGCGCTTCGTTTTGACCGACTTGGTGGCTGCCCGGTACCTCGAAGAGGACCCTGCCACTACATGTCACGTCCTCGCGCGCCGCCAGCGCATCGAGGGCTACGAGATATACCTGGTCGAACAATGGGCCTGCTCCCGGACCCACCCCACGTTCCTTATTACCACATACACCGGCAATCCCCAGGACACTGTCGTGGCTACGATCATAAGCGTCCCCAAGAATGAGGAAGAATGGTCGCCCCAGATGCGACTGTACTTCAAGTCTCTTACCGACTACCATGCCAAGAGGCGAGAAACACCCTATGGCGCTCTCATGGTCACCAATCTCAGCAGCTTTCCTTCTTCCCTGACCGTCATCCCCATCCCTGGAGGTGATGTGAAAAAGTATCGTGAAGCCTTCATTGTCAACGAAAATCTCAAGAGATTAGGTTGTTCCGGTCGTCTGGGTATCAACCTTACGCCGCCTGGCGGTGCAACGCAAGCAAAGTTCCAGCAGTTGTACCGCACAAGTGAAAAGATTCCCTTCAACGCTTCCGTCATTGAGCTGGTCAAGCTCTGTCAAGTCGCCCTTGTCCTGTTTGGAAAGTTAGCGCCCGAGTATGCTGACGGGTTGCTCTGTGATGTGACAGAAAAAGCCATCAATGACTGGTGGATAGATTTCGGGTCTGAGTATTACACAGTAGAACCTCATGATGGGATTCTCGGCCCAACCACAGTTGCTGCCTTACTGGGTATGTTGATGGGCGCCCGGAACAGGCTCAGCGCATGTAATGCTGCAGTGGCAAAGGACGTCTTTGACATTGAGGCCACCAAACGTGGCATTGCACACTTCCAAAAGTCGCATCACCTACCAAGAACCCGTCGTCTCGATCGACAGACTCTGGACCAGCTTCGGCGGTCCTCGGCAAAGGCAGCCAGCAAAGAAGGTTGGGCAGTTCCGCGAGCTTTCAAGTCTACTGTCGCTGAGCTAGGAGGAAAGGGTGGTGAGATGGTCATGGGCATTGTCGGGGCGGGCCAGAAAGATGGCATTGCTGAAGTCGAGACTGTTGATATTGATCAATTTGTTGAACTTGTTAGAGGTGAACACGCAAAGTGGCTGTGGCATGGGAAGCCTCGGAAGACAGTGTCTGGCGACAACATGTTTGATCGACTTCCTGGCGGAGGATCGCGATCAAGCTCGCCAGATAAATACGAGCAACATACACTCAAACCTATTCGCCAAGAATCAACACAGGATCATCACGGCATAACAAAACGAGATACTGGCTCTTCGGAGATGAAGAAAGTAGATGTCTTCACCCCGGAAGGCCTAGAAAAGGAGGCTTTCAAGGATCCTTCTTCGAAGCGAGCTTCCATAAAGGCCAAGCTAGAGTCCGGTGGTTTCCACCACATCAAGAATGCTGTTAGCCTCCGTACTCACGCCACCAGACTTTCCCGGGACGAACATGGACGACATGGATTACATCGCACAAAGAGCGGCAGCATGCCGCTACAATACACTGATTCTCGAACATCCATTGAGTACGAGAGTCATTCAGATGACCCGTATTCAATCATATCACCTCAGAGCACTGCTGGTGAAGAGCCCGCCTTCACCAAGGTGCTAACAGAAACACCGGTCGAGTCTGCCACATCACTTCATGCCAACAGATTGGTCGGCGGTCGTCACGCATCACATTTGCGGACCTCGACTGTTGGGAGTGACACATCAGAGCAACCCGAACATCCTCCGACAGCAGCAAGTTCCATTGCAGGGTCCATTTACCATGGAATTGATCTTAATGAAAATTTGCCTGTCGATGAAGCCAACGAAATACCCCCTCTTCTACGCCGCACCCAATCAGGCGGTCAATTTGAGTTGTGCCGACTGCCACGCGAAGCGGACTGGTGGCCTCGCCACCTTTCCTTCAGTACAGCTGAAGAATCAGTCCTCCGCTGGTCCCCCATCCATCCTGATGCAGACTCATTTGACGAGGAAGTCCTGGCCTCAGGAGAAGCAGACACTTCGCTCACTACCCTGACTACCCGTAACGCAACCCAAAACATGTATTCCACCCAGCTCAAACGCCTCTACCACCAAATCCTCCAGGTCTCCAGGAAAGACCAAAATTGGGTCAACAAGTGCCTTGCAGAAATCACGGCGCTATCTGAATTCGTAGACGCGGATATAGAGACACTGGAAACCATTTACTATCCCAGACTCGATACGTACCATAACCTTCGTGAAGACACGCATACCACAGTAACGAATAACCGAGGGCTTCTTACCGCTAGTCTGCGCGAGCTGGAGAATGTGCGAGATAAGCTCGAGTATGAGATTAGTGCGCTGAAGGGCAAAGTAGAGGATGTCGAGGATGTGGTCAGCGAATTTGAAAGACAGGTAGAGTTTGTAGAAGGGAGGCTGGAGGAATTAGATAGCATTTTGGGCGAAAAGGAGGGTTGGTGGAGGTGGGGTTGGAGAGTTTTGACAGGGTATGGAGTGGCGCCTGGGTAGAATAATGCAAAAAGAATAGAATGAATGACAGACTCGAGGGTAATATACTGTATCAAGCATGGATATAATGCCTTGACGGTTTACACATTCCCTTAATCAGTAATCCCGTCAGGAAGCAAGTGTCGTCGATTATTTGATTATTGTGTCTGACCAGTAGATGTTGTTCAATGTACCAAACCATGGATTGAGATGCCCAAGTATTTGGATACGAGAAACAAGAGATGTGTACATGAGCAGATCCATCACAACGGCCCTCTTTCCATGTCCTGTAGTGTATCTCGCGCGCTGCCGTCTTCAGACCCTTGATTCAATGCATCCTTCTTATCTTCAAGGCTCTTTTCCTTGTTTTCCGTAGCTGGTGGAGGTGGAATTTGCGCGACCCAGAACTTGGGGTACTGCCTCTGCAAATTCATCAAAAGCACCGCACTCACCAACACTATAGTTGAGCTGAGCAGTAGTACGGGCAAATAATACCACCTGAGGGCCCAGATATGCTGATCAACACAGGGCAAGAGGGCTGTCGCACCTGCAGGCGGATGCGTCGTCTTCGTTAGGTGCATCACAACCAATGCAATAGCCGTCGCGAGTGAAGCTGCGAGCCATTGAAGACGAGGATAGGGCTCGGCCTCGAGGTCGAATTGGAAGATTGTAGCGACTATGACGCCAATCAGGCCACTGAAGAAATGGCCAAAGACTAGGGAGCGTGGCTGTGCGAGGGGAACGTCGATGGCGCCATAGCAGAGGATTGCTGAGGCACCCTTTTGTCAAATATGGTCAGTGTCCAGCAATTTTTCAACAGTTTTATCATATCCGCTTCCACGTTCCGATTCTTTGTACCCCAACCCCCATCTCTTCTTCTTTCCTCTACGTCCACGAACCTAAACTGTATGGAACGAAACAACAAAGCATGACTTACAAATGAAGCAACAATGGGTGGCACGGCGCGACTTCTAAAGTAATCTGTGTGACCAAAAATAGCCAGGATAGTGCTGAGTCCGCAAAAAGCGCCGATGAAACCCCACATACAGACCAGCCATGTGCGGGATGGTGGTAGGGTTTTCGAGCGGTACCCGAGCCAATGGCTAACGGATGGTGGAAGACGCGCCAGAAAGCGTTGAATGGCGCGTTCGACAGGAACAAGGGGGTCCCATATCGGCATCGTGAAGATGAGATACAACTTCCTGTAAGAAGTTCCTATGTAGCGAGGGCGGAGGCGGCAGTGAGATGGTAACTCTAATAAGAACTAAACAATTTGTGACCGTTGTAAACGACTAGCAGATGAAGCCGGGTTTCGACTCTCAAGGGATCGCTGGGTATTCAAAAGCAGGCGTGATGCGGCAGAACCAAGCAACGAGGAAGATGGAGAGAGGAAAAGCTTCGCGCAAAGCATAGACGCGTTAAAACACATTCCCGAGAAGCCAACAACGTTCGGCACAGGGGAAAGGACGTCACCAATGCACCCCGGACTTGTCGCGCGTGGCTGTCCCGTTTTTTTTTAGTGGCGCTAGCCCAGATCCCGCCGCGGGTCCGCATCGCGTCGTGAGGTTTTTGGAGCATCTCACGATCCGATGTTCCTGCAGGGATTTCGTATTTGTAGCATTCTGTCGCACACGACGTGCAGGTACAAAGGCGCAAGGAAAATTTCTTGAATGAATGCTTCTTCAATAGGTTTGGAGACAGGTACAAGACGATCCGACTTGTTCTAGCAGTGTACTAAATGCGGGGAGCTGCGAAGTGATGGCCTGCGGTGCAGAGGGTAAAGGACGCTAATTAGCTAATATTCCGAACTAGATCCATGTTTCGCACGAAAATCGCCGAAGTGCGGCGTTTGCTATCTCTCTTCTATAAGAATGTTCAATCAAGAATGTCTTGTTGTAAGGCATTTTCCTTTGCTATTAGAAGAGCTATTAGGCCGTAAACATGCATACAAGTCCCTAGAATAACCAGATGTCTCGATTAATCTAACTACTCGATCTCTCTACCCAGACTAGCCTAAAATGTCACGCAAAAGCTCATACAAGCCGTCATAAGAGGTATCTCATGACGTTCAGACAACATCATTGAAGCGATCTCTCCTAATCCAGCGTTGAAAAAGTCCATTACTTCATTTGTAATGCTAGAGCTGCCGATTTGGCTTTTAGCCGCTACCGGTGTCTTCGAAGTTTTGGTACCTGCATCGTTATCCCTGTCGATGCAATAGCGTTTTGCAACCAAGAGACTAATGGTGGTAAAGAAGCATAGTCATGTGATCTGCTTCTCTTCAGTCATTGTTCACATGATACTGCAATACGAGAATAGAGTTCTTTGGCGACTCTTTTACAATGAAAGGGATTGTTCTCTCAATTTTCATGGCTACCATTGGAAGATCTCGTTACAACCAATCGCGTTGTCAACATCTTCTTGTTCCTCTTCGTAGTGAAAAGCGGTCCTGAGGGTAAAGGCGATGCATCTGTTGCGATTCCAACACCCGCCCCTTGAGGAGGTCGCGGAAGCAGACTGAACAGCGCACTTAAATTCCTACTCGAAGCTTTACATGAAAAAGGACTAGTTGATACAAGATCGACTAATGATCAGGCAAGCCAGTGAATCATACAGCGTCAATACTCCAGAGATGCGGTGCGTGGCCATCGATCAGACACTGTATCTAGTACACTGAGACATGTCTAGTTGAGCAGGCAGTTCAGCGCAATAGACCAGCCATCATCTAGTTGCGAATACAGATGGTGCTGAAGCTAGATTTCATATAGAGTTGCCAGAAATTCCTTTCTTGGACTCATTCACTCTTGAAAAGATACTGCAACATCACTTGAGTGTGATGGATGTGCTGGGCAAGCAAGAAGTGCGTGGCTGAGCTTTATCAAACCAAGCAGCGTTTCTTAGTATGCTTGATAGCCTCGGGCGTTGCCCGTCCTCATACCCCACAGGAGGTTTTTGTAGGGACGTTAAAGACCAATACAATACAATACAATCATTATGCTTGAGACTATGAACAGGTTTTTCGTTTTGTTCAACGCAGCAAAGACCACATAATTTGATTAGAAGTGTTCTCAGTCTGCCTTAGAGCGGGATATGAATGAATCGGGTCTTCTTTGCCTAAATGGTGCAGTAAGCACTGGAAGACAGATTCTTTAGTGGAGAGATGGTGAGGTAGTTCCACGATTTTTTGGCTAAGAAAAGAAATCACAGACTTAAAGCTGTTGCTCTATCGGACTAGAAATAGCAACAACCCTGCCAAGCATACAGATTGAGAAATTTTGGAAGTGAGAGAACTAGAGAAAAATCTGAATAGCATCTGGATTTTTGCAGCAAACACAAGAGAATAGGGGTGTCTAGGGCTACTGTATCCGTTTGAATGCAATTTTGTGGAGAATCAAGGATGGAAGCAGTCAAGGAAAAAGAAGTGGAAATTGGCGATTGAGTCAAGGCAGCTTGAGGTACCTCACTCCAGTACAATTTAGAAGGAAGTTCCGTATTTGTTTGCTCACCGAAATTGAATCATAACACATCGAGAATCGAGCCCCATTCTTTCAATGTTTGGAGTCCTTTTCTTTGCGCTATATTTGAATGCCTTATGTATCACAAGAAGAATGCAAAGGATGGTGATTAGGCATGCTGAACCAGAAGGGATCACCAAAAGCGAAATTGTTTTCAAGTACCACTATTAGAATTTAAGCTACCATCTATTTGCCCTCTATAACAATCTATTGTCCTCTACCACCATCCATTACTGCCAATGTTCTGACCAATTGCGTCCCAGAACCAGAGTCGATAACCATGTGCGTATTTAGGTGTGAACAGTAGTGCAGCCGAAGTTAGCAACACCCTAGAATGTCATAGTTAGCAAGTTTAACTTGAAGAAGGGCTGTTGGCTGTCTTACGTTCTGCTTGGTGGTGCCACAGCAAACAGTCTCCTGAGAACATTGCTTCTTCAATGGATCGACGGTAAGAAGAATGTTAACACGGACATCGTTGCACTGGCCGAGGAGACTCTGAAACTCGGCAATATGGGCATCGACGGGTAGTGTTCCTTTCTGAGACAACTTTTCGGCAGTCTCTGCGTTGCAGCAGTAGACCTTGCTGTTCTTTCCGCAGCTGGAATCCTTGCCCCCACGGGCCATGTTGGTGGGACCGGCGACGGCGAGAGCGGCAAGAGCGAAGACGAGGACCTTGGTGAACATCTTGAATAGCTGCTGATAGTTTGGTCTGAAGAGAATAGAGCGATTGAAAGGTTCTTGGGGTAATGATTGAAGTGCGAGAGTTCTTGTTGCTCTTCTTAATGATGATGAAGGAATATTCGACTTCAGGATGCCAGAGCAGGTGATACTTATACGGGAGGGGCAAGGGGAATGCCCATAACAGATTAATTAGGAAGATCGGATTAGCAAGGATAAACTACAGCGAGACAGCACTCATCGAGCAAGTATGCAATAGCGATGCTTGTTGAGGGTATCGTAGCACTGGCCATACTGCATGTCATGAGTGACTGTGCACTATGCAATAGACTTTGGGTCGAGTATGATGTTATATGTCATGGCTGAGTTGGCCTAGACTATAGAGTAAAAGAACGAGAGAACCGCAATCGACACCTCTGCGGGTAAGGTCGTCAAACAGTACACTTTAACTTACTGGCATGTACAGCTGACGGCCGCATGAGTTTGAAGGCGTTGTTTGGTAAACAATGCCGTCATAGGGCGTTGGTTCACGGCACCGCTGTGATGAGCTGATCGCGATCTATGCTCGTCAGGGCGGAATCACAGACCGAGAAAATGATCCTCGGCGTAGTTCTCGGCTGTATAATTGCTACTGCTCGCTTGTTCCGGCGCTGAGCTGGATACACTAGTAGACTGGACCCCCCACGCAGCCTTATGTGCAGCCTCGCAAACACGCCTTACTGCATTGTAACAAAATAAGAAAACAATAGGTACTCAACAGAGTATGGGCACCGATCACAACCACCTGTTGAGGGACGTTGCGCGCATTATACACTACGCGCACGGATTCGGTACTTACCGTAACGACCGCGCCCCCGCAGCCGTACCAGTCCCGGTATGCATTAGTTCGACCTATTCGGGTAGGGCTGCGCTAGCGGGGCATGACTTGACACCCTGAATCGAGTGATCATATCTTCTGCATCACAGATGTTGGGCTATCTCGCATCAAAACAAGTAACCTTCGCCTACATGCAGCCTAACAAAACTCCGTCATCATCGATCTCATTCAGAAAGCAATTAAACAAAGCAGTCAGATCTCGTGAAGAGGATGTGTCTTTCACGTACTGTTCGGTCGCAAATAAATTTAGGGCGCTTTGCACGACCTCGCCGCAATGACATAAGAGCATCAATTGATCAAGTGTAGATGGTGTATATACTATAATCTTCTACCTTCCAAAATCCAGTGATAAAGTTTATGCGGAGGAGAAAACAACACTTGGCGGCTTAGTGCGGGTGATCTGTAGATTGGGTCAGTGCTTGGTTGCACATACCAAGCAGCTCGGGTTATGTACCGATGACCTCAAACGCTAGGCTTGAGCTGCCCAGCATGTGTGCAAATGAAATATGCTAAAGGGGTTTGGCTCAACCGTGTATGAGCGCGCAATAACATATGACATCAATACGAGGCGCTTCCCTATCGGTACCATCTCTCACTCTTAACGCATTTTCCTGAGAGAATCATAAATGCATGTACAAATTGAGGGGTTCTTTAAGATACTTCCAAGGAATTGAGTACACCCCTGGTTTGTGGTGCATATATGGCACAGGGTAGGCGCCCACAATTATTGTCCAAGGAGCAGAGGCACTTCAAGGCCTTGCTTCAATAGCACCAAGAGCTCCATGTTGCGCAGCCTTGAATAATCGTGTGGCTATAAGCAGTGCTTGATTCATGAGATAACATCAGCCTAGGTCTGGTACTACGGACTAGGGCAGAGCAGCATCGACGAAACTATTAGAGGTGAGCCCAATCAGGCTGACCACGCAACTACATGCCTCTATGCATCAAGGAACCTGATCACATACCGCAGTTAATGCTAATTTCCGCATCGAACTCGACGGCGCCTGAAAACTGTAGGCGCTATACTAATGGTGCAACGAGATGACCGAAGAGCCCCTAAAGCAGCTGTAGGCAGATAGCGAACACGCAAATGAAGACGCTATCGTTGACCTTAGCTAACGGTAGATCTATGTTGAGTCGGTGCGTAATGGCCGGAAACGTAGCGACATTTCTAGATATTTTGCGCCGTCCTCAAGGCCTCAGGTAATGATACATTTTCACCATCACTAGATAGTCAAACGCTGCATATCGACCACATAGTATTTGATACAAACAGCGCAAGCATGTATGCCCCAGACAGTTGTGATTATTTCTATCGAAAAGCCCCAAAGTATGTCAAGTGCTATTGAGTCGTCGAAAATCGCGTCTATTTGTCCAAGAATACTAGCTGGGAATGCGATACATATAACACTGTAGTGTGCTCTGTTTTCCGACTCCAAGAATCCTAGCAACCTACTTGGTAAATTGCGGAATCGTTACAATTGACCCAATCAACATTCTCAAAGCAATACACTTCTCTTTGCATGTAACTTTTACGGCTACACGGAAAGCAGATGTATTTCCCGCAATAGTGGTATGAGTGAGACCAACACCAATCATGCGTGCTAGGCTGGTAGTGCGCAATATCTGTGAGCCGTAGCGAGAGGCCCAAAAACACAGAAACCTAGCAAAGCATATCAAAACAATAGCATTACAAGCTTAACTGTGAAATAACCAGCAGGCTCGAGCTAGAAAGTACAGGATACTGGACCAAGGCGCTATACTTGAATGGAAATGACCTGACAGCGCCATTCCAATATGTTCCTGCGCAAAACATCTACTTTTGAAGCAGTAGCAGTAGTAAACAAAGGTTTATCATTAAATTGTGCTTATTCGTCTATACATCCAAAGTCATCACAATACATGCAATAAACACCAGTAACACATGCTAACTAGTACTATGCTCCTAAGGACCCATGATATCGGGCTGGTACTGGGTGTTTTGAACGACAAGATTCTGGAACTGCTTGAGATCCGCACCACTAATCACGGTATCGGGAGTCTTCCAGCCCAGCTCGACAGGAAGGCGCTCCTTTTCTAAGCAACTGTTAGTCGCGTACGAAAAATGAGGAATGGCTTGGGAAGCAAAACTCACCAAAGAAGTACTGGACAAAGTCCCTATTTGCAGTCTGGGTCTTGCGGTCACCAAATACAATCATGTAGACGGCGGTCTCCAAGTGGCTGAAGCCAACAACTTGCTCTGCGATGGAGAACTTGGGGTTGTACTTCATCGAGTCGAGCATGCGGGCGAGGCGGGCGTTGGCAGCCATCTTGAAGGTGATGTCGGAAGCAGTCCAGAAAGAGCGGGTTCGCTCATAGATGGTCTGGTTGAAGGTGGTTGAATCGCCACCTAGGGCATTGTCCGCACGGCTAGATAAAGTTAGTCACGAGATCAGTTCGGATGCTTGATGTTTGTAGGTGATGGGAGGACAAAGAGCATTTTTGTAATGGAAACTTACCTCAAGCTGCCATCATGCTCGAGAACGTTGTGTTTGCTCAAGGTATCCAGTCCCCAGGTCGACGCTCCAGGGTTGGTGGTAAGAGCAGCGTTGTTGAGCAGCACGCTGATGTCCTCGCTGATGTTCAGGGCCGTCTTGAACGCCTCTTGTACGATCTGTAGCGTGAAGTTCTTTCCGCTATGTGGCAGATAGCCGTGGTTGGCAAGCGTGTTCAATCCAGGGCAAGGACCACGAACTAGAAAAGTCAGCACTTGGTAGGAAGAGCTGCGTTAGCCAGGTTGACTCACCGTCGCCAGCTCCAGCAGGATGCCAATCTGACATGGAGCCCTGAGCGCTGACAAGGCCAACAGCTGCCAGGGCAACAAAAGGTACAGAAGAAACACGCATCTTGTTGATTAAGAGAAGATTGTTAAAGAAAAAAGCTTTAGAGAAGTCAAGGTAAAGGCCTGCTGGAGCGAGCTGTGTAGGGTAGAGTCAGGTTCAAGTGTCTCCACGAGTCTCTTATACTCTGCGCCTCGGTCAAAAGACCAACGCCACGGCAGATTACTCTACATACGTACAAGGCTACCTTGAGCCAAGAGAGGAGAAAAAAGTGAGTTTTATGGCTTAGCGCATGTTCGGAGGTATTTCAAAATGTTCTTCACAAGCCATTCCCTCGTCCGGTGCTGGCGTTTGGGTCATATGCAGAGACGTGCTTCTGCGCTCCACCACCGGCCCTTACATACAGATGTAGAATAAGGAGCCGCCAGTCTCAAATCCCCTGGAATTTAACTTTCCAACCAGATGAATGGTTCGAGTTCGTTGAGAAAGATCCCCAGATTGGTTCGCAGCACCCCCTGTTTTAGCGGCCGGGCCGCGCGACATAACGTCAAAGTAGACTGACTCGCATGCGCCGGCCCGGGATTAGCCTGCTGCCTTTTGTCCATGCTGATTTTATACTCTCATCGTCAGTCTCACGCATGACTGCATTATTATCCTCGTGCCTCTGCTTCGAGCGCAGGTCTGCTGACCTAACTTTAGGCAGAAGTAGGCGAACAAAGACATCTAGAGGCGCAGCATAAGCTCTGCGACGCCACATCGTGCTGCTGAAGGCAAAATATGTTCGTGGTGTGTGGCACAAAGTTCTACATGTGTTGATGCTAACGCAGGGATATCGGAGATTGCACCAAGCTAAACCAAGTTGAGAGACCAGTTTACCTGCCTGATGTTGAATAAACCCCATAATGCCCGCAACTCCAGTACACACTGCATGCTAGTAGTTCGCAGCTAGTTGACAGTTTATTATTAGAGCTGTCCTGGCCAACCAGAATTCTACCTGACGCTGTCTCCTTTAATCGCACCGGTTCAGGCCCTGTCCCTACCCTTGCGTCATGCCTTGGATTGCTGCTGTTTCGTGCACTCCGGTGGCGGGATCTGCTCGGCTAAGGAATCCTCGGTTGGGGCGTCTGGGTTCGGGGATCATGCTCTATAGACATGCCTTCCGCACGCCATTATTGAAACGTCGAGTAAGCCGAAGTCTAGTCGCGTCTCTATGCAACTTTGTGGAGTATACCGGACCAGCAAGGATGGAGTCGCGTTGGGAAATTGGCAAGCAGGGGCAACTGAATACAGGTACGAGTAGAGACGATGTACTTTATGTCATAGGAAAGACTTGGGATGTTTGTAAAAAGCTGGTTACAATGGAAAATGATGAAAATACGCGTCCGTTACGTTCGATTCTAAAATTGCATAGAGTCTCGGCTGGCTCCGAACATCAGCCCGTATTACACGGCGTGAACGCGGTGCTGCCATATCAAACCTGAGGGACGAGATGCATTGTTTGAAGTACAGTGCAGAAGTGCACACTCTGCCAATCAAAAAGCGGCCAAAAGCGAGCGTTACATCGCCAAGTGTTGGCATTGGTCTGTCAATGGCATGGGTTACAAGGCTAGGCGTATCTGCCACGGCGCAACCGGGGGCGATGAAGTGATCAACTTTCGCCGACCGGGAGCTAGCGCATGAATTGCCCTTGTGTTCCGCAGGCCAGCCGAGGCTTGGAAGATATAGGCCTCGGTCCAATTCCGAGCATCATCCATGCAACAAAGTCGTTAGTTCTCTCGGCGACTGGGTATCAGCCTCATCGAAGAATGTTAGCAACTTCTGTCTTGCCCTTGTATTCGGCAATCTGTTTTGCGGTGGAACCTTTAGATGCCCCGCCAGTCGTACGCGCATCCTTGCGAGCGCCGTTAATCAGGAGGAATCGTGTAGCTTCAGTATGGCCCATCTCGGCTGCCAGATGCAATGCTGTCCAACCATTTTTGAGCGTTGACTCGTTTACATCTTGCCCTCTGTTTTTGAGAACTTCGAGCACTTTAACGTGACCCTTAGCAGCTGCCAGCAAAAACGCTGTCCGGTTCTTTGAGTCCCGCACGGAGAGAAGCTTGTGGTCCCATCCAAGAAGAAACTTTACTGCCCCAACTCGATTGTTCAACGCGGCGATGTGGAGAGGAGTACGTCCATCGCTATTCTTAATATGCGGATCGGCTCCAGGTACGGAACGCAGAGTCCTCAGGATCTTCAGATCTCCATGTTCAGCTGCAAGGTGTGCTGCCGTCCAGCTTTTCGGTGTGAGTGCATTGATAGGGCATTCATTGCTCGACACAAGTTCATCAATCCTGGAATATAGCTTGTCCGCTACGGCCCAGTGTAGAGCATTGCGTGGCCCAGGCCCGGTTGTTGTAACCTTAGTCTCTGCTTTGGGTGCCGGTCCAAGTGTCAGACGCCAGGCCATCTCGTTCAGGCATCTTTCACAAGTCTGGTAGCGCTTGTTCAATTTCTCAATTTGCTCGCCCCAGTTGTACAGCTTCATGGCGTTCTTAAACCATTTCTTCGCTCCTGAGTCGTCACACAGAAAGTTTGCTAGCTGCGCCGATGCAAGCGTGATTGTCTTGAATAAACCAATGTATACAACACGCAGCTTTTGCTTGAGTCTTTGCATATCCTCGTCATCTTCAGGCCTTATCCTGGTACGTTCATGGCTTTTGGCGGTAAGAACATAGTAGTCAGAAACAGCTTCTGCCAAGCCAATCATCAAGCCCTGTTCGGATTGGTATGTCTCTTCCATCTGGTAAGAATATCAGTGTCCTTGTCAATTTTCCAAAAAAACAGACACACTCGACATACTGAGAAAACCATGAACAAGGCAGCAACGGGGATAGCCACATAAGGACCGCCAACATCCGCACCGGCCCCAAACAGCTCCTTGATTGCCAGCATATTGTGCGCCACTTTGCTGAATCTTTCCGGGTGCTTTTTCGATGCCATCTTGCTTCCCTGCCTGCTGATAAAAGACAGCATCACTTTGTGGCCTTCGTCGGTTTTAAGATTCAGCTCCGGTTGGTTGAGTCGCTTCCTCAGCTTTTCCTGAACCTTTTGCATGTGCTCTTTTTCCCCATTGTCGGCATAGAGCGCTTTGTGAGCCTCCCTCCAGAGATTTGGTTCTTTGTTTCCGGGGTTCTTCGACTTTGCCATTGTGTTGTGCTGATGGAGGCTTTGGTGGATGATGTCCAGAAAGAGGAAGTTGGGAGAAAAGGCGTTATCGTGTTGGCTGAAAGTAGAGTATATTAGAAGAGCGATGTCAGCCCCCACCTTCGTTGTTGAACATCGACACTAGT
This sequence comes from Curvularia eragrostidis, assembly GCA_020744315.1. NCBI lineage: Eukaryota > Fungi > Ascomycota > Dothideomycetes > Pleosporales > Pleosporaceae > Curvularia > Curvularia eragrostidis. Next base: position 99,315 of record JAIRCK010000071.1, on the reverse strand, counting down.
TCTAACAAGTGCGGACTAGCGGACGCCTACACAGCCGTCTTGCAAGTTCGGTGTGATGATTGCACAGCCCCACTCGAAATTGCGGCTGAAGCGTGCTAAGCCATGAACCAAACACCAACAAATGATGAGATGACAAACTGCTAACACAGCAGTCATGCATGGAGCCCTGGATGGGACTGCAATGAGTCTAGTGAGTAGGGCCTATGTTGAAAGATACTGCTTGGCTTTAGGTATTAAGTCGAGCCATAAGCACAGCCTCGTTAGGCGTTCTCTGGTAGGGTGTTATCATCCACCAATCACATCGAATTCAATACTCCGCAAGATACGTTGCACGGCATTTAGAGCACAGGTGCATGCTCATGCGACACTCTTGTAGTGCAACCAGGTGTTGCGTTTCAAGCCCTCTTTGTGCGACCCTTGCAAGTATTTGTGACTGTCCTGCCTTAGGGTGTCTTCTGCAGCGTTCCATTTTCCTGCCTATGACCTTCATCTTATCCTAATCATACAAATGTCCGAATGTGCAACTCTCTCGTCTTAGTTGCTAGCACAGCTCGTGGACTGCTGTTTATGATGGATGATGTAGAGTAGAGGCAATCAGGAAAATAGTTGGCAGAATCAGCGCGCGTCTGTACAGTTCACGCAAAAATGCAACACCATCACATCACTAGACATCAATCATGCTTCGACGTTCTATCCTGCATTAAGCTTCATTTAGAATTTAGGTCCCTTCATCTCCGAAAGTGGCGCTGCCGTAATGTACGAATACCAAAAGACACAAGTCTAGAACGAAGAATGAGAAGAACATTTTTCAAAGAACTACTGTGCTTTGAACCATTCTTAATGATTTTATGCTTGTATTGGTTTGCACGCTACTTGCAATGCCTGACTGTGTAGATGATCCATCATAACGATCGAAACCCCTGCTTTGTCTCAAAACCCCATTCACGGCTCATCCTGTTAAAAACTCATTCTCCGGTGAGGAGAGTGAGTAACCAATACATTTCAATGTACGCAGATGTCTGGCGAAGAATAAAAGACACTTAGATGACTTCATCTTCGAATTCTGCAAACGTGAACTCGTCCTCTGCCTGCTCGGTCTTCACCTTGCTTTTCGGGACATAAACGTCTTCCGTATCATTATCTTCAGACTGCGACTCGGCATATGTCTTTATGGCCTTGCACTTGCGGCGGGCAGGAGTGGGAGATAGGAGAAGTTCGTTCTCGTCGTCGACTGGGCCTTCCGGACCATCGCTCTCTCCATCAGACTGTTGCCTCTTGAGGGGCGTCACCTTCTTGTTACTGAATCGTGGTGTCTTGGGCGTCTTGGGCTCTTTCACCGGCGTATTGGTAGCAGCGTTCAAGTTGGTGTTGCCAGAGATGTTCTTCTTCTTCCAAGAGTACAAGCGATTTTCCACAGCCTTTGGAGTGCATTCTAAGAATAATGAGTTAGCGCTAAGCATCACCAAGAGACACAGTAATGGGGCCGGTGAGAATTGATGGCATGTGATGGGAATAAAAAGGAATCAACGAGGACAGCAAACGTACCAATTCCAGTATCTCGAACACGCTGAGCAATCTTGGCGCAAAGATTCTTGGAGAAGCTAATATTACACTCCTCGAAGACACCATGAAGGAGCTGAAATGCAAGTTAGTTGCCGTGGTAGCTACACATGAGGTTGGATAATGCAAGTTGTACTTACGATAGCATCCAGCTCGGGAGTCCACTTAGGCATTTTGACGTTTAGAGAGGCAGATCTGTTCGATTTTTTAGCGGATACGACATGAATCATAGTAAAAAGGCCACTCACCAGAGTCTGTGAGGTTGTTGTGGGTGTTTGAAGTGCACGCTGCTATGCAGGCAAGGCAGGTTGGAAAAGGCGAACTTGAGGGTTGGTTGGGGAATTTGTAGGGAGAAGAAGGAGAGCGAGAAGATCGAGGTGGGGGTGAGTCTTTATGCTTCTATATTGGGTACGTTGCGGTGAGAGTGGAGCAAGGCAGAAGCCTGATGGTGATAGTGAAGGTGAGTCCACCATACTATGGGAATGTCAGTGCTTTGCGCTCATCCTTAACCGCCCTGCCTTTTAGTTTAACAAGTAAATAGAAATTTTCAAATGGAATAATTTATGGCATATGTCCAGAGAATGAGCATGTAACTTTCCAATGCATGGTGCAATTACATTGGGACAGATCCACCGATACAGCAGATTCATAGAATTGTTTTCCAGCCGCGTGGAGAGCGATAGAGCGCACATGGAGGCTATAATGAATTTACTGAAATACAAACGACAATAATCGCTCACCTGATGAAGGTTGTGACCGTGTTGTGCAAAATGTCGGTTGCACGACTAATTCTGATCTTACCAGACTTCGCTTTATAGAGCTTCCCGCTCGGACTGGGTCAAGGATAACATATTCCATCTCAACACCTCAGCAACATCGGCTCACTTCTCGTCCCACTCTAAACTATCTTTCCTGTCCTCTTCCCAGTCTTTGCAATCCTTCTCTTCATCTTCAGCCCCACCTTTCTGGTCGTCTTTGTGTTCCGCAGCCTCCAAAATTTCACGTACGCTCGATATAGACATAAGGCCCCTCTTCTTTCTCTGCCACACCCTCCACTTCTCCAATAGCGCTTCTCTGTCGGGAAGTTGTTCAATACAGAGAAACAGCTCTTTTGGTATGGGATATAGTTTCTCAAGAGACTCCTCCTCCCTCCTTCGCCCCTCCTCCGTCATAGATGCCCTCTCCCGTAACTCTTCTGCCTCGCGAACAAAGTATTCTGCCCACTAGAGCTCGTACTTATGGAGCTCCACATCTTGCCAGGGCCCAGACATGTAGGTCTCCCGGATCCGCTGGCAGAGTTCACAGATGTCGCCAGGAGAGATGGCAGTAGGGTCCAGGTTTACGCTTCGAAGCCACATGGTGTGGAGGCGCCGGACAGTGTTTGAGTACGCGATACAGGGTATCATACTGCAGGGCGGAAGCTCGGGGTTGAATAGAGGGGGTACTGAGTGAGTAGTATGTTGTCAGCAGTTGCATCGAAGTGGTGTTATGGAATCCCGAGAAACGAATTGCGAACACACCGTATAAGATTGAAGGCTCTACAAGGGTTGCCTGGGTGTCTTTATACGCCCTACTGTCATGGCGAGAGGTAGGCCTCACACCGTCTATATAATTGACGTTATGCCCCTGTGGGTAGTCTTTATTATCTTGTCAGTCTTTTCAGCTATTCGCATTTTTACACAGGCTTTATGTACTCTGCATAGTTCGCGATGATGCGGCGGTGGCGGTGGAATTGTGTCCTGGTAACGAAGATATCCAAAAGGTGCCCAGCGATGGTTTGTAGAAGAACAATATTGTAGTTCTCAGAGCATTGAGAACATCAAGGCATTGGGATTGGGAGGCTGCTGTAAAGTTCTAGCAAAGCGGATGCCGAGAACAATTAACAGTCGTTTGCACTTGCCATTGTAAAAAGTGCTGCCGGAAGCACCTGGAATAGCGCGTAGACGAAACAACAAGGACATAAAGAGAAAGTGTGGTTTGATACGCGGCGGGAATATTCCCAGTAAGAGCATGGGATGAGGTATTTAGGTGCTTGACCAGCTTTCAATCATATGTGATTCTATGGCTGTAGAGCTCCCTAATTTCACGCAACCATTACAAAGCCTTGCCCATGAACTTTCTCTTGGTGTAGCTCAGCCACCACTTGCTTGGGGTATTGGTCTCGTCTGCATACACCCTGTTCAGTAAACGTGTCGCAAGCTCCTGTCGCATCTGCATAATGTACTGTCGTAGCACTTCGGCCGAGTTCCTGTCTGGGGGCGCTTCAAATGCCTGGTTCAGAGGAAATCCAGCGTCGCCGGGAATTGCAAAGTTGGTGTCGAGCGCGCTGTTCATGACGGCCTGTTTCGCAATGTTAGCCTGAGTATCACCCTCTGAGGCATCAAACTGCCACATACTTTCTCAGCTTCTCTCCGGGTCATACCCGGCTTGATCTTGCCCAGTACGTCGCTCACATAGAGGATTCCATAGATGAGCACGCGGTCGGCTGGGCCCTTAATCTCAAAGTTGCGGAAAAATGTGTTGGCACGGAACAGGGCCAGAATCTCGTCTAGCGGGTCGTAGGATTCGTGCGAGGCATCGATGGTAAGCTCGGTGACATCCGCGGGCAGGGCAGGCAATTGGATGGCAGGCCCACGAGTGCGTGTACGAAGAGGGAGGAGTGCAAAGTTGCCTGTTGCAGCCGTCAATCAAGATGCACGCATTTCAGTCCGACTACGTAGCCCTACCAATCAATTGCTGGTTGGGCTCATCGAGGAAGACTGAGTGGTAGGCCTGGCGGAGAGTCAGCTAATATGTTCTTTGGAGATGACTGCTCGAAAGAACGAGCCTTTTGGCAGTGTCTGGAGACGTACAGGCATCTTGGAATGTGCTTGCCCGCAAATTGCTGTGCTGGGGTCGTGTGCTTGGAGCTCGGCGGAGGTGACGGCGTAGCTCCGCTGGCCGGCGGCTGAGGTGTGCTCGTAGGGCTGATCTGATGGGGTGGGGGTGACTAAGCCGCCGCCCATTAACTAACGCGTCTCTGCGCGCGGCGCGTCTACCTCCATTTTACTAGCAGCGACCTACGTATTGCACTATCCCTGCCTTCACCGCCCGCGTTTGGCCCCAAAATCGACCAAAAGAATTCAGAGTTGCAGTGAAGCCGGGACCTGACCATGTCGGACATTGAAGATGAAATGGACGTGGATGCGCCCGCCGTGGACAACTCCATTAGCTTTGGCGGAGATTCGAAGAAGGGCAAACGAAGTGCAGCCAATCTGCCTGTAGAAGCCGAAGATACATTACCATGGTATGTGTCAGAACACATCAGGATTGAACCATTGCTAAACCTCATCTAGGGTCGAGAAGTACAGACCATCCTCTCTGGACGACGTAGAAGGTCACAAAGACATCATAGCAACAATCAATAAATTCGTCGACTCCAATGTAAGTTCTCTGCCCCGTACAAAGATCTAATGCTGACATTGGTAGCGATTACCGCATCTTCTCCTCTACGGTCCACCAGGAACCGGAAAAACCTCCACTGTCCTGGCACTCGCACGACGCATATATGGAAATAAGAACATGCGCCAGATGGTGCTCGAGCTGAATGCATCAGACGACAGAGGCATCGAAGTGGTCAGAGAGCAGATAAAGACATTCAGTAGCACCAAGCAGATCTTCTCCGCCGCACCTAAGGCAGGAGATTCTTCGTTGGCGACTTTCAAACTCATTGTCCTTGACGAGGCGGATGCCATGACTGCCACCGCTCAAATGGCGCTGAGACGAATCATGGAAAAGTACACGGCAAACACTCGCTTCTGCATCATCGCAAACTACACACACAAACTCTCACCTGCCCTACTCTCGCGTTGCACACGGTTTCGATTTTCGCCGCTTAAGGATCAAGATATCCGACATCTGGTTGACAAAGTGATCGAGGAGGAGAAAGTCAATATTACGCAGGAGGCCACCGATTCACTGGTCACACTGAGCAAGGGAGATATGAGACGAGCACTTAATGTGCTACAGGCCTGCCACGCCTCCAGCACACCGCTTCAGCCACCAGGCAAGCCTGCAGTGGATCCGAATTCGATCGTGCGTGACCAAATCACCCAGACGACCATCTACGATTGCATAGCAGCCCCGCATCCTTCAGACATCAAGTACATCATCGAAACGCTGCTTTCCAAGAACGACATGACAGAATGTCTGCGGACCATAAATAATCTCAAGACATTGAAGGGCCTGGCTCTCGCGGATATCCTGACGGCAGTAAGCGAAGAGCTGGTCACAAACGATGTTCCACCACAAGTCATGGTGACCTGGATGTCGGGTCTGGCAGATATCGAATACAGATTAAGCGGGGGTGGTAGTGAAGCAATCCAAACCGGCGCAGCAATTGGTGTTGTGAGGACAGGGGTGGAGCTGCTGGAGAATGGCAAGAGGTGATACTTGCAAGCCCAACGAGGTTCTCGTCTCTATAGCAAGCAAAAGTGACGAATTGCTCAAAATGATACCATTTGATTGTCGCAGTGGCAGCGCGCCCAACAGAATCCCACCCATACCAACCGTGAACAGACCGTAGCCTGGTGGGGCATGCGTGTATCAAAACACGGAGAATTGCTGCGGTGATAGGGCGAGAGCCGCGTTTTGCACTAACCACGCTAGTTAGCCTTCTCGCGACCCCAACGCGCGCCCTCCTACTGACGTCGCTTAGGTATACCCCAAACACTGCAGCCTCAACAAACAACAACAACATAGTCCATTTCCCTAGCATTCGACTCAGTTTGAACATATTCGTTTGTTGTGATCGGTATCTGACTAGGCATTGTTTTAATAAGAATACTACCCCCAAACATCTTATAACATGCCTGTCAACGTAGGTATTCTTGGAAACAAAGTAGAGCAAGTGGCTGAAGAAGAATAGAAAGGAAAAGGCCCTATAAGAAGACGGTTGAGCACGCGTCGAAGTTTCGACCCTTTGCCTATCCAAGTACCTAGGGATGCTGCCACGCTGCAAGAGCGACGACTTATGAGTGGCAAAACTAAACGACCAACCCGATGGCGAGGACCAGTAAGTCGCATTACCTGGTTTCGACTCTGAGCTATGGAACTGATTGTCGCGCACAGAAGAATGCCGAATCGCCTCTGAAACCATGGATGGAGCAAACAGCACCCGCTGTACAGTCGCAAGCAATGATGCGATCAATACATGAACAGACGGAGCAACCCGACAATCAGCTGCCAAAGTCGCAAAATGTTGAGCTAAGATTCTCCTTCTCAGCGACACTTGAAGAACCCCCAACCCGGAGAGGCCGTGAAGAAACGTTTACTCAAAGCTTCTCCGGACTTTCCATGGCTGGCAGCGCAAACCGATCCGTATCCGCAGATCCATCCCACGCCAAGGCATCTCCAGCACAGGAACCGCGTCGGCATTCAGAATCTATCTCTCAAGCACCCCAACTAGCAAAACCAAAGAAAAAACGAGAGGGATATGGCTTCAGCTACTCGGAAACCTTCATGTGCGACTCAGACGACTACCCAGATACGGAATGCGAATGGGAACCCGACGACAATGATTCACCGAAACAGGACGAGGGCTACTCTATGCATCCTAACTCCTACCTGAACTGGGAGAGACCCGAGCAAATCTCGCGCCCCTCATCTAGACAATCAAGCTCCACAATCGAAGACGACGCTTTCAACGACCTCGTGGTTCTGCGTGACGTTGGATCCTTCCATTTAGCGCGTCCCCAGCGCGTCTTGCCCTGCACACCCGCCACACGGGAAGACACGCTCAGGCTCAAAATCCGAGCCAAAGCACTTGTTGCGCGATATGAGGAATCGGGCGATATTCAAGCGCAGCTTTTGACTCGCATGGAGCGCATGATGTACGCTGAGCAGCAACGAGAAAGCAGCCCGGGCGAAATCAATTCCATGGCCAAATGTGCACTCAAGCTACGTGATTTTCTTGTCAGAGTAAAAGAAGAAAGAGTCGAAACGGGCGAGCATCGGACGATTGTGGAGCATGAGATTGAGTGGGCGGAGTGGTTGGTTGAGGCTAGCAAGACGGGGGTTATGCATGTGAGGAATGAGGGGTGCACGTGCCGTCCGGACTGGGATCCGGAGTGAGAAGCTGAGGGACGTTGAAAAAACGTGTTCTATGAGAAGCCTTGAAAGGATGGCTGCAGCCCAAAGGCACCAGCGAGTTCGATGCTCTACCTCAGCGGCAAGGCGAGATTCCGGTGGGCGTGGAGCTTTCCACAGCGAAACATCATGGTTAGTTCGTGGGAAGGTCGGATGATACCGCCCTCTTCTCATCTAAACGCCGTGGGAACGAAACATTAACAAAATGAAGAGCAAAGTCCAAGAAGAAAGGAAGGACGCAACGAAGAAAGAAAGAAAGACGGACCCAACATCTTTTCGACAGGAATGCCGAGAGAACAGAGACTAGGTTCAAGTCCAACGATAAGACATCAAGAATCCATCCTCCATCCTGGCAATCATATAGGGTTTGTTTGTCTATGTTCAAACCATAGCAAGCACTCGCAACCGGGGGCAATCATATCTCACAAAACAACTGAATCAATTCCACCGTATACATAGCCGCGCACCGCTCTGCTCTTCTTGTCCTGATTCACCATGGTATCGAACGACTTCCCAGGCCACAATCAGAACGGGCAAAGAAAGCAAAAAGGCCGAAAAAAATCCCCGTGTTCTGTATACGCAGGCATCCAGCAAGCCAAGTCCATGCCGAATTTGCTCTGCCTAGACGCAGGAACACCGGGAAAGAGAGAGATGGCTTGAACAAAGATAAAAAAGGTGTCGTTGTTGACGACAAATAAAAATGGAGAATAAGAATAATCAAACGCCTTCAAATGCTTCGTCAGCACAAACACACACATGCCAAAAAAATAATGCCTTTCTTCCTGGTGTATCTCCCCCAAGACCATATGTGAATAGCGCCCCCAGTAAAAACGAAAAAATGTGCCAAAACAGATGGACACACAAGCCCCAATCTTTGCTAGTCTTTCCTTCGCCTTGTCGTGCCCGTCGTCGGCCTCCTCACTTGGGCTCTTTGCTATCTTATGCATATCTGTAAGAGACATGTCCGGTTCACTCGCGTACACTTCTGACACCGAGGTAGGAAGGTATGGAGTAAAGATCCCGCAATACTTCATCGTCTCCTGTAAATATCGGATACGTCTCTGTCCCTGCCAGCGCCGTCCCTTCCTCTGTTATTAACACTACTACTGTTCGTCATGTTTGTATCTCTGCGCTCCGGGCTCCTCGAGCGCGTTCGTCCGTCTCGCCGCTCCTGGGCAAAGTTGCCTCGGTTGCTGCCTCGGTGGTCGCGCTCTCGGTCGCGGTATGCGCGGTTGCGATCAGATCGATCGTCGGGGTATCCTTCGCGCGAGTTTACTGAGTCGCGGGAACCACGGCGAGGGCGGTCGTCTGGTTCGCGTGAGCGACGGGGTCCGTCTCCACCGTAGCTGGGTATGTATGTATCACCTGGTGGGACAGGGCCTCGGCGGCGGTCTGCGCCATCGGGGCCATAGCGGGGGACGGGTGGGAGAGGGTGTCGGCCGTCTGCAGGTGGAGCGGGGAGGCCATTGTGACCGCGATCGCCGCCACCCCAGTTGGGTCGTCGCTCGCCTGGTGGAGGTGGTGGAGGCCGGTGTTCGTATCCACGCCGGTCATAGCCGCCGCCTCTCATACCGCGTTCCACACCAGGTGGCCCTCGGTCTTGGGGACCGCCATATCTTCGGTCGCCATTCTGCCATGATTGTGGCGGTGGCCCCTGGCCTGCCCATTCTCCGTTTGGCCCTCCACCAACGGTGCCGCCTTGTGGCGCCGGAGGAAGCGCTTGCCTCTGGCCGCGTGCGTTGCGTCGATCCAGCTCGTGCGAGTCGGCGAAGTGTGGAATGTCTTCTTCCCGCATGGGCAATGGCTCTTCTCGAAAGTAGGGATGATCGATAGCGTCAAGGGCGTTGATGCGTTTACGCCAGTCCAGCCTCATGAGATCCTTGATGAGCGAGAGCCCAAGGGGTGATAGTTCACGAAATCGCTGCGCAATGTTACCGGTGCTTTGTGGAAATGAGCGGACTGGCTCCGCTCCTGGTAGCTCGTTCCAGCCCGGCATGCTCGCATCGTTGGGCGAGCCGACCAGCTCGAAGATGATTTGCGCCTGGTGTATGTCGCTCTGGCCGGTGAGGATGGGCTTGCGCTTGAACATCTCACCAAAGACACAGCCTGCGCCCCACATGTCAATGGCCGGCGTGTATCTGCGGAGCTGCAGGAGCAATTCTGGCGGTCGGTACCACCTAGTGACAACCAACGAAGTGTATTCGCGTTTTGCCTCGCCGTTGCCCTTGCCTCGTCGTGGTACTGGTTCGTCGTAGTGTCTTGCGAGACCGAAATCGGCTATCTGTAATCGTCCGCGGTTGTTAATCAGGAGGTTGGCTGCTTTCATGTCTCGATGTAAGATGTGGTTGTCATGAAGATACGCTAAACCCTTGAACAACTGCAGCATGTAACACTTGATCTGCGGTGGTTTAAATTGCACCTCAGGGTTGTCGAGGAGGCCTGAGAGATCGTGGTCCATGTATGGCGTAACCATGTACAGAATCGCACGTTTCCTGCCCTCAGTCTTGGGCCGTTCTACCGCCATTTCTTCTAGTTTCAACACGTTGTCGTGCGATAGCATCTTGAGCAGCTTGATTTCTCGCAGCGCCGTGATTGGGAAGCCATCTTTTTCGTTGTGCATCAGGATCTTCTTCAGCGCAAAAACGTGGCCCGTCGATCGTTGACGCGCCTTGTGGACTTCACCAAAGGTGCCTTCTCCCAGCTTCTGCATCATTTCGTACTCGCCAATTTTGCAGCATCCTTTAAATTGGCGATGAAGCGTGCGCGACGGCGGGGCACCCGCCGGCGTCGCCATCCCGGCGGTTGTGTGGGCGATACTTGGTTCTCGAGGGCTCGGAGGTACGTTTCCCACCCGGGCTAAGTGGTCCGCGGCGCAAACGTGTGTAAAGAAGGGTCAGGGCGATCTATCGTGTTGGGTTGATGCAACGGAGCAGGTATGGTCGCGATGTCGGGCGCTTGGGCGGGGTGGAGGGCTCGAGGCAAAAGCTGCCGTGTCAGGATGACGGTGGTGGTCGGGATTGTCGCGAGTGAAGGAGCAGAAGTCGCGATTGACAGTCAATGGCACGATCTTGGCGCCGGCTTGTTAGCGTAATCCGCGATCGACCTTAATCACACCTCACCCACCAAAAGCGCCGCAGAGCCATTGCACCCCGGATACCGCAGGTAAGCGCAGTGCGACACCATTACGAGCTGGCACCAGTACTGAGCTATCTCCAGGCTCAGCTCACACAATGCAACCCACACGCTCCCGCATGGGCCCGCCCAAATATGCGCCGCACCCGAACCATCCCATCCACGTCCACCCAGTCCGACCGCTATACCGATTCATGGCTACCGGCCTCGGCGCGTCCATGTGGTTCTTTGTACGTTGAGGACTCAACACGAGCAAGGCAGATGCTGACAGCGGCAGTTGATGTACCGCGCGAAGCAGGACGGCCCCGCCCTTCTGGGCTGGAAGCACCCATGGGATCATTGAGCGATGAGTATCGTGGGCGTCGAATATGGAAAGTGCGTAGCAGAAGTGGAAGAGGATACAATCGAATGCATGTACGCTGGGGTACTGGGACATAGACACCAGGGCTGACGGCTGCAATATCCGTGCAGTCAACGCCAAGAACTTTTGATCAATACAATAACTAGAGCAATCGCGTTATGTGCAATCTTGTTAGTTTCTTCTCCATACAACTCGAATGTTCTAATGCGACTTTCGAAACTTGATCTCCAAGTGTTGTGCAAAGTCATGTATTGCACGACACTTATTATTATTGCCTTCGATTGCACTGCCACAAGCCGTCTGCAACTCATGCGCCAGGCTTCTCAAAAAGGTAGTGGCTTACGCCCCAAGTATCACCGCCATCCCACCTAAACAGCTCAGAACAAGCCAAATAGAACACCTGCCACCTATTCCACCAAGTCAACGCGCCATCCTCTCCATACGTCTCCACCAGTCCTTTCCAGATACTCTGTTTGTTTTTCAACATGGTCACCAGCCAGTCTTCGCAGGTCTTGGAGTAATGCATGCCAGACACCCACCACTGGTTCTTGACCCTCAAGTCGTCTTGGAAGTACAGTAGCAAATCAGCTGAAGGCATCGTACCACCAGTGAAGAAATGCTCCGTCATCCATCCGCCTTCAAAGTCATACGGTGTCGTGCAGTGCGCGAAGATGTGGACAAAGAGTTTGCCACCGGGCTTCAGCGCAGAACTGACTTTGCGTAGCAGACGCTGGTAGTTCTTCATATGTTCAAAAAGCTCAATAGAAATGACGCGATCGTATGCTTCGGGCTCGAACTCGTAGTCTACCACGTCGCCCGTGATGATTGTCAAGTTCTTGAGTCCCTTAGACTCGGCAACGCTATCAATGTATTGCTTTTGCGTTCTAGAGTTGGAGAAACCGGTGATTTTGGAGTTCGGGAAGATCTCCGCCATGTAGAGCGATGCTGAGCCCCACCCACATCTAATCCTTGTCAGCTCACCTTGTATTTTAAACTTTTTGGCTTCGGCTTCAGCATTGCACGTGATTTTCGTGCATTCAGTAAATACAGGAATGATGCAAAAGAAAAAAATATTGAAACTTACCCCAAGTCCAAGATACTCATTCCGTCCTTCAATTCGGCCCTCTCGACATACAATCGCATCATGGCAATCTCCGCCTGGGCGAGCGTCTCCCCGCCTTTCTCATACAGACAAGAAGAATACTTCATGCGGGGGCCCAACATGCCCTTCAAAACGCTCGTTCCTACCTCATAATGCTGCTCATTCGCCGTCGCAGTTGCAATTGCAATTGGCCTTTCCCGCAAAAGCTTAACATAGTTCATTTTAGTCTTATAGCCTTCTTCCAGCGACGTGGTAGCTATGGACTGCAGACGGTCGGCGAGCTGGCGCCGGATTCCCACACGGATCACGGCGTGTGGAAGATACCCATTGTCCAGCAAAGGGTTGATGACTGCGTCCGAGTTGACGAGACCTGGCGATAACAGATCAGTGGGGTGACTCTTGCATGCGGTTCAGTGTTTGTACTTGATATGTAGTTCATGGTGGGAATTGGCCAACTATGTTCGCTTGAACGCAATGGAGGGGTGACTATAGATGCAAGAGAGAAAAGCAAAGGTTATACGGTCCGGACACGTGAAGCTATCGGTACATTGTTGCTACGTATGTGCTTCTGACCTGAAACGGTTTCGTGGTGTGCCTGATGCGGCTTAGTGGCGTGCTTAATGACGTCAACGATTGATGGAATTGGCCGTTCGGCATAGCAAGCATGTGGAAGACAGCCAACAACAAAGGTTTTGGTTGTCTTGTGAAGTTTGTGAAATGAGGCATGGTGTAGTTGTATGTATCTTCTGAGTTGCTAGTTGGCCAATCAGGAGTCGGTGTGCTGCACCAAGCGGGATGAGTGCATTGAGCGGCCAATGATGCTTCAGGGTTAATTACAGGGTATTTAAACTCAGTGGGGAGGTAGGGGGTGGCAAGGTGGGCGGCCATTATGTAGTATGATTGTTTTATTCGTGTCCAGCTGGCGGGCATCTCGACCGCCTACTGGCACATGTACCTAACCGACCTTTTAGTCTATCTACGGGGCCAGATTCCCGGATGGTTCCCTGTGAGAGAGTTATATATTCGAGATAATGATTGATTACATTACGGATCCCTACAATTACAGAGTACCGATGCTATTGTACTACTGAAATCGCCGGTGTTCTTTGTAAGTCCGTTTCCGAATGACTACATACGCTACAGCAATCCGGACTAACTCTGGTCGGTCGTTTTGCAGAGCGGCAACCCTGTCCAGTTTGGCCCTTGTCCGGATATATTCCCTTTACGGCAAGAAGCTAGCAGCGCAAAAGAGTGTTATGCCTACTACAGCTCCGATACTTATACCAGCTTTGGCGCCGGTGCTGAGGCCCGGATTAGCCCCATTCGCGGTCACTTTAGGAACCTATTTAAGGCTCTGCAAGTATTTAGATGACGAAAGCCTAATACATGGATACCGAGATTCTGCAGGTGTTCCGGAAAGGATGAAATTAGTATACACTTGGCGGTGTGACGGTAAAAGAAGGCGCATTCAGAGCATTTGTGTTGCTCTCCGTCAAGATTCAGTTCTTACCCTGGAAACGAAGTCTTTCACATCCAAAACTCGGTGGCGCACGGAAAGCCTATGTAACGGTTGGTGTGGGTCCGCCTGCTCATCCCTGCTAACACCAGATATGATGGATCTAGGGTTTTCCGGGTGCAGGACTAGGTAAGCTGAAGGTGTTGGGCCTTTCTGGATGCTTTCAAATTCTAAAAGTCGACCGAGTACGTCATGCTGAGCATGTTGCAGCATCGATAACAGGAATACAGGAGCACCATCCGCCCAGTGACGTAGAGACCCTGAATCGTTGGTTGGCTTCAAGATGAGCAATGCGACTATCTCTGGTTAGACAAGCCTTCATGTCACCCCACTTACAGCCTTCGTTTATGCAGGGAACAAGAGCTGGCGTCAAGTCGCACTGTTGAGAATCAGGCCGATACTCTACGGCATGTGATGCCCGGTTCACCGAGCGAATCGCCCAGGGCATGCAGGCTTTCGTATACACCCCATCAGCGAAATCGTGTTAGAATTCACTAATAGAAGCCAGATGCACCTATGTATTGTCAGCACTCCCAATATACCAAGTTCTAGGCCAATCACAATCTGTATCTAAGGACTCTGAGAGTTGTTACTAGGGCAAATTGAAGCAATAACCCGTACAAAAGTACTATCCAAAGTAAGAGTTGATTGATTGACCAACTATTAGCTATCTGGCTGGCTTGATATTTGGGTGGCTAATAAGGTGACTGGGGCTACCTCAGCTCCCCCATCTCCATTATTCAGCAAGCACATCATAGACCCAGAAAATAGACACACAAAAGCAACACATGTACATATTGTCGCTCGTCAAGATGCATTTTGCCACCTGCCCTTATTGGCAGAGGTAATTACAAGGTTTCGCTGACACAGCACATATATGCGTAAGTAACGTAGTACGCAATGTTGTGTGTTATTTTGACTAATTCCGGTCATTATCTACAGCCTAGTCTTGTTTAGCTGTATCTATAGCCGATTATTAGTTGTGTCAATTAGTCCTCAATTGAAGTTTACCGCACTAACGCTGTATAGGCAAGAGAAAAGTCTTCTAAGCTTAGATCATACATGCAGGCACCGAGGCATCCCGGCTGGTTTTTCTTTTGCCGGTGCAGCGGCGTCGGTGAGCATGTGCATGCAGCGCGGCCGCCCGCGCACCTAGCACGCCACGCCTGCAGCAGCGCCGATTGCGGGCGCGAACTTTTGACTCAAGGGCTTTTCCCCCACTAAAAGCGCCCAAGAAATCGCTCACCCTTCACAACCCCGTATTTCACAGCACACGTCATCCATCGACACACACGAATCTCTGTCCACAGCGTCTTCGCCGTCTACACTTCCACATACAAATATAGCACATCGAATTGACTACAATCCAACTCTAAGAGCCTCTACTTCAAAATGTCGGCGTACACAAACGGTCACACACACGAGTCCGAGCGGATAGCTCACACGGAAGAAAAGCATCTTCCCGGAGGATGGGTCGTCCTCAAGTTCGGTGGTACAAGTGTCGGCAAGTTCCCGCAGAATATAGCGGACATTGTCAAGTATGGCTCCAATACAGTCGCATAGGATGAGCACAAGTACTAATCTTCCGCAGAGCTGGCCTTCAGACAAACCGCGCCGCTATAGTCTGCTCCGCGCGCAGCAGCAACACTAAGGTCGAGGGCACCACCAATCGCCTCCTTCGCGCGGCCCGAGCTGCTGAGAGACCTAACCACCGGGCGTACGATGAAATCGTCGAAGCCATCCGTACCGACCACATTCAGGCCGGCAAGGATATCCTGAAAAACCCGGACATTCTGGCTTCCTACACCGAAGAGGTCAATGCCGAGTGCGAGAGTTTGATCAAGATCTTGGAGTCAGCGCAACATCTGGAGGAGGTCACCAATCACACCGAGGACAAGATCATCAGCAAGGGCGAGAAACTGAGCTGTCGGTATATGACCGCCATATTGAATGACCGAGGTACGCCTGCTCAGTTTGTCGACCTCAGCGACATCATCAAGCCCAATGCGCCCATCAAAGGTGGATTGCAGGAAAAGTTCTACAAGGACTTGGCTGCCGACTTCGCCAAACAGGTCGAAGCATGTGGAGACAAAGTTCCCGTCATTACGGGCTACTTTGGAAACGTGCCTGGTGGCCTCTTGACCTCGATTGGACGCGGATACACCGATCTATGCGCTGCCTTGGTTGCCGTTGGTATAAAGGCCAAGGAACTTCAGGTCTGGAAAGAGGTGGACGGTATCTTCACTGCAGATCCGCGCAAGGTCCCCACGGCTGCATTGCTCCCTACCGTCACTCCTGCAGAGGCTGCCGAATTGACATTCTACGGATCCGAGGTCATCCACCCCTTCACTATGGAGCAGGTTATTCGCGCTCGCATCCCCATTCGCATCAAGAACGTCATGAACCCGCGCAATGCCGGAACCGTCATCTTCCCAGACAATCTGAGGGACATTGACGGCCACGCGCCTCTGAAGGAAGCGGGTCTCTTCCGCACTCGTTCTTCGAGTCTCCTCACTTCACTCGAGGGTCCAAAGCGACCGACCGCTGTGACCATTAAGCACAATATTGTTGTGCTCAACGTACACAGCAACAAGCGCACTCGTGCCCATGGTTTTTTGATGAACATCTTCAACATCCTTGATAACTGGCGCCTCTCTGTCGACCTCATTTCGTCATCCGAGGTCCATGTCTCCATGGCCTTGCACTCCGAGTCGGCTCTTCTTAGCGGTGGAGGCGAAGACGACTACAAGATCCAGTCCAAGGATCTCCAAGGTGCTGTAAATGATCTTGGCTCCCTCGGCACCATCGACATTGTACCAGACATGGCCATTGTGAGCTTGGTCGGTAAGCAGTTGAAGAACATGATCGGTATCTCTGGCAAGTTCTTCAGCGTGTTGGGACAGAATAACATTAACATTGAAATGATCTCACAAGGTACGTTATAATTGGTCTGCTCCATTCAAGGGACTCATTTGCTAACCGAACACAGGCGCCAGCGAGATCAACATTTCTTGCGTTATTGAGGAGCGCGAAGCCGACCGCGCCCTTAACGTTGTACATACCAATCTCTTTACATTCTTAGAATAGGCCTCACGTTTGCATTAGTGGAGTTGGATACCACTCGGACGATGCTTTCCATTTTAATTCCATAGACGTTGCATTTGTCTCACATGCACACGACACATTTTCTCACTGTTTCTCTTTACCTCGAGTTGCCTGCTTGTGATTTCGCACAGTGTTCAAGTCAGAAATGACGTGCAAACGCACAATAGTGGCTGCACACTGTTAAACTAGCGGCATATATACTGCTCACTTATTAGGCTTCACTTTCACTCCTAGTCTTGGCAGCGGCCAAGGTAACCAACGACTGCACGTCGCAAACAGTGCCTCCAGCTATCTCTCAGAAAACCTTGAGTACTTATCCAGTATCATCAAGATGACTTCTCGAGATCCGACCGCAAGTCCGGTGAGTGACACGCAGCAAGAAACGTCGCCACTCACAGGCAAGGAAATGAAGAAACACGAAAAATGGGGATTGAGGGGCCTTACGAAAGAACAGCAGGTTGTTTTCTGGGAAGAGGTCATAAACTGGTGCAGAGAGCCATTTTCAGAAGCCAAGTGGAGGGAAGTTGTACAGCGGATCGAGCGAGCTGCAAAAGAAGACAATGTCATTGTGTTTGGGTGGCATCCACCACAACAGCCTGCCTTTTCGGTTACTATACAAAGACGCCGCCCACTAAAGCTCGATAACCCGTCGTGGCTCACTTCATCTACGGGCCCACATCCATTGCGCCCACCACACCTCCCACGCATCTCCTCGTCATCCACAACCGCACGGCCACGGTGGGACGTTGTAACGCCCGGTCCTGCAACCCCACAATCCGACCCTTTAGGCCCAGTCAAGAACGCCTTTGCTGAAGGGGGTATTTGGGCTGGTCTCTCTCCAAAGACACCCACGAGTGCGGCCTCTGTTTCATTGGCGCCAATCACCGCCGTACTAGTCGAACCGTGGACACCAGAGGCGCCTCGAGATATTGAAGCCAAGGCGGCATACAGCGAAATCAGGAAGGAAATTAAGAAGGCGGCTCTGCAGCTCTGTGCAAAACGACTTGGGATCCGCCACTCATCCGACGGCGGACAAGATGTCATCCATCCTTCGATGGTGAAGCCCAGAGACGAGCTGCTTGCCTCAGAAGTCGTTTTGGATTCACTCCGGGAGCATTTCTCCCAGATTATGGACACAGATCTGCCTGCCAAGATTGAGCAATTCGCCGACGAGGAAGCAGCATATCTCCGCAAATACAGCATCCAGACAGTCGATGAACTGGAGGATATAGATTCTTGGCTACATATTGATGACAAGACGGGCGAGATGACAAATATCCTAGAAGCGCAGCGCGATCTCTTGCGCATAAACCGCAACCGCCGCAAGAATCAGGACCTTCGTCTGAGCGAGAAGGCATTGCAATGCGCGTGGGCGACGAAAATCCTCAGTGACGCAGAGTGCATTGTTGACAGCCGAGCCGATGCCGAGAGTGCAGATAGCGACGACGACCAAGGCTATGAGTATGGGAATTTCATGCGCAATCTACGCAGTGAAAGTTGTAGTACTTTGGGAGAAGAAGCAAGCACAGAATCTTCCCCTAGCGACCGCAAGGCCAAAATACCTGCCAACGATATGGAACAGAATGGGCGGCAGCAGCTGCAGCAACAGACCCGCAATACTCTCCTACGATCCACTAGTAGTCCTGCCAAACTCAGACTTCCTCCCTTCGTCTTCCCCATGCGAGCCCCCGGCCTCACAGCCTCGCCTGCACCACCCCCACGCAAGCCTCATGCCCACATGCACCATAGAAGTCTCTCCATCAACACATTTTCACAGCCCCTTTCCCAGCCCGCGCCCGACCTCAGCTCCGAAGACCGCTTCTTCCGCCACCAAGGCCCCAGTATGCGCGACCTAGACTGGTGGGCCGACGAACTGAGGACCATGGAGCATAAGCGCACCGCGATGAAACTCGATGGCATATTGCATCCTGCGCTGCGCCACAAGTCTGCAAGCACCGATAGAGCGTTTTCAGCTTGGGCCAGAAAGCAAGGACCAGGAGGTAGTGGCGGCAGTCGCAGAGCGCGCAACAGTGTGGGGAGCAGCGCCAGCGCGGCCTCATGGCGATGTGAAACTGCGACTCTGATTGAAGGCACGGCGGGCGTAGTGAGTGACACTATGCTGTGTAGGTACCTCAATGATGGCGACGAAGACGAGGAGGAGAAAAGGGAAGATGTAGCAACACCACGTCTGTACAGGCGCAGTGCCAGTGCTTCACTTCGACTTGAGCCGCCACGGCCTCCACCGCTGCCAGTATCACATGAGTTGCAGCGAGATGGCTGCTCTTTACTGAGTTCAGCAGCGCTGGAACACCAAGGCGCAGCTCATCGGTTGACTCGTGCCGTTAGTCCCGACCGGTGCGTGTCGAGGCTGAGCAACGAGGAGGAAGAGGAGTGGTTGAGGGAACGGGAGATGATGGAGAAGGATGAGAAGAGAAGAGGGAGCAATACCAATAGGATGTAGGAAAGCCTAGCGGTTGCAAGAAAGGCGGAGAGAGGAATTGAAAATGGGATATAATAAATACGAACGAATTTGGTCTCCTGACTCTGAACAGAGTACAGAGTCAGAAGTTCTCCATGTACATATAGCTGAGCTTGAATGTGACTTTAAATTTCTTCATGAAACCAAGGGGCGAGATGATAGCTTTGAGGCAACGAGGAGAGAAGGCGCTGGTGAGTAGAAATACATTGACTGGTATGAGAACATGTCCCCACGCACCCTTTCTTTGACTCCATGTTGACCCTCTTGTATACAACACCCTCGCTCGATACTATACACTGCAGAAAAACCAGAGAAACCGGGTATATGATAGTCTTCCGCCACCCAAAACGCCAGGTTTGCCAACGAGTATACGCTTTAACCGATACTGCACCAACTGCAAGATGCATCCGGTAGATTGCTGAAAACGTCCATAAAACCGTGTTAGCATCTCATCAAAATGAAAAGGATGATTTCAAAGGCAATATCTTGCGTAGTCTACATGACAACGCACTTGTCTCTTTCCTCATTTCCATTGGGACCCGGCGTGCCGTTGGCGCCCGCACTTTGCCTTCTGCCTGGCCGACCGGGAACCATATTTGGAGAAGCCATTGGACGTCCAGGACGGTAGCGACCCCCCAAGTTCGAGCCTGGGGGCGGCGGGGGACCACCGTTCATAGTCTGATATGCGCTGCCGTGCTGGGGCATTGGGGCCGCAGGGTTGGCGGGATGGCCTGCTGGTGGATTGTATCGCGGCGCCGACGAGGCTTCCTCGTATGTTGGGGGCGGAGCAGGTTCGGCGGTAGGACGATGCCCAGTGATATTATTGCGGCGTGGGGGTATGACTGGAGCTTGCTCGGGTCGAGATGGTGGAGCTTGGTTGTTCCGTGTACGCTGCTCATTTTCACGCCTTTGACGATCCTCTTCTTCCTCTTGCAGTTGTAGTGCTAGTGCGAGATCATGGTCTTCTTGCTCAGCTCTACTGAGGCCGTTGGGTGAAGTAGTCTCCGCATCTTGTCCATCAGCTCCCGTAACACCCGACTCCTGTTGGTTTCCTCGACGACCTTGCACCGTGGTCCACCCTTGATTATCATCAATGTCGACTAGATCTCCGGTTTGTTGATTTTGGGTTTCTATGGTTGAGTTGCTGTTATCGACCGAGCGGAAGTCGCCCGAGAAAAGCTGGCTTCCTTGTCCATTGACATCAATGAGCGACTCCCACACAATCTCGTCATGAGAGGCGTAGCCCTGATCGGTAACAAGGGTCACAAGCTGACCGTTGCGTGGGTTTTTGCATAGCGTAGAGAAGTGGTCGTTCCTGAAGAGAATGGCGACTTGACCAAGCTCAAGGTTGTCTCGAATAACCTTGAGACCATGATCAGTAAGCTGTGTCGGCCACCTCATCAGGAATTCCTTAATAGCATGAATATCTGTAAACAACTGTTGCTCCTCTTCATTCAACGAATCACCTGCATTCAATTTCGTGTTTAGCTCCTCTTCTTGAAACTGAACCAACTGTGACGCTTCGTAGGAGGGAGCTACACGGTTGAAAGCGGCAAAGGCATCTGAGCCCGTTTCTGGCAACCATCCGTGCATTAGAGGAATGTTAAAGGTTCGATAGAGCTTCATATCCCGCGTGTCCTCGAAAGCCCCAGCACGATTCGTAAGCGTAGCATGATTAGCAGCAGAATTTGGGTCGGGGACAAACATGGGGTTGACATTGAGGCCAGTGTGCAATGCAAGAAGGAACTTGTACAGCTCGCTCACATCTGGTAGCTCCTGGGCTGCATCACCTCGTCGTCCAGACATGAGCTCTTCGAACACAGCATCTAGCAATAATCCTAGGCTGACAGTTTCGCGAGTACGCAAGGTTTCGACCAAGGCGGTCTCGATATTTGCGGGAGTAGAGAGAACAAGCGCATTCACGAGAGCAAGCAACGGACAGGGACCATTTAGGTTCTGCGTAAGAATGGGCGAGACACGCATATCCTTGATGCTGTCGTCGAGCCAACGAACATGTTTAATCTGATAGTGTTCTTTCCTCTGTCGGTTCATTGCAGTGTTGGGCGACTCTAACGCAGGAGGAGCGGCAGAGCCTATTCCGGTATCGATGGGCCTCGGAGGCATGGGAGGCGCATCCTCGTGAGACCTCCTCGGTGGTAATGCTGGTGGATGTTCTTCAGATGCTGGTGGCGTCTGCTCAGGAGTCGGCTGCGGCTGCGGCTGCGTCTGTCCTGCAGCAGTGACATTCTCCGAAACATTCGAGGCAGGCAGCGCTTTCGAAGCAGCATTGCTGCTACTAGCGTTGTCCTCTGGAACAGTCCAGGGAGTGGTATGAGTGTGTTTATCGCTAGGTGCAGACTCCCACGGGTTCATGTCGATCAATGTAGTGTTGTGTTCAGACTGCGGAGTTGGTGAGTTTACTGAGATGGCCGGCGCGTCATGCGTGGAAGCAGGAGGGTTCGTCGATGAGGCATGGTCATCCAGTCCGAGGTTGCGCATCTCATGGGACGGCGTACTTGGGGTTTGGTAGGCTGGCAGCTCCACTGGAGCATCGTGCTTGTGCGCATTGCCCACTGCATCCCCCCAGATAGCCTCGCTGCTTTCCCCGCCTAGGTTGCTCTGCCCTGTTGTTTGCATTTTCAGGTATGGATTGTTCGTCTGAAGCGGAATGGAGCTGTTGGATTGCTCCGATACGTAGCTTCTAGCGCCGAACGATGCTGGGCTGCCGCCAGTAGGCATAGGTGATATGTTTTCCATGGATCTTTTGATGGGTATACCGGGTGGAGGGCCTGCCCTTAGAGCGTCTGGGAGGCCGTTGGTGACATTGGTCGTCTTGGGCACAGGTGGTATCTTGCCCCCGGCTGGTTTCAAGGCAGCGGGCACCTGTGGAGGATCGACCTCCTCAAAGTCGTCGTCCGTCTGGTTCCACTCATCGTCACTGAGGTCGGAGTCATCGTCATGGGTATCTTTTGGCGGCTCAGCGTCTGCTGGTGTCTTTATGTTGAAGGCCGGCGACTTGTTTGTGTTTGGCAGGCGTATCGCATTGTCGGGGGTCGATGGAAGTACGGGGGGATACTCTTCGGAGGGTGTCGTCGGATATGGGGGGTTTGCTTTGGAGAGTGGCGCTGGCACGAGGCCGTCGTGCTCATCAGGCTTCCGAAGCACCATACTCGGCAATGGAGGGCCTGGAGATGGCGAGGCGACCTAGCGGAGCTCTTGAGCAGCCGTTGCGCGCTGATGGAAGCTTGATAGAGTCAGGAGTTAGAAGAGAGAGATGGGTTGAGGAGGATTGAGAAAGCGGTGCGCAGCAGTTGCTAGGTCCAGCAATCAATATAGGCAAGATAGCAGACCCGAGTTGCATACGCGGCCTCGACGTTGGATTACCCAAGTCGCGAACCAAGCGGAGGCGATGACGTGAAGCCGTGGCTGAAGCCACTGGGCGTGGCTGTGTTGGGATTGTGGCACTCGGACTTAATCCCTGCAAGAAATCCGCTAGTTCCAGAACTTCTTCTTTGCGCGCGTCGCAGCCACTCAAGTGTGTGGAATCACAGTCACCCCTCCAGAACACAGTCGCATATGGAATAGACTTGTCGCCTTGCAGTGGCCATCTTGTTCCGCCATGCATTCCTATATTCGCCCCAACACCCACGTGGCGCTGCGGCTCCCGTCAGGCCTCTTCAAGATAGTCGAGACCACTCCGAATACGTACGTCGCATAGCTGGAGTGAGCCCTCCGAGTGCATAGACCTGTCGAATGTCTACTGACATCATGTAGAAGTATTAATCTTGGCAAATTCGGTACATTCAATACGAACCTCATCCTCGGACGACCGTACTATCTCACCTACGAGCTCCTCGACAGAGACGACGGCAAGTCCAAGACCGAGCTGCGTATCGTACCTGCCTCTGAACTCCATGCCGAAGCGCTAGGAAGCGATCATGCGCCCAACGGTGATGCCAGCGAAGAGAATGCCGAGGGCGGTGCGGGCTTCGACATTGTGGGTGAAGATGGGCAGGTCATAATGCGCAACAATCGCTTGACCATTGACGATGCTTCACGTCAGGCACTATCCATGGCTGAGATAGAGGAGCTGAAGAAAGCGGGCACAGGGTCTGGCAAGGAAATCATTGCCAAGATCATGGCCTCTCACAACGCCATTGACGAGAAGACGAGCTTCTCCCTGGCAAAGTACACGCTGCGAAAGTCAAAGAAATACATGAAGCGCTTTACCGCCTTGCCCATGGATGTTGGTCTGCTGACTGAGTATGTCTTGGAGAAGGAGGCACACAAGATCATGGAGCTGAGAGAAGACCTACTGGGTTTAATCAACAGCTGGGCCAATGTCCACTCTGGAGAAACTAACCAGGTCGTCCTTGCTGAAGACGGCATCAGCCAGATAGGGGGAGGGCGGTGGCTTGTTGTAGACGACACTGGGGGCTTGCTCACAGCGTCACTTGCAGAGAAAATGGGCATCTTGTATCCCGACGACGAGAATGATGAGACCGACTCCGAAGAGGACGCCGCAGCTCCCGAAGAAGCTGCAAACGGGACTGCAACAACAACAGATCCACCAGAATCAAAAGATTCGGACACCGTTATGCCTGACGCCGACGCCGACGCCGATACTACCAACACATCGAATCCCGCGAGCGCTGCTGACCTTTCGACTACTGCAGCCCCTTCAAATCCTCCTCCAAGGCCAAGAAAGCCGCCGCGGCCACACATCCCGCAAATGTCTGCGCGGACCAACACTCTTACAGTCTTACATCCTAACAATCAACCCAACCTCTCCTACCTCAAGTACTTTGGCTACGATTACGGCGCACCTGTCGTTTCACATCCCTTGTACAAACATCTAAAATCGGTATCTTGGCTCTCGCTGCTCCATCCTGAGGACGACCCGTCATACGATGAGCCAGAAGTCATCGCTGAGGATGTCCTCGCAACAATGAAGTCAACGAAGCGAGGCACATACTACAAAAAGCGAAGACGTTGGGAACGTGTGAAGAATGTCGTCGACGAGACGCGACGAGGAGGGTTTGACGGCCTGGTAGTCGCAACAGCCATGGATGCAAAGACCGTGCTGAAAGAGCTGGTCCCCCTTGTCCGCGGTGGAGGAAAGGTGGTCGTTTATAATCCTAACGTTGAGCCTCTAGTCGAACTTTGCGACTACTACTCCAAGGAGCGAAGGGCAGCCTACATAGCACGCGAGTTTGGACCTGCGCCGCAGACCAACGGCCATAAGGCCAAGTCCGAAGATGATACCGAGACGAATGGTAGCACAACTGAAGGTGGAAACGAAGATGATGACTTCCCGCTTAACCCCACTTTGCTTCTTGCACCATCACTTCAGACTGCGCGCGCAAGACAATGGCAAGTTCTGCCTGGACGAACTCACCCTATGATGACGAGCAAGGGTGGCGCCGAAGGGTATTTATTCACTGCCACACGCGTTCTGCCGGTCGAAGGCAGAGTCGAGGCGCGCGGCCATCATGGGAAGAAGAAGAGGAAGACTGGGGAGAACGAGCAGGTTACTGTGGCGGCTTAGGCATTCTAGCAACTATTTGAATCTAGTGGGACGAATGCATATGGTCTTTCTTGTTCAATAAATGCAATTACGTAATGACATGCTTGTTTGATAATCATTTCACCATGAGAATCAATCACGGCTCTCAGGTTGGACTGTTTGCCTATGTCGTATAGTGATTTCATGTGTTTTCTCATGTCTGGCGCGAGCCGGACAACGTGATGGAACTTTCTGCTTTTGACAGCGCTCTTCGTGTAACCGTTATCGTGCACAAGCTGTCTC
Organism: Curvularia eragrostidis; assembly: GCA_020744315.1. Lineage (NCBI taxonomy): Eukaryota > Fungi > Ascomycota > Dothideomycetes > Pleosporales > Pleosporaceae > Curvularia > Curvularia eragrostidis. The sequence goes on along the minus strand of JAIRCK010000071.1, from coordinate 74,125 downwards.
TAAAACACATCGACCGCCTGCTTTGTTCGTTGAAACTGAACAATGCAAGCAAAGTTGCATGTGAATTACTTCTCCCACCCGAACTGGCACAGAATCTGCTGTGCCTCGGAGATTTCTACAGTACCGGACCTTCTTGCTAGAGCCATGGCCAAACATTCATTACTAAGAAAGTATTCTTGTCACTACCTTTCCTGCGCCACAAATTGCACGTTCACCTGGAGCGGGGTTACCACAGTGAAGAACCGCACGTGATACGCTACTCTTCCAGCAGTAGAGAGTGAGTGTGGGTTTCGTTATGGTCGTTTCTTGTTTGTTTGCGCACAATACGCGTGATAAACACCCCTCTCGCAATTTGTTTTGATATTGTACTAGTGCAAGGTATATCTTGACTCTACAGGATGTCCTGTGGGTTCTCCTCATATATCCACTTCTTCATCTTCGGTCATATATTAAGTCCATCCTATGAATCTATATACTCTCTTTGCACATAGATTATCATCACAAATGACAATGTCTCGATTGATCACCTTTATAAAGAACACGATGAGCGACAGTGTTATACCACCCAACACTGAACTCTCCTCCGAATACAGTCAGGTAACTTTTCAAGAGATACTGACACACACGATAAATTACTAACCAATACTGTGAGTAGATTGCCTCACGTATCAATAAGGCAACAAAGACGACATGGCAAAGGTGATCACGTACCAAGTCAGACTCAATGTCGGACGCGACGACACTTGTATCTTCCACCACCATCGCCGGTAAGCGCGTGTTGATTTCTGAGGAAAATGACATGTCATGCTGTGAGAGGGTGCAAGAGGCTTTCCAGCTTCTAGAGCAGAAATATATGGACCAACGCGAACAAAGGCTTAGGGACAAAGTCCTTGTCGATCAAGCTTACGAAGAAGTTCTTGCACTGCAAACACGCTGCAAAAAAGTCGAAGAAGCTCACCGAATCTCCGAGGAAAATTCACGGATGCAGATTGAAAAACACGAAAGAAGGATGGAAAGTCAGGAGGAGGAATTGGTGAAGCTCATTGACTACCATCACTTCACCCTCGAAGTTATCAACAAATCACATGCGACAGAACTCGAATCAGCAGTCCAGAAGGCTGAGGAGAAGCAGCGGGAGTTAGAGGCCGCTCATCTCCGAGCGATGCACTCACTCACTGAAGCAAGACCAATCGCTACTCCTGGGAAAATTCCGAGCGTTCCATGAAGGCCAAAATGCAGCAGATGCATTGCGACTTCCGCGATGCATTACAAGCCAATGAAGAAGAAACTGCGCGGTTGACAGGCTGCATATCTCGTCTCGAAGCTGAGAATCGATTTCTGATCAGTACGGTAAACGAGATTCCTGGAGAGGAGATGCGTGAACGTATCAAAGACCTTTTCGAAGAGTTGCGGCGTACACGAGCCGAGTTGGAGCGGACGCGCACCAAGTTGAAGACTTCTAATGAGAAGGTTGAGGGCATCCTTGAAGCTATGCAGAAGCAGCGCGATCATTGGGAGACTCATGGAGACAAAGAGAAAGAAGCTCAAGCGCAGGTTTATGACCTGCAAAATAAGATCGCTGCACTGCAAGAAAAGGTTGACATTCGCGATAACCTGCTTTACGCCACAGAGGGTCGCGAGAAGGACTCGAATACCACGTATACAGATTCCGTTTCCGTGATCGCTTTCAGGAATGAAGGTTTACTCGAAGAACTCTGAGCCTCCCGAGAGGAGAATGAAAAGCTACGATCCGAAATGAACCAAATCGACAACGAGAATTTCGAGCTTTGCTTGAAGCTCGATACCACGGAGGGGAAACTACACAATGCGTACAACAGTCTCAAGAGGCTTGAAGAAAAGCAAAATCTCCTCCAAAGAGAGTACAGTTTGATCATTGACATTGTCAAAAACCATCGAGGTCTCACAAGAGAAGACAAAGAACTGATTCAACAACACTTGCACGAGGTAACTGACCGCAACGAGGATTTGAGAGCACGTAACGATCAGCTCGTTAGAAAGAATTCCAAGCTTGAGAGCTATGCTCAGAATACTGAGGATAAGTGTGACAATGCAGTACGCAAGGCCGAAAAGAGGACTGCACGCTGGGAGAGTATGTACTGGGACGAAGCAGTCCCAAAAGTTGAGAGATTGCTCAAGGAAATCAACGATCTGAACCAGGAGTTGGGAAGGGAGACCGTACATGTTCAAGAGCGTCTGAAGCGCAATGTCGTGGTCGCAGACAGGAACACATTGCGACATGGCTGCGACATGGCGTTGCTCGGTGTCGACTCCGGCCTGATCCCAGAGGTCCACGAACCAGGCGTCGTACCTGGATGGATTCCTGCTACCCATGACGCTCTCCGGACTCTGCGGCCTTTGGGTTGGGCAACAGTCGCAGAGATGGGAAAGGTGTGGCTTGCACCTATGTACAAGCCGTTCACAGAAGAGGATGCAGCCTATAGGCTGGAAGCGCAGCAGCAGAGGGCGCGCAAGGCGCACCGCGCAAGGCGCACCGCGCAAACATGGGCGCCCCTTCCCCACCAGGCGAGTATTCTTTTTCATCCTTGTCATGACGCTTGTGCTGATGGAGCTACAGATGCACACCCAGAGATACCATTCCAAACCACTAATCTGCGAGTACGCAGCCCAAGTCATGCGCCGCAAATCGAATGCGAGGAACCCCGTGCACCAGAATACCAGGCCGAGTGGCTTCAAAAGCATCCCCATCTGACAGAAGAGGTGTATAATGATATGGATGAAGAATTGAGACTGGAGGTACTGGAAACGATTGGCGTTGATGTACACTGAGCAAGATATTTGGATCAAGGGAATGTATATTTAGATCTTATGCGAAGAATCAGTTCAAAATGTTTTGGTATCAGCAACACATGAGTCATATATGTGCATGTCGGACTGCGCGCTCTAGACCGAAGATGTTGACGGCTCGAGATGGGATGAAGTGGCATTTGAGTTGTGGAACATGATTCACGCTAGCATCATTCAGGGCTGCAGCCAGGTGATCCGTGCATCGTGTATTGGACTTGTACAAGCGGACTCCATGCCTTCTTTTGCTGTTGCTCTTGTTGAACAAGAGTCAAATTCGCTACTTGCTACTCCAATTGCGGCCCATATCTCCTTCTGCCTTTTTTGATACTATGGATTCAATGATGGATATCACTGTCGGTCCCTCATTCTGTAGACACTGCTTGATCCTGGAACCAAATTCAACATACCACGTACGCATGCTATCACTTGCATGCGGCTCGCAGAATAGAATTAATGTCGTGTCTGGGGTGCTCGTCCGTCGTTTGCAGTGACATCATTGGGCGACGGACCTCAGCAAACCGTCGCTGAAGCGATGTGGCAAATGTGCAGCAACCGCTTGAAAACAGGATGCGTCCACATGTCAGTACAATGCCAGGTGGTCTTTCCAAACTCGATGAATGTAATTTTCCAATTCTCTGGTGCGAAAGACACAAATACTTTCTACTCAAAGAGCTATGCCTTCGCTTGCCTGTGCATCCCTTCATTTACATCAAATGCACTACCCGGTAAGAGACCCTGTGAAAGTTATCTTGGTTTGAAAGGCCTGTGTGATACGCTTATCGAGTATCCATTTCAAGCCTCTGTTTCACTTACGGGCAACTGATACGAGTGCACAAATCCACTGCCGCCCAACTGTCTACTCAACCCCGCTCACCAGTTTACTTCACAAACCAGCTGCATAACCAACAAGCACAATTCTAGATCGCCGATCGCCTGCTTATTACTTGATGATCACTGTTTTTGGCACGGATCTTCCCGCTTTGCTCTCCCACAGAGTAAGTCAGAACCCTCCGCATCAGAAGTGAAAGACACGCAAAGGCCCGTTTCCCCTAACCCAGCCCTCCCTACACCACGTCTAGACCCCGGACACAGCAAGGGCGCTAGGATTTGAGGAGGCTGGGACCCACAATTGCGACCTCATCGCAATAGATGAGGACCAAGGTGAGCCTCTACAACGTGGTTTCTGCCCACGAGACGCCAACCAGCCTCCCCGTCGCTTACAAGGCGCCCAGACTCTGTCGCACAGAACAGCTTTTTGGAATATTCAGGTAAGGTTCTATTTCTTCTCTATAATCCATTCAATATCGCATCCGCACCATTCGTCACGACCACGCCTTCGAAGCTCTTACACCTATCCATTTGTACGCTCGACAACATGTTTTTCGAGAATTATTTCGAGCCCCTGAGCAATGACTCGGAGCAGGCATCAATCGGTTTTACTGGTGATGACCTCTTCGACTTTGCAGGTGCTTCCGGCGACAGCAACCCGACTTCTGTCGAGTTTCTCGATGCACTGTCAACCAGCTTCTTCGAGGATGCATCTTGCTACGGCATGGAGCATGCGCAGTCTTTCAGCAGCCAGGAAAGCTCGCTCGACTCTTTTGCATCCGACAACACTTTCAGCAGCTTGCACAGCGACATGTCGCTCTGGGCAGTTGACAACTTCAACCAGCAGCCTGAAGATGTGCAGCGCGAATGGCCGTCTTCACCTCCTGTTCAGACTCGGAGCATCCCTATCTCCAACATGAATGCGTCTGTTTCGCATATCACTCAGACTCAAGACGTTTGCATCGCCAACTCGATTGAGTTTCCTTCTCCTATCACTCAGAGTCAGGACATGCATGTGGTCAATCCGACTGAATTTCAATTTCTCACCCAGACTCAAGATGTCTGCATTCCGGACTTGACTGAGTTTCCTTCGCCTATCATTCAGACTCAAGACGTCTGCACCACCGACTCAAGTGAATTTTCGTCGCCCCCCAATCAAATTCAAAACATCGCCGTCGCTAATCCGGGTGCGTCTTCTTCGCCTCCCACCAAGGGTCAGGATATCCAGCGCAGAGCACCGTCTACGCCTCCCACTAAGGCTCGGAACATCCCCATTGCCAATTCGGTTACACGTTCTCCGCCTATCGTCCAGAGCACGGAACAGCCTCCGAGATCAGATTCGGTGTCGCCAATTGGTCCCATTGAGGCCCTCTGGAGACCTATAATGGGCTACAGTCCGCCCACGGCAAGGCCGCTGCCACGCGCGATCAAACAGAACAAGGTTACAAAGTCCCCCAAGAAGAAGAAGGGCAAGACTGCCGCAAACAGTGGCGCGAAGACTGCAGCAGCGCCTCGCGAACGCTCAGTCCAAGACCTATACAACTCCACCTGGGCGACGCTCACACAGGAGGAGAAGGGTCGCCTTCTACTTCCACTGCTGCAGGGCATTGATCCCCTCACCGGAAAAAAGACAGGCAAAGCCGGTACCCTGCCGCCAGCCACTAACTTGGAGTCTGTCGGCGCAAACATGTCGACCCAGCGCATGGAGACCTGGACTCCAAGTGCAAACGTCACATTCAACAAGCTGCCTACCCAGTGCAACAACGCTGACTACGCTGTCATCGGTGCTGGATACGTTCCTCCTCACTTGAGCACCCAGCAGCTTATCAGCGACACAAACCTCGACGCCATCAGGGCATTCAACCAACGCTGCACCAACACACACGCGACACGGTCCAGCAACCTCGAGCGCCTCAACCACGCCCAGGTCATCACCATACCCGACAGCCCAGAGATCGGAGCCAGCACCACTGTCCTTCGCGGCCCCCACGGCCCCTATAACAATAACAACAACAACGTGATGGCGAACGTTGTCCAGATGCCTGCGCCGCCTGCGGTCTACGGATGCACCCGTCAGCAGGAGGCACTGCAGCGCAATGCGATGCTGGCTGCTCAGGGCCGACGTCGCTAGGGATGTTTGACACGGATAAACACTACTGATAACATGGCGTTTGATTGTTTCTTGCTTGATTCAGGGTTTACATGTATGAGGCGTTTTTTCAGGCGTTATCGGTGGGTGGACTTGGTACACGATCGGACGAGCAGATGATTGACACGCTGTGACGCACACTGAATGGACACTAATGGACACTGGGGTTGATGTGCATTTTGCAGTCAGAAACGCGGACGTGTTCGCTGCATTGTATGGGCATTCAGAATTCTCTTGGTAGGACAGCTACTACTCGAGATATCTAGCCAAACTGTCTCTTTCTCATTTCAGCTATTCAAACAGCGTGAAACTCCCCTTTGCTTACACCATCTCACAGCTTCTCCTTTGCTAGCTTCGCATACATGCCCTCTTCGAACTTGCGCTGTAAGCTACATACCTTGGCATCGCCAGGCGGCACCACCTGGCCTGCGTAAATGCCACAAAGCCCTGCCTTGCGATCAACCCACCAGATGAGATTCGGGTAACCACCCCACACCATTGTGCCCGCTCTCTTGCCGTCGGCACCATCAGCCATGTGCAGGACGCCGCCCAAACCATGGTCTTTGGGTATGTCCAGGGGCAGACCGCCAAATGCGTTGCTAGCCTGAAGCAAGGTACATGTCAGCGCTGACTCAAGATTGATGACAGAAACAAAGAAAAAGTATAAAGGGAACATACCGACTGATCTGATAGAATTGCATTCAACGCCGCCTTGCTCGCCTCGCTCAGCTGCGGCTTGAACAACTCTTCAAGCGAAGCTTTGGACAGAATATTTCCCTCACGTTCGACATCACAGTCCAACAAGGCCTTCAGCACCTTGACATACTCCTGCGCGCAGGTAAAACTACCCTGGCCACCAAGACAATCCGTGACCTCGTTGCCCTGGCCATCCAGGTACATCGGCCCTGCCGTCGAGTGCTTGCACTTGCCGGACTCTGGGTCGCGCTCCGCGAGGTCCGCCATGCGCGCCTTGAGCTCCGGGTGCTTGGATGGGAAAAACGTGATATCGGTGATGCCCAGGGGCTCCCACAGATTCTTCTTCATGTACTCCTCGAGCGTCTGGTTGGTTGCGCGCTCGATGAGCAGGCCCGCGTAGTCGAGCGAGGGGCCGTAGCACCAGCCCTCGCCGGGCTCGTACATGAGCGGGCAGTCGAAGCGCTCGAGCAGCTTGCCGCTGCCGTTTGGCCCGCGCTTGTGGTACTGGAGCCATGCAGTGACCTTGGGGTGCAGGAACTCGTAGGTAAGGCCGCTCGAGTGCGTCAGCAGCTTTCGCAGCGTAATCGGCTGCTTATGTTTCTCTTCAATGGGCTCGCCGGCGTCGGTGAAGCCCTTGATTACGTTGAAAGATTCCAGTTCCGGGATCAGCTTGTACACGGGCTCGTCGAGTTGCAGCACCCCGCGCTCGACGAGCTGCATGGCGCATATCGAGGTCATGAGCTTGGTGCACGAGGCTACCCACATCATGGTGTCGAGCTGCATGGGCTTTGCATTTTCTGAATTCATTGATGTCTTGCCAAAGGTCTTGAAGTATTTGAAGGTTCCTGATATATTTGCGTTAGAGTGAAACTTGAAGGCTGGGGGTAAGGGTTCTGTGTGAATGTACCATCCCGGTTTATTGCTGCTAGGGCACAGCCGGGAATATCGCCCGTAGCAACTGCATCGTTGATAGTAGCTTCAAAGTCCGCCATGTTGGGAAACTGTTGGTAGATTATTCGTGTGCTGAGAGTACGCTTTCCAGGGTGTGCTGATAGTCCCAACGAGCGTATTAACAGACTGACAAGAATCGAGAACCAGCTGAGCGAAGCAACTATACTCAGAGCTTCTTAAAATCTTCGGATGCTTCCAACGGTTACACAAACAATGCAGTGTGATATTGATTCTGATGCCTGACTTTATATCTGAAGTGCTGAGTGGGACTTAACGATGCCTCGGCCCACCCCCTGCGGGGTTTCGGACGAACATCAAGATAGCAATGTCGGTCAGGCATCCAAGCTAACGCAGAAACTGAAGTAGCCATGTTTCAGTCATACATTGCCGATCCATCGCGTAGGCAGCAAAGCTTGGATCTAGTACTTTCTATGCACATGGCGCGGCTGTGGCACAGCACGCCTACATGCAGCACGCTCGATGTTTGCACAGCTCTACTGGTTTCCAATGTAGCTTACGCTTACAAATATTTCTTTACCATGGGTACAGATATCCTGATTCTAAGACTTGGATAAAATCAAGCTTCAAGGCATCTTCCTTGAGGGCATAGTGCTTACTCGTCTGACGGTGTATTGAACTAGTCGGATACAAAACCGCCCCGACCACCATAGTATAGCTACTCTATTACCCTACTACCCAACACAACACGCTCGCTGGCTCTTGAAATTCAGATGTGAATTATTCAATGAATAGTCAAAGACTTGTTCTTATTATATCATTTATTTCATGGTATTAGTACTTTGATAGCAATTTCGACTGCGCTGGGTTGTTTTAGTAGATGCCATTTTTGTCCGCTCGTATCAGTACACTGAGAGCTCGTCCATCACTTCCACGCTCGCGGAGGTTTTGAACGCCCAAACTATAATCATGTGATCGTCTCGAAGGCCGTGCAGCTTAATGTCTTTCTTATAGCTATCCTCGTTTCGTATAACCTCTGCTATACCTGCTAGTTGCATGCGCGGATCTTCAGGCTCGGCTTCGGGAAACTGATCAAAATGCGCCGTCCACGGACCTGGATCGAACTGTGAAACAGCATCTGTCAATACACGATAGTCAAGAATTGTGAGATCGTTCTTGAAGCTCAAATCTGTAATCTGTTAGCACCAAGTGATAGCACTGGCCATTTGAATACTTACTACCGAGAGAACAGTCAGATGCGTGACCCTCAACATTTCCGCAGTCCATGCATGGTATTGTGGTCATTAGCTCTAGGTCACTGGGCTGTAGTGTATTTATCACATGAGAAACCGTTTCCAAAGTTGGCGCCATTGGCAGGGCTTCTCTTGCGCGTTCGGGGCTCATGTATCGATGATGTGGTCGTGCGCAGGCTACGTATTGAAGATGGTGTGAACGCGATAGTTCTGGTACACTGGGGGGGCGGTGGTGCAGGCAACAAGGTTTCCTGGTCCACTACTAGGAAAGGTCGGATGTTAGGAGTAGGCGGTTGCGATTCGTACATCATGTCCCAGTACGCCTTGAGGCGCGGATGCGTGCTAATAGGATATATTGGTGTTTGCCCTCGCGATGACATTGGCAGATCTACAAAGTCGCGTATCTCGTAGATGATCCACAGATGCTGAGATGCTGTGCCGGAGACATTGCCTCTCAGATTCGGATCATCGGTTCCTTTCATCCAGAGAAGAGTAATATCATCGTATTCCTCGCAATCGTCACCGTTGTCCAACGTGACCAGTAGCATCTCGGGCGTCTCGAAGCCGTAAGCAATCGCCTTGCATTCATCTTCGACGGAACCGTATCTCCAATACCCGCCTTGTAGACGAGATGCATCGACAGCACGGGTGAGATGGCTGAAGTTTCCATCCGGTTGATATGAGATTCCACGGTATGCTGTTTGATATCCTGCCAGGGGATCCATGGCTTACTAGCAACTGTAGTCGAGAGATGAGTGAGCGGCAGTCAAAACATTGGGTAGAGGGGTGACGATAGGAACGCCAAGACTTGCTGCAAACACCAGCAAGGCGCTCGTCAGTGGTGAAAGGAAAGTGCAAAACTATTCAACATCGGTCCGCTACACCACTTTACTTGGTCAAGCCTAGAGCAACCTGGAATCACTGAGTTTGGATCAGATTCTAAATAAGTATTCGCTCAAGGTAGCTGCACGGTATCAAAAAGCTGCTATTTGCCGAACCACGCTTGGGCGCACTTACCGCAATCCTATTATGTTGAATACTTTTGCTAAGGGCTGTACGCTACCCATAGCACAGGCTCTATCGTCACTCGGCTTATAATATCCGATTACCGCAAAAAACGCATGAAAACAAAACGCGTGATGCCACATGTTCTTATAGAAGGGTCAGGCTAGCACCCAGACTGATGCTGCTATCTTGGACCACCTACCATTTCAGACGGGAAGCTATGCTGGGTATCACGAGGACGGGTGAAACAGGCCCCTCAGGACGAAATGGCAGGGTGCATAATAGAGAGACACGAAAGAGCCTTGGATGAGATAGATGCGTGACGGATCCTTTCCAGTCACTTAAAGAGTGTGTCATCGTTTCTGTATATCATTCCATGCGTGCCAACTGTTCTTAGCGACTTCCCCTTCGCCCTGACGCTTAGAGAGTCCATTTCTCGAACCACTTCAAGATAATCGGCGTCGCCTCCGCTTCCTCGCACGTCAGTAAATCGCTGGTATCCCCATTGGGAAAAGAACTAGGCCAATCATGCGCGATGTTACTGTAATTATAGTGGACAACCACATCATTCCAGTTGTGCTTCGTGACCAACTTCTCTCCGCTGCAGAGGTGCGTCGTCTTGTTGGCCGCCGCATCGAAGCCGTCGCGCCGGGCCCAGTCATTCACATACGTGACAATGTCCGAGCTGTTGGCATTACCACGCGTGTTAATTCCACCTTTGTAGGGAATCGTAGTGTCACGGTAGCCATGGAATTCCATGAGCGGCACAGGCTTCCTACTGGGGTTGCAGGCTGGCGGTTGCTGAGCTGCGTCGAGGTAAAAAGCACCGGATACCGGAGCAAAGGCCGCAATGCGCTTTGTTGCCTCGGCATTGCAAGCAAGAACACCAGTGAAGCCACCGCCATTCGACTTTCCGTTTGCGTAGATGCGCGACGTGTCGATACAGTATGCTGATTCAAGATGATCCAGCAACTCCAAGGTAAATGTTACATCGTTGATGGATTTAGGTGCGTCGGGATCGCCTTGCCATTGCTGAGTCCCCTTCTTGGTCTATGACGCGTCAGCGCTCCATCATGTTGGTTCTTCGTCGTAGGAATCGCATACTGGTACGCCCTCAGGATATACAGCAATTCCTTTGAACCCATAGCTTGCGTTGGAGAACTGGCTTAGAGCTTCTTGAAATTTTGCATCCTTGCCTCTACCATGGAAAGACAATATGAGTGGGAGCGGAGTCTTCTCGTTGTAGGATGAGGGGAGATGCAGGCGGTATCCGCGTGGTGTAACGCCGCTTTTGCTGTCAATAGTCAGGTTTACAGACTGACCAGGATAGACGCCTGTCGGAGTTGGCTTGTTGCATCCACTGCTGCCGCCTGCCGTGGCGACAGCAACGAGCGCTGACAGTATTGGTAGCAGCAGCTTCATGATTCTGTGAAGTATCAGTAAAGTGCAGACCACGCCTGGAAGCGCCCCTATATATTTAGATATTTAGGCGTACCATGACATGGTGTTAAACTCTTATGTAAGAGGGTTATGCCAAGACTCTTCCTCGTGGATGATGCACCGAGAAGGTCACGTGATATCTACACCCGCGTTACATATGGTTGGGTTGACTGGTCGTCGATGCTTTTTAACCTAACCGCCGTGCCTCTTTCCTTCAAGTTCGTAGCATTGAGCAACAGCAAGGACGTCATCGCGGTTATATGTCCAAAATTGTCACCTGATGGCGCTTCTACTACAGCTAAACCCTTGATCATATTAGACCCTCACTGCTTCTGCTGATTGTTTTCCTATACGAATGATCCACCTCGACTGTATATATAGATCAGGCTTTTCACTCATTCAATTAATCAGGGGCTGCTACATTGACTGCTTGCACTTAGTAACAAAAACGCTATCCGTCCCCCAAAGTCCTCTTGCTTACTGCGAAAGCTTAGTGATCTTGTCGCCTTTTTCTTGACGGACCACTTAGTCTTTCTCTAGACGCTAATGCCAGTATGCAAATCCTTAACGTGTCTAGCTATGTGCGCCGACTTGCTGTCGGTGGTAAGAAGGTTGGTAGCGACACCAATTGCATGCGAAACAGCGGTGATATTCTCCAGAGTGATGGAGTCGACTTTCTTGCTCCAACCAAGCTCGGTGGGTAGCCTCTCGTTCTCTGTTTACACATGATACTTTAGCCGACATGCTCATTCCATCCTACTTCTGATTCCTTCCAAACGAATGTCTATGTGGGAGAGGGCCTGGCACTTACCAAAGAAATACTCAACCAATTTCTTCTCGACCGTGACGGTGCTCATGTTGCCGAATACAATGAATGGGGCAGCTATTTCGCCCAAGCTAAACGCTTCAGTGACGTTGTTGAAACGGTACGTTGGGTTCGTGGCGCGGGACTCGATTTGCCTGAAAAGTTTGCTGTTTGCAAGCATCTGTCTAAATGCGAGGAAGATATAATTAGCGCATGCCTCAGGCTGCGTATTCATACATGGGGTTTGCGTACGCGGTCAGCGTTTCGGCGGTCCAGTATTTGCGCGAGGTGTCAAAGACGGATTGGTTGAATACGTGGTTGTTGCCAAAGTAGGCGTCGGTGCGAGAAATGGAGGCGTCGTGCTCGAGAACGTTGTGTCGGTTTAGGTTGTCGCTTTATGGGTGGTATTAGTGATGGGTTGCTTGATGGTGTTGTGGATGAAGGGAGAAACGATATCAGTGTACCAGGGCTCTCGTTCTTCAATTCAAAGAATGCAGAGGAATGAATAAGATTGAACGGTCTGACGTACAGCGTGAAGAAAGTAGCGTTGGGTTCTGGGTTGGCGATGATTGCTTGGTCCCACATGATTCCCGCCAGCGTGACGTCGAAGTTCAGCGCTTTGTTAAGGGCAGAAATGGCGTTTGGCTTGGTGATGTTGCGGCCATCTCGGGGAAGGAAGCCGTGGTTTGCGAGTGTGTTCATCATAGGACAAGGTCCGCGGAAGTCGTTTGGTCCTCCTGGAATCCAGGGATGAGGGTCTTGGTAGCCAGAGGAAGGGCTCGCGTAAGTGAGATAGATGAGAGTAGTGGTATTGAGGACAGTATTGAGCTTCATGATATTGACTGCTGATCAAGTGTCATCCAATAGATTGAATCTAGGTAGATACAGATTGTTATTTTGACTGTCTTGATGATAAGAATCATGCTTAAGATACTTTATATTTATAGACTACCTTACAGGCACCCTTCTCGCCGCTGTCGCCCATTTCCCAATTAAGCTTAGACACAATTAATGATGAGACACCTACCAGTTCTCGCAAGTCTAGCGATGAAGGCACTCTTGATGTACTTTCCTATGTCGATCTCTTTCGCATCAACCGCGACTTCTTCATCTCCAGCCAATGAAAATAACCAGATTATAGCTGGAATACAAAGTGTGGGGACGCCACGTCGGCAAATCTATCTCTTCACGCTGGTCAAGTTCCGAGTGATGCCGGTGTTTCGTTTTAGGCTAGTTCGCCTTCGGTCTCGTACTCGGATACGCGTATTCGCGCTCGTATTGCTGGTTTGAGCAATGACGAAACGTTTACAGTAAATACGACCTAGAAATGTCTTAATCGCTAGACTATCTATTGCGACTGGATTTTTTATTCAAGTTATGAAATTTATCTCCTGTCGCGGGATGCATCACCACTAACCGCGCCTTGGAGAACCTCGCTCTGCTGATACTACACAGTAAAAAGTCCCTCACCATCAGCCCCTGATTTGGTTTGGTCTGATTTGATTTGATTTGATTTTGTTCTACTCGGTTTCAGCAGTGACTTCTCCATAACTGTGCCTAGCCGGCAGGCTTGGTAGACAGCCAACGCGTTGCAGGAGCTTAGTTCCGCGTAGGCTGGCAGATGGGTAGTCCCACCTTTTTCTTCTCTCACCAACATCACATCAGCTGCTAATCCAAATCGGGCAAATAGTAAATTAGTTATTTCAGTCTGCTACCTCAGCGCATTCTATCATGACCATTGAAGGCCTATTAACATCGCTACTAAAATACATCGCGATAATAGCTCTTTAGTGTGGCACTATATCCTCGTTTTCAAGGTAGTTTGAGTGAGGCCGCGCGCGCATGATGTATCCATTCACTCTAGCGCTCATGGTGTGTCTATCCTACCCCCAAGCTTTATAGAGTAGTCGCAGTCTAACTTGTAATTATGAAATTTGCTTGTAACAATCCTGTGTGACGTGCGCTTCTTCTTACAGATGGTAGCAAGCAAGAACTGCAGATCCATCCTAAGTCCCCGAGAGCAAATCTAAGGCTTGTTATTTGACAGTCGCAACGCTTCCATGGGTACATTTTCTTCATGAACGCTGTCCTGTCTTCTCATCTTAAAGTCTCGGAATTGTCGAATCGCGATAGCAGCGGTATACGACATCGAGATACTGATATAACGTTAGAAAACGATCAGGGCAAACTGATTAGCTCATATCAATTAAATTGACATACTTTAGTACGATGGATAGTCCCACCACGCCCCAGCTAAGGTAGCAAGTGATGCCGTGGCAACTCTTTAAATTTGCCTGCATAACGAGGAATGCGACCGCTCCCCAAAAGACCACATCGAGACAATTAATGATCGCATTCGCTTTGTAGCTGTGCCAGCGCTTGAACGGACGCGAGTACTCGGAGAGAAGTTGGTAAAATATGAACAGAAGGGATTTGGCGCCCTGTCGGAACATCAGTTTATAAACTACTCACGTAGGGCTTAGAAAAACTACCATGCCTAGAGCAATGGTGTTGGCTCTTGTACGTGGCTGGTTCTTGATGAACAGTCTCGGAACCGATAGGCCCATTGCGACGGATATTAAAAGCAATTGCGCAAGATGAAGTGGGAGCATAAAGCGAGGAGAAAAGAAGCTATTGTTCAATAAATCTAGAACTGCCATGTTGTTGACAAAATGAAACTGAAAATGAGGAATTGAATGCGTCAACTAGAAGATATTTCGTTGCTAGCCAATACTTATGGCTATTGTTAAAGCCAGCCCTCTGAAGACTTTTATAACATTCTAACAGAGTAGACATAGTGCTTATCCACTAAGATTACGCAACGCTTGAGGTATAACGAAGTTGCGTTACGTCACAACCAACACAGTCGAGTGCGAGTGCGAGTCCGAATACGCGTACGCCATCGGGCTCAAAGTGTTACAGAGCAATTCGTAGGTAGGGTGAATATCTATTTATATCCTTAGTATATTTACCATTGTAAAAGGGCCTTCTACGGTTTACGAAGCTTGGCATCTATGCATCTCTCAAGTCTACCAGAAATAGCAAGACTCAAGAAGTTAGATTGGTAGTTCGAATCTCAGAGGTTGCTCTACCGCATAATCTTTCCATGTCCTTAGAATTTTAGTGTCCGACCATCGCAGCATAACTTGGCTCATTGAAATGGGGGAGCTAAGTTTACAAAGATGATAGAAAAGTCTAAGGATAACACCTTTTAACGAACAATCCTTTCACGCAAAATTCTAGGCATCAACGAAATCTCTATATCGTCTAGAGATTCTGCTGTCCTCTTTATTGGAATAGAAAATTTTACATTGATCAACTTCAATCGTCGTGTGGGTGCAGCGCACACTACCAAGTTAACAAGGGTTTACCTAGGCATGCGTGATGGATACCCCATTCAACGCTATACGAGATAAATACGAGTGCGAGTACGATCCGCACCTATACGAAATCGAATAGTAATCGAAAACTTGGCAAATGCGTAAGTGATAGCCGTTGGACCAGAATCATTTATATGCTTGTCTTACATCAGCGCTAAAACGATAGTGAGTACAACTATATATCTCTTATTTATCTAGTCTTTAGATTAGAGAGATACAGGCGCAGCTCTCAACAGATAACGCAGCTTAGTTAGCGTGAAACCTTAGTACCCGCCATCTCTGAGCCGATTGCTGCGCGGCGGCACGAGCCGGGAAGCTCAGTGTCCACCATTGACCATCTAAACAAGCCTGAATTGATACATATTGCGCACCCGTGCACTTCATCGACAAAAGGAGGTCATTTCTATAACCAGCTATGTGATAATTTGAACATGTACATCTGACCAAATCACGGTATGGAAACAGAACGCTAAGACTTGGATTTCATGTTTAAAACCAGCGTACCTCAGTCAGTTCTCCATCCAACGTACACTTCGTCCGTCCTGAACCGTTGTGTACATGTCGTGTCACTCAGTTTCGTTGTGACTCCAGTCCCGTACTCTAGTAGACCTGCATGCGCAATCATAATGCCGTTGTCGATGCAGAACATTTCGTCGGTAGCAAAGACATTGCCGCCCCGGTCTCTTGCCATTATGCCCATCATCTGCTGCAACCGCAGATTAGAACCCACGCCACCTACTACTAGTACTTGCTGCGAACCAACATGTGCCATGGCCCGCTCTGTGATCTCGACCAGCATGGCGAAAATGGTTTCTTGAAGCGAGAAACACATGTCTGCTTTTGTTACTAGCTCTCCACTCTCTGTCTTCAGTCGCTTTTCGTCTGGTAATGACTCATCAAGTCCGCGTGCGAGGAGGTCCGCCGCCGCCAGTATTCCGGAGAAGCTTGCGTCCATGCCCTTGACTCCGTACGGCAGGTCGACTAGGTTCTTTCCTTTCTTCGCTAGTTGTTCGACATTGTAGCCAGGGAAAGGGTCGTTGGGTATCATCAGTGTCCTGGCAAATCGATCTATGCAGTTTCCTATGGCAATGTCCAAAGTTTCGCCAAAGATCCTGTAGCGTTGGGCAGAATATGCAATGACCTGGGTATTGCCGCCAGAGACATAGAGGACTACAGGGTTGTCGGCGCGCGTTATTGAGCGGCCCATCTCAATGTCTGTTTTGAGTTAGCTTTCCCTTCTCACCGCGTTCCGAGCTTTACACTGACGTCCAACGCAATGATTTACTCCCACCATGGGCTTGCCCCAGAGTAGGCTTATTGTTCTTGCGGCCAGCGCAACGCTCTGCAGTGGTGCACCCATTCCCGGGCCCTTAGTATAGCATATGCAATCAATATCTTCAATCTTCACACCCGCCTGTCGCACCGCTTGCTTGATCAGCCGCACAACCCATGTCCGGTGGTGTATTGCTGTGTCCTTTGGTAGGAAGCCTTCGCCAGGCGGGGAATTATAGGTATGCCGCAGGTTTGCGAGAATGATGGGTGGTTTGTTTGGTGCGGGATGGGATATGATACCAATCCCTATCTTGTTCGCACTTCCCTCAAGCCCTATAGCAATCATTGTAACTGTTGTTGCGACCTGTGATTGTCGATTGACGCGTCAAGCGATGCGGGGTGACGTTAGGTTAGAAAATGCTTATCGATAAACACTGCATCAGTTCGGAACCGGAGTCCTGGCAGTGGGAAAGTGCAAGCTTCCTGCTTGGTAAATCAGCCCAATAAGCCATAGACATCCTCAATTCATCGCATCAAACCAAATACTTCTCATGTCAACTACGCCAGGAAACAACACTTCGATCAAAGAAACGTTTGAAAACTTTTTGGCGAGCAGACGTCACAGCAGCGAGTCAGGCGCTGCAGGGTCTGATCATCGCTACCATAAACAAAGACTCTACAAATTATGGCCATTATCCTTGCCTTGGTGTCAACCTGATCAATGAGCATTCCTTCCAATCTTCTCAATCACCTCTGGAGCAGATATCACCAGTGGCAGTGTCGCAGATACTTCGCACCCCAGTGCGCTATAGCCCACTTGGGCCAATAGGCGCAGCCTCGGCTCCGGACCGCTAAGGAATATCCACCAGAATTATCCCCAACCACCAAACATCCCACCTCGCGAAACTACCTTTTCACATGGCGGACTTCGACGGCGCTAGCGAAGCCTTTCTGGCGTGGCTGAAGCACACTGGTGCGCAAATAAATCCAAAGGTTCGATTGGAGGACCTACGCACGAGAGATGCAGGACGAGGCGTTGGTAAGTACTATGACTACCCAGGTGCTCTGAATGATTTCCACGCCCTTATTTCAGCGCCCTATTGCAGGTGAAGCTTATACTTATACATGCGGCAGTTGCGACACAAGATATCGCTGAACATGAGCTTCTGTTCAGCATACCCCGCTCCTCGATTCTGAGCGTGGAAAACAGCATCCTTTCTACCGAGATTCCCGACGCCACCTTCGCCCTTCTCGGCCCTTGGCTCTCTCTCATCCTTGTCATGCTCTACGAATATCACAATGGATCAGCCTCCAACTGGGCTCCATATTTCGCCGTGCTCCCGACCGATTTCGACACGCTTATGTTCTGGACAGAAGACGAATTGGCCGAACTGCAGGCGAGCGCAGTAGTAAACAAGATTGGCAAGGAAGGAGCCAATGAAGCTTTCACCGAGCAGCTATTACCCGTGATTGAAGAATTTGCCGACATAATATTCAGTGGTGACGAGAGGGCCAAGGACAAGGCGAAAGAAATGCGCGCGCCCAAGAATTTGGAGCTCATGCACAAGATGGGCAGTCTAATCATGGCATACGCTTTTGACGTCGAGCCCGCAATCTCAGACAAAGAGGTGGATGAGGAGGGTTTTGTAGAAGAAGAGGAAGATGCTGCACTGCCCAAGGGAATGGTTCCGCTGGCCGATATGCTCAATGCAGATGCAGATCGGTGCAATGCCCGCCTTTTCTACGAGAAAGACCGTCTGGAGATGAAGGCTCTGAAGCCAATTCAGGCCGGTGAAGAAATGCTTAATGACTATGGGCCGCTACCTAGGAGTGATCTACTAAGACGGTATGGGTACGTCACCAATAACTACTCACAGTACGATGTTGTCGAGATCCCCGCAGATCTTGTCTCGGGAATTCTGGCTCAAGACGGCTTGTGGCAACAGGAAAGACTCGACTATCTGGACGACCAGGAGGTAGTCGACACGGGATACGACATTGCTGCCAGCGCTCCCTTCTCGCTCGAGGAAAGCCTTTCGCCTGAGCTTGTCATATTGGTCGAGGCCATGCTGCTACCAAAAGAAGAGTTTGAGCGCCTGCAGAGCAAGGGCAGACTACCCAAGCCCGAGAAAATGACAAGCAAAGGTGCGGAAATCCTACTCAAGATTGTCCAAGCTCGTCTGGCCCAGTATCCAACAACGCTGGAACAAGACCTGCAGATCTCCAGAGAAGCGCTGTCCGCTCAGACCACGTCGCGCAAACAGCGTCGGGTTGCTATGGCCATAGCTGTGCGCATCGGAGAAAAAGAACTGTTGGTGCAGGCCGAAGAGGCACTGGAGGAGAAGATCTCAAGAGATGGCGGGGCAGCAGCCAAGAGAGCAAGAGATGTCGACGAGGAGGGTGACGTAGAAATGGGAGGAACGGGCAAGAAGCACAGAGTTTGAAGAGCACGTGACAAGACATACACTGCCGAGTACTCAAGATCCAAAGAACAACGGCAAGATACGGAAATCGTGTGCAACTCAACTGGGATTTACGGCGAGAATACCATACGCAAAATCACGACCTCGAGATGCCAATATGCTTTGGTACGTTTTCAATTTTTTAGATACCGCCTGCAAGGTTCTCGCGACACCTTGCAAGGCAAGTAAAGTGTGTATCCAAGAAGTTTACTTACTAACTTGTCCTTCTCTCCAGACATACTCTGAACACACCCTGCCTGTTCACTCATCCGCCGACTTTACTGCCCTTCACCTACGGGGCTAGTGTACATAACTTTGGTAGATCCTTGGATCCTCCTGCGAATAAAAAAAAACAAAGGGTATAATTTGTCGACAAACCAACACCAAATCCATCCTATGATTCAAAGCGCTGAACGAAGAAGAGAAGAACGTCGAAGAAGAGACTACCTTGCTGCTGCAGGATTGGCAGGATTAGCAGTCGTTGGGGTGGGAGGAAGAAGATGCCCTGACGCCGATCGATTATGGTTCTCAATCGGCCGGCGATGCGGACCTGGTGGCGGTTGTTGGGCAGCCTTTTCACCCTGCCGCTCGATCATGATCCGATATCTTATGTGCAGGTTGTCTGTCCAGTCTACGGGATAGGTTTCCTCATCTTCACTACTGTCACCAGCGAATCGCCATCGGTCTGCCAGACGGTCATCGATTCTCTCCGTCTTCTGACGCTTGACGCCTCGCCGGTCAATCATCAATCGTCCACCTCGCCCAATCCGCCGGCGGAAGCGAGATTGATCGTGGAATGGAACATCATCTGGGGGTGTAGCGAAGCGTATCCGCGCGTTTCTCTGCGAATCCGAGTGTTTGCTCAACGGCGCCACTGCTGTGGCATCAGTACCCTCTGCATCAGAAATAGAGGCAGGAGGCGTAGGAAGCTGACTTTCTGTGAAGACGGTACGGAAATCAGATTTTGCAGCGGCCGGCTCCAGAGGAGGCGTAATGGGTCGCCATGTGGCGTCGACCCAGCCAACGTTCCATTTCTGGTGCTTGACCAAGTTGTCTTCGATGAAGCTATCAATTGCCTCAGTACGCTTGGCTTGTTGCTCCTCGAGGTAGACAATGTCGCCATCCACAAGTCGTCCATCTGGACGCGTGTTTGAAGGCTTCATTCCTGGCAACGTCTGGCGTTGCCGCTCGACGTCAACAGTCCTCTTGGGTTTAGGAGCAGGCTGCAATGCGTTAGTCACTTGCAGAGCATCTGTGGGATGGTTGCGGCGGCGTACCTTCTGGGTGATGAGCAAGTCATCATCATCGCCCTTGATGCTAAGTCTGCGCTTGAGCTCCTTGACGGCATGGCGCTGTTCAAAGATCAGTTTGTCAGTAGCAAGCTGCTCTCTTATCATCGCCTCTCGCCGTTTAACTTGAGACATCAACAAGCGAGCCTCTTCCAGTTCCTTCCTCAGCTTCTTCAGCTTCTCAGTAACTTGGGCATCACGACCGCGCGTCTTGCGGACCTGTCGCACCTCGCGACGTCGGAAGCACACATACGGATCAGAGTCATCTGTCTCGAGGTTGGTCTCAAACTTCAATGATGGCATGAGCGGACGGTTGCCCTTGAGCAACCGCTGGCTCTTCCAATGCTCGTAAACATCCTTGGCAAACCGGCGCGCAGATTCACTGATGGTCTCATCAAACTCGGCTTCGAGCTCTTCATAAGCAAGCACAGGTGGGTTATCGACGGCGGCGAAGGGCTGCTTCGTCGAGGTTGTTTCCTCGAAGAAGTAGATGATCTCCTCGAACTCGTCTTCGGAGCATTGGTCGTTCTTGCTCCTTTTCTGGTTGTAAGACTTGAGAAAGGCAACATCATCACTGGTCATGCAGTACGGGCAGCCAGACGTGTCCTCAACGGTTGATGAGAACCGAATGTAAGTCGCAGGCTGCGTGAAGCGTTTTGGATACAAATCTTCATACTGCAGGTTACTAGCGACAGCTTCTGGGGTTGGAATGTAGAGCTGAGCAATCTTGCCTCCAGTTGCACCTTGTGCTGCTGCCTGGGCGGCAGAGATGACTGCCTGTAAATGGTGTTCCTAGAGCCGGCATTAGCATCTTGGATTGCAAAGACGACAAGGTAAGTAGTGCAAGGTATGGTCCAAGAGATGCATGGTGAAATGTTGTGACTTGAAGGCCTTCATAGACAAGTGCCCAAAAAGGTCTAGCGCAACTTACAATCTCCTCGCCCTTCTCAACACCCGTCTCGACCTTGGGAATGTGGCGGGAGGCATCGTCGTCGGCAAGCTGCTCAACCTCGTTCTCGCGCACAACAGGAAGATTCTGTTTGGTAGATAGCTTGCGCTGACGAAAGCGCTGGCCGGTTGCGCGAGCCGTCATTGTTGTTTGTCGCTATGCACGTGATGCGTGGTTGGGCTCCGTATGGGGTGCGTTGCAAATCCTGGCGCCCCGGGGCGGACCAGCGAAGAGGTGAGTCACTCGCCCAAGAGCAGTTGCAACCACCAACGCGTCGCAATATTGCCGATATGGGTATCAAAAGTGTCGCACCGGCTACAGGGCGCGGATTATCGCGTCAAAAGTGATGAAAGGGGGTGTTGAGGGACTGTTCTGCGATGGAAAAGGTTTGGGTGGGCGGCGATGTCGAGCGTGTTGCAAGCGGTTGTGTTGGGGGCGGATTGGGAGGCAAGGAGGTGCAAGCGAGACCGACGAATCACAGCGCCGAACGTCTGCAATACTTGGTCATTGCACTTTTCATCTTCTCCCTGCCGGCACGCAAAGCGCGCATGATGCCGACTGTTCATATTCTTTTCTACAACCAAGACTAATGCAATGCAGCCTGCTGGTTTGTGGTTGCCGTGGTTGTGTTCCACGGTTGGGTGAGGAGAGTCGCCCAATGCGGTATAGCGCTGGCGTGCATGCACGGCTCTTTGTCCTCGGAGCCGATGGTTTACTATGACTACACACTGCGCAGTACCATATGACGCATGGTATATTTGCAAACCAGATGAATTTACTTGGGGTGCGAATTATTAGTAGAAACGATGAGCCTCAATTTTTCTATGCTTTTGGAATCTGAAATGTCGCTGTGGATGGCTGTGTAAGCCCGTAATGGTTTAAAGAAGCCCCAAGGCATCTTGTAAGAAATGGATATTCTTCATTAATTATCGAGTGGGCAATATGATAGTATACAACGTGTCAGATACTATGCATCTTGGCTTCTTCACGTATTGCGGCGGTGGCGATAGCTTGGGGGCGATACTCTCTTCTGCGGCCGTTTGTGGTTTCGGATAGAGATTCTCATTGGAATATTGGGGTCCGTATCAAGACCTGATAGTCGGATGACCTTGTTTTGGGAGCAGATTTTTGTGGGATCATTGACTTGACTCCGATATCTGCTAGGCAGCCACGCCGCAATGTTGCCTATGGACCGCTTGCGGCCGTACTTTCGGTTGTTTCATACACCATCAACAATCCTGTCATTACAGATATATGTGTTGCTCAATTTTTTCGACTGGGCGTTCATGAACTTGGCACGCGTACGTTTTCCGGACTCACTTACGATATCTTTGAGCGGACACACCAACTATGCTCTATGACTGACCACAGGAGACTCAAGCAGGTGTGATTTCGATACCTCTCGAGCTCTACATGACTTGCCTGCTTTTTCATATGGTCACAATGTTATCTCTCTTCTTGTCCTGTCATTCTGAAGCAATGCCTTTAAGTATCGACAATTTAGAAAGTAGTCTTTTGAAATCGACAGGAAAACTTGGATGGACTGTATTTGAGTACACGTTGCCACTTGAATCCATATATCATCAGTAGGAAGCGGCATAGCACTATGCTTAGGTATCCAATTGTGTCCATTCATAGTTAGCCCCGTGAAAAATGACAAGCACGTTGACGTATGTACAACAAGAATTGGCTGCGGCGTGGTTCATCCGATGCTACAATGGGGCTGAATTGTCTTGTGACGATAGCCAAGATCATGGCCACATGAAAACACGTATAACTTAATGTTGTGGCAGAAGAAAATGAGGCACTTCACAACCTACGTTTTGTGTCACATATCCACATTCTTTCTCAAAAATGCGAAACCTCCTCTACTACAGCTGTGCATGTCTGTGTGTTCTAGCAGGTCTAGTAACACCTAGCTTTGCTAAAGGCTGCGACCCAAATTATTACCAAGAACCACCGTTCGGTCAAGACACACCTCAAGACCCTATCGCCAGACGCAAGTTGCTCGAATACTATGCTGATCTCAGCTGCATCGAGTTTTCCGATGGCTCAGAACCGAATGTAAAAGAGCAATGCAAGGATGTCTGCCCTCCTGGTGAGGACAACGGAGATGGCAAGACGGTCATTTCCTCCCAAAGCTGCATTTTTGGTGATGCGCCTTGGGTGGATAGGATGACCGGAGCACAGGTACCGTGCGGCGAAGAAAAGTCACACAAAGGTACTTATGCCTCCCATATATGTTAAGGTCTTTTACGCAACGCTATTAACTTGGCGTTCAGGAATCATGATCAGGAAAGGCTACTGCTCCTGCAATCTTCCCGTTCTCGATTTTGCTGGCACTTTCTTCACCCAAGCCATCACCGAAACTGGAAAAATCCTCGAGAAGGTCATATGTCCGGCTTTACACGCACTGGACTTGGTCATGGCTGTGGGCATGGCAGCCATTCCGCCGCCAGGAAGGGCCATCACCGGTGGAATGGGTAAGTACTGCCAGACGTCCCCGATTGTCAAAGAAGACTAGAAAGCTTCTCAGTAGCAGCAATCAGATCCGCAAAAGCATACAAATATGCCTACGAATTACAAGACGCTGCCGAGTTCTGGGCGGACTTCTTTCTCAATGGTGCAGACTTCGCAGGGCAGGCGGGATGTACTCCTTTAATACCTAAGAAAGAAGATCTCATCAACAGAACATTTGGACCTCTTACTGATGTCATGGATGAGGTTGTCCCTGGAGGAATAAATTACGAAAGTTTACCGTGCCCTGCAAAAGGATGCAGAGGCTGCAAAGGCCCCAAGTGCCGGAGCAATCATCATGATGGCGATAATAACAACCACTCTCCGGGATCGAAGACCAGGCCGAGTCAGACAGTTACAAGTCACGCACCTCGGAGCACGAAACAGCTTACAAAAACAACTGGTACTTTGAAAACTTCATCAGTGGCAACCTTCACGCTTGCACCAACTCTGAGTACCGTGACAAGGTCTTGGGTGAATTCGACTATATCTCCGTCTATTACGCCAACGGTCTCATCGATTGGCTTTTCGTCGTCGTCGCGACTGATTTCTAATTATTCTAGCTCCCAGGCTGCTACAGCTTCGTCTTCGTCTTGTGAAGACTGGGAAGCACTGAGCAGAGAAGAGAGTTCTACCGAGCTCTGAAAGCAGGTTTAACCTATCAATTTCTCGACACACAACTTGGAAAAGCACGGTGCAGAATCAAGCGACGCTTGCGGTGTTATGTTGAATAGTTTTAACTACCCAGCCAGCGGAATCTAAGGAAATGATCCTTCGCAAAATTACGGTTTCAACGTTGCCGACCCATGCGATGACTACAGATAGGATAAGCCAGATCCTGCCGCAACTTTTGACACTGAGCACGTGTTCGAGCAGCAGATCGTTATGTCCTTCTTTAAGAAGACGGATGAGGAAATTAAAGGCCCGTTCAACCATCCTGATCCTGGAAAGTCGTCAAAGTTGAATTCTGTGAGTACTGGAGGAAATCATGGCTTTCAAGAGACTAAGAAAAGGGGTAGAGATCACATGGATCTTCATCTGGGCAATCTTGATGCAGCCTGGAATAGTCGGAGTAAGAAAGATGGGTATGAAGAGAATGACAAGGATGATAAGGAGACTAGGGAAAGGAAGCAAGAGTTGAGGAAGAATCGCGAGGATAAACTTGCCCTTACTGCCAGGTGTCGAGTAGAATGGAACAAAATCGAGGATTGGAAAAGGCCTGATGATTGGTGAGAAGCTGGGGCGAGCTCGTAGCTACCAGAGTATCTGTATTTTTTTCCAGATAGTTTGATGGAGAAGCATGGAATCTCATTTTTTAGAGGGCTTTGGAATATGAGTTTTTTTTTCTTCTTTCAATGTACAAAAACTGTCCCCATACTTGCCAGTCATCCTTCTTTTATATCCCCCCTGCTCTCCACTTCCCAGGCTCGCTATCTCGAAACCGGAACTACCTAGTTCCGCTCAAAGAGGCGGAGGAATCCTACCAGGATCCTCCTCGAAAAGTTCATCCGCGAAGATTTGCAAGTACGGAAATGAATTTGGGGCAACATCGTCTGTCCACAGCTCTTCTAGTTCATCTCCAATTCCTGAGCGCCCGATCTGCTGGTAGAGGTTACGGAGCTCGGGGTCAGGCCGCCAAGGTAAGGTCCACCATTCTAGTCTACGGGACGAACTGGAACTTGTGGAGCGGCCTTGTGCAACATATTCGATGCCCCAAGCTCGCTCAGAGGGATCGGCGAATCGAGTAGCACGCCCGTACTCTTCCCAGCTATAGTGATCGTCGCACATTAACGGACACCATATCGCAGCTTTCTTCAAATGCTTCATCTGTATCGCGGCCTTGGCGAACCCTTCTAAAAGCCGTCTCAGTCTATGGGTGGGTACGATGCGAAACTGCGTTTCATCACCGATATCAGCTCTCTGACCCCACAGCCCGTACTCATCATCCATGTCTATGTCGTCTTCTGTAGTCTCGTAAGGTGGGTAATGCGAGTCAGTAACTGGGAATCCTACGGAATCCCAACCTCTGCCACGGACACCCTGGAAGTACCATGTGCCATCAGGACGGGCAATGTGAAACGCGACTTCGAGCTGTTCAAGGTTAGGCCAGATTGGCGTAGTGCTACCCTCGTGTAGAAAGATGCTTTCGTCGATCATGCACCTGAGCTGAAGAGAACGAAGGTTGTGGCCTAGCAAACGAAGACTCGAACTAAAAGGGTCATGGCTGAGAGGTGCCACCAGATCCGGCAAAGGCCTGCCGTGATGGATGCGAAACGCACGATCCAAAGGGTTAAGGAAGTCGAGGTAAGCCCGTCGCAAGGACTTCGGAAGATGACCATGTAGAGAAACAACTGCATCGGAAAAGTCGTTTCTTGCATCCCGCTGCGGTCCCGGCCAGTCGCTCTCATAGCTCTTGACGGGATAATCATCTTCTTCACCCTCATATTCGCACCACTCGAACCCTCCAGTCCGCGTACCCAGGTACTCAAGGTTCGGAAATCGTGTCGCAAGATCAACGAGAATACGCAAGTCCAGTTTGAATTCAGATGGATCGTATGACCTCATACCACTGTAAACGTAGCAACCAGTCTTGGAGTTATTGTTGTTATTGTAAATTTCGAAAGATTGCACAGATGAAATGAGGGGCAACTCGACTTTCAGAAGGCGTACGCGCCAACCGATGACGATATGATGTGGACAGATCCAATCCGTTTCCGGTATCCTGGTAGGGCTGTGTATCGAGAGTCGGTATCTGCCCTGGACAACCTTTTCCCCCGGCCGGTCTTCGATCAATCTCAGGGTATTGAAGAGCCATTGAATCTGGTTTGTGAACAACTCGTCTCTTTTATGCACCTCATCGGCCGTCTCTCGGCACGGCACTGATTCTACATCTGGGTCGGGATTCAAAAGGGGCGGGAGAGTCGGTCGAAATATAACCTCCCGCAGGTAAAGCAGACGATGGCTTGAAAATCGCGAAACGAACTCTTGCGCGTTACTCTCATTGACAGTATATTCCTCGAAAAATCTTGAAAACCTCTCGGCACCGTAGCGGAATTGGCGTGTGAGCGCGAGCACTTTCTTCAAATGTTCCCGGGGTATATAACCGCAGATCTTGTCCACGAGTTCCTGTGGTAGATGATTCATGTTTTTTTTATGAGTGCGTAATTTCAGAATATGTTGGTGGCCTTCGACTCGGTCAAAGGAGCAAAAGGTCGGCGCTTGCAATGGTTGAATTTGAAACTTGTTTCGCTGCAAGCGGAAGGGACGTCTTTTAACTCACAAGTGCGATTGCGGCACAGTCATGACAGTTGGATGCCTTCACCTCCCTTCAAGGGCTGGTTATATGTACCGTCAAGGTGCTGCCTAAAAAGTGGGTTGTACATGAGGCATTGTTGACTTGGCAGTCTCTCACAGGTGGGGCTAGGGCTTATTTGACAGAGAGCAGGCTTTCGATATGTGGTGAGATCATCTTCAGCACCAATAATAGATTGACTTATAAGAAAACACGGCTCTTTTCACCGACTTGAAGTCTGACTCGGCAAAAAGTGTATAACTGCTCCACTGCCAGGGTGCTAATACTTGTGGCATCTGTCAAGTAAGACCGCGAAACCCCCGCTACATAAGCACCGATGGCACCTCGAGCGATAGTCTTATTGGACTCTACCTCAAACATCTATGCGGATGTTGAAACGATACTGTTTTATCTCTCCAATGTCCTACAAATAAAAAAGAAAAGGCTTACTTGAGCAGAATGTCTCTACAACATATTGACCTAGTGATCAATGCAAACAGCTACTTCAACACGATGCAGTCGCATGAACAGAAGAATTCAGTACGAGAAGAAAAGAAACAAAGTACTGAGACAGGAGTAACGACAAAAAAGAAGAAGACATATAGAGACGAGGACGGAGAAGCGATGCACACCTTCTACACGCATGTAATAAAAACCGGTAAGTTAAGAAAACAAGAGGCAGCAAAACAATCCGAAAACAAGGCAGGCACATTCTCTCATTAATGTAAAGTTTCACTATCTTGTTGATTTTTCTTTCTCTTCCAAGGCAACTAAATCTCCAAATCTAACCCGAAATCCACCCTATTATCTCCCCTATACCGGTACATTCGCATCTCTCTCCCCTCAATTAACAAACACCACCCAATAGTTTCATTGCATGTCCTTTCATGTATTTAATTACCGAAACCAGAATTCATCTCATAAACGAACCGTAGTTCATAAAAGTCCCGCCTGGCGGACGCTGAGTGCTAGCTCGCGGTGCTGCTGGACGATTATAATACTGTGTCGTTTCGACCGGTTGGAAAGAAACAGGTTCAAACGAAACAGGCTGGAACGGAACAGGCTGCTGGTTGCCCTGGATCATAGATGTTGATGGCAAAGCAGTAGTCGAAGCCGCAGCTTCCAGAGGGACTTGAGCATGTTCCACAGGCTGCTGGACCGACATGTTGGAGAGCAGAGGCTCACTGTGCTTTCGAAGTAGGTTTTTGCGACGAGACGCCTCAACCTGGGATTTGAGTGTCTTGGCAATGCGACCAGTTGCCTCTTCGTCGGTTGTAAACCATCCCGAATTGAGAATGTCTTGGGCGCTTGGGCGATCGGTCGGCACGGGATTCAGGACCCATCTGAGGAATTGAATCTCCTTTTCTGGAACACCTTTCTCCATGAGTTTGTCCCAGTGCTGTCCTTCGTAGTGTGCCTTGTCGTGGTATGGAAGTCGACATCCGTCATAGTAGTCTAGCGCTTCCAAGCCGAAGTCGTGGGCAATGGCTCGCTCAACTGATCTTTCCTTCTGGACTTGATTGCCTTGCAGCAACTCGTCATAGAGACCGTACTTGGTGAACGATGCCTGAGCCTCCAAAAGCTGGCAGTATATAAGTCCCCATGACCAAATGTCTGCGGCAGGGCTGATCTCGTTTCTGAAATAGACCTCTGGAGCGCGGTATATAATAGGTTGAACCAGACCCTTGGCTGGTTCCATAACAATGCCTAGGTCTCCCAGCTTGGTCGTGATTCTGTTGTCGCCTACAACTGCCCTTTCGTTGGGTGTTTCCTCGAATCCGCTGAGTAGGATGTTCTGCATCTTCAAATCTGACTGATTGTTAAAGGAAAAACATCAAGTGTAGGCGACATAGCTACGAACCTGCATAGACCAAATCACGCTGGTGCACATCCCGCAAGCCCAGGAGCGCCGAGCGCATAATGCCCTTGATCTCGACATCGCTGAACTGGCGCTTCCTTCGGGCATCCCACAGCGTAGACTGAAGGATTTCCAGCACAATGCGTGGCGGGTCGGATCTCGACAAAGGTGGAATGCGATCGACTTGCTGTCGAATAGTCGGAATACCCTTGAGATATTCGTGCATGATCATCTCATGCTGAAATCGTGGCCAGCCATAACCGACGTCATCATCGCTCGGTTGCTTGACAATGAATATCTTCTCTTGTGTTGCTGCGTCTACGGCAACCCACACATTGGCTTGACCGAGGGGTTTGACGAGCAAGTACCGGTACCCGTGTTCGCCAACGAGTTCTGTGCCTTCGCGCATTGGAACTGTGACCCCAACCATTTTGAAGAGGAGAAGTGTGCTCAGCGGCTTCAATTCTATCTTTTGGAGCGTAGATGGTGTCGACGTGGTGAAAAAAAAAGTATTCAGGCCGCGTCTTTTGCTGGAGGTGATGAGAGGAGGGAAGACGTCAACTTCGATACAAAAGCATGCAAAAGGCGGAACTAGTGAACGGGTATCGGCCTATCCAGGGACCTAGGGGCATTGATGGTGTCTCCAACATAACGGAGGCTTGTAGTTGAATGGTCGCTCGATGTGGTAGGGCCGGGGGCGATGACGGAAGGGTTGTCACCGTTACGGAAGTGGCGGGCCTGCGTCATTGCCCTTTGCGTGTCGTCCAGGCGACTAGTTTTGAGCCGGCGCATATTCAGGCAGCTCAAGTTCTGTATGCATTAACGAATGCATGGTATAGAACCAGTCCTACTGCGTACTATCGGAATACTCACCCATGCGTTTCTGCAGTGTCGTTGGTAGGAGTACGGACTGCCAAAGAAGGCAAACTGGCGGACGAATCAGGAGCGAGCCGCAGTAGCTTATGCGCACCTCCCTTGTCGTCAGCTCTCCCCAACTCAACGATCGGACCTGAAGATCGCTGTCACGTGTTTGTTTTTGCAAGTGAGACTCTCATATGGTCACTCCACACCGTGGTAGGTGTTTGATATTATCGTAATTTATGTTACTTCGTCTAGCCGAATGGGCTAGTGCCATCCAAATCCAAGTCTGGAGGCTCCTCCATGATGCCTCTAGGGCCGGCTCTGATTGGGCCTCTTTCTATAATGTTCATCCAAAAGGTGCTTTTTCAACAGCGACGGTAGCCCAACCGTTTCATATATACCAACATGCCGTGCGCACCCCTCCGAAAATAAAAGACAGTTAAACATACTACGAGGGAACACTGCCCTGATGTAAATAGACGGGATGAAAATAAAAAACTGGTCTACTAACGAAGCGAAAATACCGGGCGACAGGGACGGGGGAAACGCCGGAAAATGCGAGACACGTACTTTGAGACATAACGCTGAAATCATGCAAAGTGCGCAAAAGCGCCAATTAAACCTCGTGTCGATCATCGAGCTCGAAGCTCTTCTGACTGATACGACGGTAAAAAGGCATCCTCGGGTTCAAGAACCGGATCTTGGGGGAGCCGGGGCCGGTAGATCGCTTGTTCATGACGACGAACTTGTACAGCATACCGAGGAGAGCGAAACCGGCAATGAATCCAAGAATCGTAACAAGCAGCCAGTGCTTGGCGAGCCAGAAGATGATCTTAACATCGGTCCTGTGCCAGCTGTTTCCGAGGTGGTGGGTGAAAAAGCTCCACGAGTGGTTGTTGTACTCTTCGGGAAACAAGATTCGCACGCGCTCGTCTCCCACGGGACCGGCGTTGTTGTAGTGCCTCCAGATAAGACTGAGAAAGAGCGGTCCAGTAGAGGCCATGACGGTGATGTATGGCAAAGGCCAGCGACGGTTGTAGTCGGTCAATGAATCAATGGCCTTGAGGAAGAAGGGATGGCGAGGGACGGCGCCCATGACGTCGTTTGAAATTCCAGTAGGAATGGTACGGCGGACCCATGCAGGGTAGGCAAGTAGCGGATCGAGGCTGCGGTTGCATCCCTGTGGATTGTTAGTTGTGCATTGTGTTGCGCCACGAGGGGTACTCACATCGTCCAAATCAATATAGATTCCACCAAAGTGATGTAGGACAAAGTATCGGATGGCATCGGCGCGCTGAATGGGATAAGGATAGCCGTCAAAAGTCTCGAGGAACCATGGGTACTCGGCAGAAATGAACTCGCGCGACTTCTTGTCCGTCCACAACTACGCTTGGTTAGCGGGGGCGCGTATTGGTTGTAGGTCTGCGCCTCGTACCTTGTACTCGTAGTCGGGGTGGAGGTCGATGCAGCTTTGCTGTGGGCCCTTCCAGTGCGCAGGAATGCTCTCGTTGATGTACGTCTGGTGGATGATCTTGGGGACCACCTGGGGCGCATGGTCGATTGCGCTTGAGTTGGGCGCAGGCAGCTCTCCGCGAAGAATGGCATCTTCACGGCCCGACGCAACCAAGAGACCGAGCAATGTCCAGACGCTGTGAACGGCGAAGCCCAGGACCAGGATGGTCACGAGCAGGAAGATGGTGACGCCCCTCCGCATGTTTGCTGCTGGTGATATTATTACTGTTGTCGTGGGTTTATGGGTCGTGAGCAGGCCTCCTTTTCCCCGGGATGGGTGGTTGGCGGAGCAAGGGACAGGCGAAGGCGTGCAGTCGCGGGGCGAGAGGATGCGGAGACGAGATATCAACAGAGGCCCAAGGCAAGCATCGGCGTTCGTCTAGTGCCAGGCGGGAGAAAAAAAAGAGAGAGAGGCAGGACGGGCGCAATTAAGTCGAGCGCAGCGGGCTGGAGAGGGAGCGAGGCTGTGCTCGAGCCAGACGCCAATCTCGGTTAATGCAGCGCGTGCCAGGGTTCAGGGGTGGGGAGGCCGCTGGGGCCAGGGCCCGTTTTGCGTCCCTAAACCCGGTCGTGGCAGCAGATGCGAACCGCCAGCCAACTGCAGCAGCCCGTAGACGTCTCACTGGGCATCTCACCACACCACGCCCGCTGCAGCGCTGTATGTAGAGCCGAACTAACCAGCCAGCTTGCGTGGCCTCTCCGCGGCTTCTTCGCGCTGCAGGGCCGGCAGCGTTGTGCGAGCTAAAGTACTACGAGTACAGTCCAGCTGCTCTGCTCCGCACCCCGCCCATGACGAGATAATGCAGCCTCTGGAAAGCCAACAGGCTACTTCGCACTTTGCCCCAACTCTCTTCCAATACGTACGCGCAATACGCCTGCAGACGACTGGCACGCCACCGTTGCTTAGTCCCGCGCCACGCTGGCTCCGACCTTGAGCTTACTCGACGTCCACGGCCCAGCGCATGGCGATAGTGAAGATTCCGCCGCTTCCATGCCGTGTCCTACCTTGTCTTTGTCTCGTCTCGTCTCGTCTCGTCTTATCGGACAGTCGGTATGTGAGCATGTGAGCATGCGAGTCTCATGACGTACTAGCACCAGAAATAACTGGTACTATCGACCTGGCCAACTCTATCCAATAACTTGTTACCATTGGTACTGCTAACCACAATCTCGCGCAAAGGCAATTTGTGCGTCTACGATAACCCACATGCCATTACTGATTCTTGACCGCAACAAGTCGCTTAGACCGTCACCGTTGCAGCCCGTATTCCGTCTTGTTCAGGTCGCTTTCCCAGCCTGTTTGGTGTGCTCCCACTTTCGGATGCTTTGGTCACGTGCTCCACGCTACTCGAGGTTTCCCAGTGCACATTCTTGGCGTATGTACGGTAGTACCTTGCCTCTCCCGCTCGCAAATGCAAGAACCACTGGTTGGTTGGTAACTGCCACTTGACGGCCGTCTGCTACGACTCACCAGAGCCAAGAGCAATCGTCCTTTCAATACTGTACGCACCACAAATCAACTACCTATGACGACTTCTCCCCATGACTTGCTCTCCTAGACACATTGCAAAGCCCTAGCCCCTCGAATGCGCTGTTTCACTGCAATCATCACAATTGGAGCGTTTTTTGTAGCCTTAACATCTCCGGCAGCAACGCCCCACAACGTACTCGGCTTGGCTCAACAACCGTCTCCCAATTATGGCGACCCGGTCAAGTCACGAATCTCGCTCGTACTTACATCTAAGCTCTGCCTCTGCCTGTTGTCTGGGTTGCTCGGTATGTACTACTTCCGAGTGCAACCTCCCAGGCAAATCATAGCGATTGACACGCATAGGATACCGGATACGCCAGTTCAAACAGCAGTTGCTACATCATATGACACTAGCACACGTTTACGTCTTCATTGATTACATCTCTGCCATCATATTCATCACATCAGCTGCAGTTGTCCATAACGGTCTCGGCACTACAACGCTCCCATCCTGTGAGGCTATCATAAGGCTCTGCTTGCTCTTTTACACAGCCGGCAAAGTGAGCACGTAAGTTGCATAGATAGTGTGATCTGCTCCTATGATGTATGTGCGCATGTAGACTCATACAGCTGCAAGCAGGTATCTCTTCCTCGTTGAACGCGTTCACATTCTGAGAGCTCCTTACCGACGCCGATATGGTGATTACCTATGGCTGTTCAGTACCATTGCTATATTTGCCAGTCTCGGAGCCATCGGTGTGGCTGGCTCTGTCACACCCCTGGCTTCACTTTCGAAAGAAGACCGACGCTGCCACATCGGCCTGCAACCATATGCCAGTATACCGCTGCTAGTTTGCAACATTGTCATCAACATGTTCCTCACCCTTGTCTTCATATATCTTCTTAGTCCCTTGGTACGAGAAAGCCAGTCGCCCCGCGCAGGCTTTGTAGTTCGACTGGCTAGAGCTGTTGGCAACATGTGTGGACGAGCAAAAGAAGAAGGGGCCGTTACTCTCCATCTGACGAACCAAATCATCATAAAGAAAATGGAAAGATTGCTGTGGAAGACTTTGATCGGATGTGTACTGGTCGTACTGCCCGTTGCTGGTAATCTTGCGGCATTGTGCGTGCTTCAGGGGCACATGCCCGCTTTTGTAAGTCAAGTGGGAGTGAAGAAGAGTAGTGGGTGTGCTGACACATGTGATTCCAGATGTGCCTTACAATCTGCATATTTGACGGTGCGACTATTTTCTAATATTGCTATGGCTGCCGCAGTGATATTTTGTGCGATTTTATTTGCTGACAAAAAACAACCACAGTTACATGGGCAGCAGTCGTCCTCCATTGGCTCACTGTGGCTAGTGCTGACAAGAACGAAGGTGGGCCTGCAATGTAAGTGATGGGCGTCAGATTCACATTAGGAGGAACTGCTGCTCAAAAAAAATTGACATGCAGTTCGAAAACATGTCGTGGTTTTGGCCATCTACAGCGAGCAACATCCACATTGCGGGGAGAGTCTGGAATGTCCGCAATATCCCAGGAATTGTCTGCCCTGGATGCAAACATAATAGCAGAAGAATGCCTGAGCAAGCTCCAGTAGGGTGAAGGTGCTAAAGTGATGGAATCAAGTCGCAAATTCAGTATTCACTCAGTAGCATCGCAGAGACGAGACTCTGGACATTCTACTTTGGTGATGGACTCGGAGGCCCCTCAGGCTACAGACCAGCCAGATCAAGAGATGGTCAGAAGTCTGAATCCTCCTCTTCAATGATGACCTGGGAGAGGAGTCCCCGCCTACGAGGCCCAGCGGGCTTTTTCAGAACAATGGGAGTGGGGCTTGGCGAGTGATGGAGGGCCTCTTCCTTTTTGATACGGCGAGCAGCCCGGTATTGGGCGGCAGTCCGCGTCTCAGCACGCTTCTCGGGGACGATGGAGGCATCAATGCTGAGGGTAGAGGACAGGAATTTGAATATGGCAAAGAGAGTGACGCCGGTAATGCATCCTATCAGACTGGCTATTCCGAGAAAGACGTACAAGGTCTGTAGGCACTTAGCTTGAGCGTGGGGACGGCCCCTGGAATAGACGGTTTACCTCGATCTGCTCCAGCCACTTTACGCTGAAGGGAACTGACAGGACTCGAATGAATGCATGAGCAAGGTGGATGAAGGGAAGCAGGGCAAAAGCGATGATGACATAGAAGGGTCGCAGGAGGATGATGGATAGATTGATGAGCCTGGCGATGGGCCACCATGCCAAGCGGGCCAAGTGCACAGCGACGCGTCCGGCAGTGGACAGGACGGTGGCCGCGTCCATGGTGGGTGGACGCGGTGTGGTGATGGAGGCGCGGTGTTGATGTACAGTACCTACGTCTGTATAGTCTGGAGGCAGAGGGGAGGCGGGCGCGCCATTGGCTGGGGCGGAGAGCTATCGGCGATTGATGCAGCGCAGCAAATGTTGATCCCTGTGCTGGGTGTGCCGGCTGCAGGCCAGTCGCCCAAGCAAGGCCGGGCGCGATACGATAGCTTCAGGCTGGTCCTGTCTGCGCCCCGTCCTCTGCACCTCTTGCAGCGTCTTCGCAGCGTCCGGACGCGGAGAACAGATGGGGAACCAGAACTCGCGCTCGACGACCCCCTCGTCGTCCAACCCGCAGTCGCCCTCGGGCGTGACGACATCACATGGCCACCACCCGCCCTCGTCGGAGCGCGGCCTTCACCCCCCGCACAGCAACTACCACTCGGCGCGACGGCGAGAGTCGATCCAGGCTCTGAGCGCCGCCAAAGCACCCGCCGCCCCGTCCGTGAGCCTCGAGAACGCGGAGAGCCAGCCCTCGTCTGCCCGCCCGCACTCGCGTGGGAGGGCGCAGACGATAGGAACTAGCACAAAGGCCGTGGCCAGCCAGCTGCGGCAAGCCGCCCAGGACCACTTCCACCGGCACACCTCCCACCACACCGCCAGCGCCAACAGCAACAACCACGCCCACGACGCCATGGGCAACGAGCAGAGCAGCCACAAGGGCCACCACCGCGACAA
This sequence comes from Curvularia eragrostidis, assembly GCA_020744315.1. NCBI lineage: Eukaryota > Fungi > Ascomycota > Dothideomycetes > Pleosporales > Pleosporaceae > Curvularia > Curvularia eragrostidis. The sequence goes on along the minus strand of JAIRCK010000071.1, from coordinate 38,321 downwards.
GGACAAGGACAAGGACAAGGACAAGTCGCCCCGCCATACCCCCTCGTCCACCACGGCCACCACCACCCCGCCGCAAGCAGCAATCACGGCACCGGTGCCGGTGCCAGTGCCAGTGGTGCAGCAGCCGCAGCCACCATCACAACAGGAGCAAGGACAAGAGCAACAACCACAGGAGCCTGAGCCCCAGCCCGACCCCCAACCTGACCCCCAGCCCGCACGCGAGCCCTCGCCAACACCGCCCGTCGATGTACCTGCGCCGCCGCGAGAAGAGGCTGAGGTCGCGTCTCTCATAGACCCCGCCGATGCCTCGCAAGACTACCTCATCCCTTCGTCGCAATTCAGCCGTCCGCCCCGTCTGCCGCTGCCCATAGAGGAAGAGGTCCATACGCCCGGGTCACCCATCATATCGCCTGAGGAAATATGGAGCCCCATCCACGAGAACGAGGCCGAGGGCATGCTTCCGCGCCGCTCCTCGATGCTGAGCACCACCACGGCTGACGACGAGGACCTCGGCGAAGAGTTCAAGGGCCCCAGCACCGGCCGCCCCACCGTTCCAACCCTGATTGAGTGGGAAGGGCCTGGCGAGCGCGTCTATGTCACTGGCACATTTGCAGGCTGGAATCGCAAATACAGGCTTCACCGAAATGGTCCGAGCAAGAAGAAGGATGCCCTTTCTGCCTACGTCTCGGTTACGCCAGGCACCCACCATCTCACTTTTCTTGTCGACAATGACATGCGCACGAGTGACAAGCTGCCAACCGCCGTAGACTACACCAACATTCTCGTCAACTACATCGAGGTGCCCTACCCCGAGCCGCAGCCGCCCGTTGCCAGCCCTTCACAGGATGCACAAGCCACGCTGAATGCCACCGTGCCCATACAAGAACGCGAGGCTCCTCCTGGCATGTATCCGCCTCAAGTCCTTCCACCCGCCCCCGACGTTCAACCCATCAAGGCGCCTTTGCCTGAGCCGCCTAAGCCAGTTGCACCCGAGCCGACGAAGAAGTACCATCAGAACATTCCCCGCTATCTGCTCGACTTGGATGCCCCAGAAGACTCGTCTCGGTTTGCACGAGCAAATGCCATGACCAACAATCTGCCCACGCCACCTTCGTTACCGGGATTCCTGGGCAAGAGCATTCTGAACGGCACTACGCCCATGAAGGACGACAGCAGTGTCTTGATTCATCCAAACCACACGGTGCTGAACCATCTGGCGACGAGTAGTATCAAGGACAATATCTTGGCCACTAGTGCTACAACAAGATATAAACAAAAGGTATGTTTCTTCATGCACCTACTGTTCTTTGAATAGCCAAGACTAACCAACCTCCTTGCAGTTCCTGACTACCATCATGTACAAGCCCAAGGAAGAACATGGGGAAGTGCACTGACCTTTTAGGTTCAGCTTCGGCTTTTGTTTCACTCGAGTTCCTTTCTCTTTCTTGGTTTCTATATCCTGGTCAACTTTGCATCAATGAGCGGGTTCGGATGGCTTTCCTTTTTCTATTTCACGACTTTTTCCTTTTGCAAATATCGTTTTTCTTTTCGTTTTCTTCACTTCTTGACGGTAAACCACCAAAAAACGGTCCATGAGGCTTGGCAAAGAGGGAGAAAAGGTTCATTGGGAGTCTTGGTGTGACGAAAAGAAGGGAGCAACACCTTTTTTTACTACTAGAGGTTCAATTGCATGGAGAGAGAAGGAAGGGGAGAGAGAAAGCAGGCGTTGCCCTCTCGATATCACTATGGAATATAGTAGTTGAGTGGTCTTCGCATACCCAGTTTGTTTTGTCTTGTCTGTGTATGTGCAGAGCTATCAGCAATTAAGCCGGCTGGGGCGTAACAAGCCAAGCCGGGCAAAATACTGAACAAGCCAAGTCAAATCAGATCATACCCTCCGGCTTGATTTGGCTCGACTGTTGACAGCTCTGTGTATGTGTGACCGTGTGCGTGAGTTTATGCGTTCGATATGAGGTCTCATATCTGTCTCGAAACTTTCCAATTTGCAATATCTGCATGCATTCTCCTGTATACAATTACAAGATTGTTTTTTATTCGTCAATCGGCCTTTTGCGTGTAGCAAAATGAGCAAGAGACGGAAGCTGTGCGTAAACTTTGCATTGTTTAATATTTCTCACGTCATATAACTATGCTTATTACCAAGAGGACAGTTTGTCATTCCGGCCGCTTCCCATTTTCCATGTGTGTGCGTGTCTCGTTAATAACGCATTGCTCATGACATTGCGGAAGAAAGTTCCTGCAAAGAAAGGTTGTGCATCTTTGTCCGTTTGGGCTTAAAGAAAAAGGTTTAACATTTCAAACATCTCAGGTATGTAGAGGTAAAAAGGAAGGTTTGGAAATATGTTGGTAGAAGAAGAGCACTGTTGCTCCTTTCAATGTCTGTATATGCTAACAACACATAGTTTGAGTTGTGATTTAAATAGAAATAAAAGAAATAGACACACAGAGAAAATGCTTGTTCACAGAGAGGATTGAAGTTTATGCAAAATGCCTAGAATTCTGACCGTCAAATCCACCCCGGGAGACAAAAGAAATAAGGGATTCCCTTGTGCAGCAAGGAGGTGTTGTTGGCTTAGTTCGTCTAACTTTTATAAAAAAAAGTCATGCGGCTTCCAGGAACTATTGTCATTTCTTTCTTTTTTTTGCCTGTCAGCCAACATACATACACATATTGAAGCACACAAAAAAAAGAACACCCCACCCGGGGGTTACATACTCTATCGGGCTCAAAAGCCGAAGCACGTGCCCGCGGTGTCTTTTCCCCAGCTCGTCATCAGCTGAAAGTCTAGGCTTTTTTGACCAGGGGCAGGGGAGCGGAAAGCGGGAATGGGAAAAATGGCCAAGGAATTTCCGCATGGAGCTTCCCTAGAGAGAAAGCGGGGCCGGGATTAGAAAGGGTTGTTTTGATGGGTTGTCTGAATCTGGATGTTATGTGTGTATGGTTGGTGATGGTGATGATGATGATGACAATGATGACTGGTGCTACTGCTACTGTCTTCGCAAAGTGTTTTGACGGGTACATGCTTACTCGCTTCCGGGAATAGTTGCACGGATTTAGGTTTCAGCAGCGATCAAAGAGCTGCTCGGTAGGAGCAGTGACATTCGCGGATCCGAGAAAAGGTTCCCGAGAGGTCTGTGTGTGCCTTGTGATGTTTTTTTACCCTCTTCGTTTGGGCCAAGGGTAGATGACTTGTGGCCTTGGCATGTCAATGCATTGATGTCCTCGTAGGTGTTATTGCTCCGAAGCTGGCAAGGATGGAGGGTTGTGGAACCACATGAGAACTCTGCGAAAGACACCTTGTCATCGCTATAAAGTTGGGGGCCATTGGGCACCATCGTCTTTTGTTTTCTTGAAACTGGTGCTTGAATTAGGTTATTAGTCATGTTGTTTGTCAGAAAAGGTTCCATACTTACGCATCGTATGGTCTTGTTTCCACCTGGCTCCGGACTCGACTCCGGTACTGCCATCAACACTTCCCAAGCGATAGCTGAAATGTGATTTCTCTACTCCATCCGCACTGCTATAGGGTTTGTAGAAATGACAATCATAGCAGCTTGATGGTACTGCTAGACATTGCCTGGACTGGACCATGATACCTTTCGTGCTTCCTTTGGGCGACATGTTGCTGACAGACTGCACCCACCCAGATGATCTTGTCTACGACCGGATGGTGCCCATAGGATGCGCATCGGTCGACTGAGTGAATATGATAAGTACAACCGCAGACGGGGAACTTTTCAACGACGCGGATGCACATGTTGATGTAGAAGGATGTTCAAGTTATATGGATGTATATGTGCGCTTCGTCACAGAAGTAAGGCTGGAGTAAAGCTGGAAAAAGAAACCAGATGTTCAGGAAAAATCAGAACAGATTTGTAGTTCGAGACATGACAAGAGGGGAACGCGGGGAAAACAGCCTTTGAAAGACTGACTTTGTATGTGCTGTGTTGAAGCTGGAGGCTCTCGGAAGCATACCCCTGCCCGCGTAGATCTTGTTCGCCGTCTCTAACCTTGAAAGATGCTCAAGAGATCAATCACGTAGCGCTAGACTGACATAGCCTTTGCAATTGGCTATGGGTATACCCTTACTGGTCCACTCTGCGACGGCCAGGTAGTAGGACCGTGGTCATGTGTGTTTGAAGATGAGGTCCGGCGACCAAGCCACAGAGATAGGCTGAGCACTCGGCGGAAGCCTTGGCTGTCAAGCGGCTGCTAGACGTTCACACTATGATCCCAGTCATGTCTCAGCAGCGCACATGGCTCTGCCGTCACCGAATGGTCCTAACGTTTGAACCGCTCACTAACAGCGCGGACCAAGACGGAGATCATGGTGTGTTACCGGCGTAACCGCTGTCATAAGCACGGCACTTCGGTGGTAGATTGACTTCGCAGAAAGTCCAAATGTACACCGTTCTCCGCCATACGCCTCACAGGCTATCATTCGGCGCCGGATCAGCGCGCTTTCTCTTCAAGGAAGAAGCGGTGTCGGCTTCTCGCAACGCTGTCAAGATTTCGTAACTTTGTAATGCTGATGTGATGGGAGAAAGTCACGATGCAAGCAACTGGTACCTACAAGTAGGGCGCCGGCCACGATACGTAAGCCCTAAGTCCCAAGCCAGCGCACAGCCCGACATGGGTTGACTTGGCAAGGCTTCTGCTCTACATACTACGTCCACATCGACGACACCGCCATCTTGAGTCACAGGGTAGCCGCGTATAGCCTGCGCCGCGAAGGCGACGCGTTCTGTTCGCGCAGCTCGACTAGAATAGAAACAGATGGGTAGATAGCCGTTGACGTCGCATCTTGTCTTCACAGCATCGTATGACTTTGGAGCATGGCTATGATCCGCAGCAGTCCGCAGTCTAGGTGCCAAGGCCGCAACTCTTGTACTCATTCACGACATGAGTCTAGAACAACAAGAATTGTAATTAATTTGCAGCTTTAGTCGACAGTGGCCTGCGTTGTGAGGGCCATATCCATGATTATTATACACCAGATGTTAATGCCGATCTTATTGCTTGCGTATCTTGGTCACGTTCTAGAGAAGGTCATTGTTCAAGAGGTTCGGCCGGACCATTGTATGGAATGTGAGAATGAGCCAGTATTGCAGGATTCGTCCGGCATCGGGCGATGCTATGCACTTTCTTCTTGCACACAGGTTCTACCTCTATCTAAATCAATGCTCTCTGTTCACCTTGATCTCGAGTGAAAACGGAAGTCTAGGTTAATTGCACATCATCTTCACCATCACCGCCCACCATGCATGTGTGCCACTCTCACTTTGGCCTCTTTGTTGTTCACTCATTGTTCTCCATCGAGAGAGTATCACAGAGACATAAGAGAATTCTTCCCATATACTCTATCCATCTTCTTTACACAACTGCTCTACGCCCTCTTGAGTAACACTTCCAATCTCTCTATACAAACTGTCCCAACCAATACACTAAACAACATGCCACCCAAGAAGGCTGCAGCCAACGGCGACTCTACCGAGGGCGTAAGTATTCTATTCCCACCTCATGCCATCATCGACGACTGACATCTCCAGGGGGGCTTCAAATGGGACGCAGCAAATGACCTCAAGGTACACTATCCAACACACCTCCTCCTCCTCCTCCTCCACCCGCATACTAACACCTCAAAAGCTGCTCCTCCTAACTCAAGGCCGCCACGTCCTACCCGACGAGTACGAGCAGCTCTCAAGTGCATTCCCAGGTAAACTTTGCCCCCCCCCCCTTTCCCCCAGAGGTCCATGTAAAAGACGAGAGAAAATACTCATCACCCCCCCAGGCACCAAAGTCGGCAGCATCCGCAACCGCCTGTCCAACCTACGCATCAAGCAGCGCGACATGTACGAATCGCTGGGCTGGCCACTGCCCGAGGGCGCGGCTGGCCACGGCAGCGGCAGCAGCAAGAAGACGACGTCTGCGAGCAACAAGACGGCCAAGAAGCGCAGTGTTGACGAGTCCGATACCGCTGCTGATGCGGTGCCGGAGACACCGCCGCCGAAGAAGCCGCGTGCTAAGAAGGCGAAGAAGAAGGTTGTCGAGGAGAAGACGCCCGAGGCTAGTGCTGGCGAATCTGAGGATGGAGCTGATACTGCTGAGGGTAGTGTCAAGGATAAAGATGCTTGAAGAGAACATCTCCGAACAGTGATGAGCGGATTAGTGAGGTGGGCTTCTTCTCTTGACAAAACCCTTCATGGAAGGGGTTTTATGGCATTGAGCTAGTTATGACAGAGGGTTTGTTTACTTGGGTATGGAACATAACAGTGAACTGTGTGCGCATCATGATCGAAGTGACCATTGCGCGTTAGAAACGACCCAGGCTTGTCCAAAAGTCGGATTTATATGATCATCACTTGCATCAACTCTTTTAGTGTCACTTGGTCATGAAAATAATGCTTCAGGAAGTTCTGCCAAGAACGCAAGTACCCTGAAGTAGTAGTAAGAAAAAGTCATGTGATTTTGTAAATCTCTCTGTAACCGCCCCAAGGTATAGGTGCCAAACGCCATGTGCCATATCATCCCAGCATTCCTTGATCAACGCCATAAAATGCTTCCTGTTTCGAGCATTGGATATTGTAAAGCGAATCATCTCTCCTACGAACCTGGACGAGCCTCTCATTTATCGCCCTTCTTCTTCCGCAGTGTTTGGCCCCCACCCTCGAAATGTTTGGACTCTTTCTGCTCACTCTCCTCTTCCTTTTTCTTGAGTGGTGTAATCTCGTATCCGAAGAACAGCTTGTTGGGTGGCAACCTAAGTGGCTGTGGACCGTTGGAGCGGCGAATGGTTGGTGGTGGGTTTGTGGACTGTCCAGCGACGGGTGTCGAGGCTTGCGGGGTAGATGCCTTGCTGCCCTTTTTAAGCAGTTTGTGGCCAGTGGTAAGGAAATTGGAAGATGTTGCTTTAGCTCCATTAGCAGCAGTCGTCGCGGATGGTGCAATAGCCGCATAGTTGATTGCATCTGCCATAGTGCCATGAGCATGCAAAGTTCCGCCCTTGCCACTCATGACACCCTTTCCGCTGCGCGGAGTGCTCGTCCCGCTGGTCCTCTGCGGTTCTTGGTAGCCTACTGGTGGTGCGAAGTCGACTGACAGATCCGTTTCAATGGTGCATACAGCTTTGCTTGGGTGATCTGGTTTTGTCTCCAATACAGCTATGCTATACACATTGTCGTTGTACGCAAAAGTGAATATATCGCCCGTGGTAAGGCAGGAGAAGTTGCGGAACGCGTTTTCAAGCACGGCTTTTGGATCAGAGATTTCAAGGAAAGATGAGTCCTGCGGCTGTAGCTTGATGAAGGTGCCGAGGGGTATGTCGGTCGATTTGACTTGTAACAGGTCACCAGGTTCCAGCTTGAGCGTCTCCATCAGCCAGTACGGCAGATAGATCTTGCCCTCTTCTGCGATGAACTCCAGCACACCTGCGTGCGTCTTCTTTCCGTCTTCTTTTCCGTTGATAAGCTCAAACAGCATGGGGTATGTGATGTGTAGCCTGGTGAGCTTGTCGAGAGCGCTGGGAGGAAGGAACACCTTGCCGCCATGGTTCGCCTCCGGGCGCTCAGGACCGGGCAGCATGGCAATGGGGTAACAACGGAAGTACTCATCGAAGCGCCTGGGAGCCGTGCCGCCGCGTCGAATAGCCTGATACATAGCCATAGGATCGTCTTGGTCGTAAAAGTTTGGGTTGAACTACATGTGGTGAGTCTTGTGTGAGAGGGAGGGTAGTGGCAGTAGTGGGGTCGTTCTCACCATTCTGTATTAGTAATCAATAGAACAAGAGAACGTCTGGGTGGGAGGGGGATACAAGAGGGAAGAGCAGTGCGACCGGGAAATTGCAAGCAGGCGATAAGGCAGCAGAGGTATGGGTTTGAGGATGACGAAGTGTAGGTAACAAACACTACGGGCAGCTGTTTTGGCCATACGCGCAGGTCGGAACCAAAGGCGTCCGCCGCAAATGGTCCAAGCTCCAAATTTCCAGAACGCGCGAAGACGTCACTGGCCAGAGGTCCAACCCTCCACGCCCTGCAAACTTCTGCGCATCCTCCAGCTTCATGCGCTCTCTACCAGCTATGGCTAGTTCTACCGGCACCTACAATCCCGCGCGGCCAAAGCGTGCGGGCGAACAGTTCACGCGGACCCACCACCTGGACAAGGACGAGCCGTCCACGAAGAAGCCTCGCTTTGATCCACGCAATCCCTCGACGCTCGCCCCAGACGCAGACGATGATGATGAGGACCCCACCTTGGAGGCCGACGTAATAGGGAAAAGCTCAGGCATCAAACGAAATGCTGTGAACATTGACGGCTACGATTCGGATAGTTCCACGGAGAATTTTGACGTCAGGGCAGAGGCAAATCACAAGAAGGAAAAGGCTGCCAAAGACGATGACGATGACGATGACATGTTTGCGGAGGAAGATAAAGACGACGATCAGGATGAGGAGCTTCGGCGAGACCAAACGAAGAAGAAGAAACTGCGATTCTTGGACAACTCTGAGATTGAAGGCCAGGAAGAAAGCAGCAAATCTGGAGGCCACGTAGCAGTGGATTTCACCAGAGGTGCCAAGGCCACAACAGATGAAGTGGAGAGCAGCAGCGACGAGGGCGACGATGAAGAGCGTGATCGACTCGACCCCGATATGGACGAGGAGCTTGGTGCAGGTAGCAAGAAAAAGCATGCGCCTAAGCTCGATGCCTTTAACATGCGTGCTGAACAGGAAGAGGGTCGCTTCGACGAGGCGGGCAACTATGTGCGTAAGGCTTTTGACCCTGACGCTGTGCAAGATTCATGGCTGGAGGGCATATCCAAGAAGGACATGAAGAAGGCGAAGGAAGCACAGGACAAAAGGGATGCCGAACGAAAGGCGAAGGAGCGAGCTGAAGACTCGATAGTCACCAGCGACGTCTTGTCGACTCTCATTGGGCATCTCGAAGTAGGCGAGACGCCCATGGAAGCCCTAGTACGATATGGGAAGGCAGTACCAAAGAAACCGACCAATAATTGGGCCAAGAAGAAGAAGGCGCAGAGCATGGAAGTTGATGCAGACCCCTCAAAGGAGGCAGCGGCAGCAAAAGCGAAGCAAGCTATTGATTCAATTACGGAATGCGCAAGTCGGCTGTCAGACCGAGGCGTGGAAGACATTTACGAGCTTCCGCGAGAGTCCATCATGCGGCAGTACAAGCGCGAGACAGGCGAGGACTGGAAGAATCCGAACCCAGAACCAGTGCAGTGGGAGTTCCACTGGCTCAATGCACCAGAGGGTGACATCAATGGACCCTATGACCAAGCAACCATGCAGGCGTGGGAAGCGAGCGGGCAGTTTGCAGCAGGTGCCGAGTTCCGTCGTGTAGGCGAGAGCGAGTGGTCGCGGCTACTTGACTTTGATGACTGAGAGTGGTGTATTATAAACGTAAGCACAGGCACGGTTTTGAAGACGTGCGCCAGCCGACCGTCGCCAGACCACGTCGAACAGCAGACCAATACGTGTTGCAAAAGAGGTCGTGGAGCGTGGCTGACATCACATGATTTTCCATGCATGCGTCTAAGCGATCCTTCAAACAACATGAGGTTCGCTCAGCCAGTCGGAAAGTTGATAGAAGCGGGAAGCCGTTTGTGATCGCCTTGTCGTATCCACGGCCATGGAGACAGAATGCGTGCTAGCCGTAATCTCGAATCAGGAGCCATGTTTGGAGCGGGCATGCTGTGCGACATTTGCCGCGGCCGGCCAGGGCTTGGTCGACTGTGAATGAAGGGGGAGCTTATTTATGAAAGAGTGGATAACGAATGAATAGAGGGGCATTGCAGGATGGGTGGTGTGCACATCTGGGGTGCAGTGCGTTGAATGGGCAGCACGAGGAGATTACCGGTGGCAACGTGCAGCTGACGACGTCTCGTGGGCGCATCATGTTCCCCGAGCGCCATGTCGACAAAGCAAGAGCCCCGTGTTCACTGCGATTGACGACATGCGTACAGACCGGCGTGTTTGCGCCCGCAGAGGGCGGCGCGGGCAGAACAAAGCACAAGTGTGTTGTCGCGTTGCACGTTTTGGTATATACATAGCACTGGGAGTATTAGCAGGGGAGCTAACGCTACGGCCCGCCCAGCTGGCGACTTCCAGAACGCCGGACCATGCTTCTGGCTCGCTGGCTGGCAGGCTGGCAAGCAGTGCAGTGCCAATGGCAGCGCCTGTGGCCGTTTTGCTATGGCGATGCTGGCCGGTCCTTGGTGTGGTTCCGCGAGTAATTGGGCCAATGTGCAAGCCATGTAAGCCGGCCATAATAACAATATTAATAGCGTGTCAGCGACGCAAACAGGGGGGGTTCTTGAGCCCATGACTTGGGAACCCATCGTCGGCGCATGTGTCTGGTACATGTGCAAGGCCAGATATTGCGAGCAGCGCGGTCGGGCGCCGCCAGAGACGATGGTTCATGGCATGTCGCAGCATGTACAGTACATAGACAGGAGTACATTATGTAGGCGACGAAGCCAATCCAGTGCAAGACACGCGTCCATGGCACAGCCACTGTGAGGGATGGGCGGGCGAGCAGGCGGACGGACAAGGGCCAATGGAATGGACGCAGCAGCCGGCTCGCCATGGCGGCGAACAGCCGCGCAACCGTGCAGTTCGGTCGGGGTTCGTGTTGCAGCGAGGGTGTTTGTATTGTATTGTATTGTATGTATGCAGTAAAGTACGTAGAGTCCAGGAGGTCAGGAGCGTGCGCACGTGTGCTGCCGTCTCCCCGCGCCGTTAGCGGGCGTCCGCGAGACTTTTGCAACCCAAGCGGCGCCCTCTCTCGGAGCATCTCGCCCTTTGTCCCTGACTACGCACTACGCACACTCACCCCCCCACCCTTTCCGTCGTCGTCGCACGTCCTCGGGTCTTAGGCGATATTGAACCCTTTTTGACGTCTGCTAGTCTGGTTGGAAAGGGGAACTCTCGAGCCGGGTCCGCCTGGCATCCCCTCCCCTGCTGCTTGTCGCTCGTCACCAGCCATCCCTCGACCGCGGCTGCGCGAGCCTCATCTTCCCCCTTTTTGCCGTCCCGACCCTCAGTCGCAGAAGGGCCTGCCAGCGTGCTGCGACCGTCGACTTCCGCTCATTTCACCACTCTGCGAGCTTGGGCCACCGACTCGTACCCTCCGCCCTAATTTTCTGCGCCGCCCGCTGGCCGCAACTCAAACCCTCACGCTACGTCCTCTTTACGACCCAAGAGTCCTGCCCCCTAAATCTTCACCGCATATAATGTACCCGTCGGGCTACGACCAGGCCACGTCGCGCTCGCCCATTGCCCAACGAAACCCGTCCCAGACCGGCTCGCTGCACCGCATGCCCTCGCGCCAGTTCGACGCCTACGGCCAGGTCCAACCCCAGGCCAACATGTACGCCCAGGACGACCACCAGCGCGCCTACGACCAGCCTCGCAACTACGAGCGCCTCAACCAGACCATGCACGCCGGTGCCGCCTACGGCTACGACATGGGCTCCGCCACTGGCTGGAACACGAATGCCTTTGCTCAGAACAGCGGCCTGGGATCGCTGGGAGGTGCCGCCGCCGCCCGCATCAAGTCGCAGCAGCGGCAAGGAGGCCGCAGCGCGCTGCCATCGGTAAGAGGACCCTGACAATACCACTACCAACCCACGCCGCCCTCGTTGTCTTCGTCATCCGCAACTTCACATGCCTTGCCACGATACTGACCCACGTTTCAAGGGATGGATGGACCAGCAGCCTCAGGGTCTGCCTAGCTTCGCCCTCGGCAACTCCAACCTCAACACCATGCAGAACACGAGCTACGGTCACGACGTCGATGAAGAGCTGATCCCCACCGCCATCGTCATCAAGAACATCCCCTTTGCCGTGAAAAAGGAGCAGCTAGTCTCGCTTATGACGGAGCTGCGCCTGCCCCTTCCTTACGCCTTCAACTACCATTTCGACAATGGCGTCTTCCGCGGTCTGGCCTTTGCCAACTTCACTACCGCAGAGGAGACGGCCGCTGTTATCGAATCCATGAACCACTTTGAGCTCAACGGCAGGAAGCTGCGTGTCGAGTACAAGAAGATGTTGCCACTCGCCGAGCGCGAGCGAATCGAGCGAGAGAAGCGTGAGCGCCGCGGACAGCTGGAAGAACAGCATCGCCCACTTGGCGGCGGTCTGCAGTCCCAAGCCTCGTTTGGCTCTCTCGCTTCCCACATGCCCGCCACATCGCCTTCGCCTGTCTCTGCCATGAGGGGCAGCGGCCAAAAGACTGTTGGTACGTCTCAGGCGCTTGCAAAAAAAATTCCTTCATCAACCCAGCTGACAGATTATCTAGATGTCGACCTGAACGATCCTCAGTCACTGCAATTTTACACGCAACTTCTGCTGTTCAAGGAGTCCAAGGATCGCGATAGCATGACTTTCCCCGCTAACCTGGCTCCACTTCAGCGCCGCACCATCCACACTCTGGCTCATCAGTTGGGACTTGCGCACGTTTCCAAGGGTACCGGAGATCAGCGCCAAGTCCATATCTTCAAGGTTTACGACAACCAGGGGCTTAGCCCTCCGATGCCACAGATGGCCAGCAACACCATGGAGCAACCCCGCCGCAACCTTAACCGGGCGGCTACGACAGATTTCAGTGATGTCCGCGCCGAAGGTGGCTTCTATAATGCTTTCAACAGACAGCCATCCGGTCTTCTTGGATTCCCTGATTCGCCTGGTGGCCTGAATGCGGTGCCTAATCTTCGCGGGGCAAAGTCCTACGCGGACCTCAGATCGTACACCCCATCGCCTGCCCCATCGACTGCTAGCCATCCCATCGGACGACCCGGCGGTATTTCACTCGAGGGTCTTGGTTACAGCGGAAGTTCCACCAACCCCAACGGCACCCCCACCAATGGCTCCATGTCGCAGCGTGATGATGGCTTGCTCGAAAGGGAAATGAGCCGCATGCAGCTTTCGTCTGGATATCCTCAAAACAGTAGCCCGCGATCGTTGCGACAGATGACGTCGTGGGACGCCCCTGGCCCCATTGGCGGCCACCGCACTTTCAGCACCAATTACGATGACCGGCCATCGAGACAGCCTCGTGGTCCCCTGCCTGAACGAGGACAGGGCTTCAGCCGCCCACGGCAGAATGGGCACCAGAACCGGGGCAGCGACGAACTCTCATCGCAATCCAACGTCGAGATTCTTGTCGGCCAGTAGTATGTCAGCTCCCACGCACGAAATGACGTCGTCGCACGTATCATCACTCCTTCAACGACACGTGCGATGGCACCCATGAACGAAATCGATGACGAACGTTTAACGGCCTGAAGCCAGCAATTGGCCGCGCTACTTATACTGGATTGACTTTACGATGCATACGAAGAGAATGATGCCACGATGGTAGAGACATTACATCCAGAACTAAATCGGGCCCGCGCCCCCCACCACCACCAATCTCGCATTTCAACTTTGGATACAGTAAAAAAAGCATTTACGAACATATGGGATATGTTATCTACACATTTATATTGAGTCGTACAGCCACGGACGTTGTAGTGGTGCGCGTTTTCGCTTGGGACGGTGGAAGTGAGAAACGAGAGAGTTGCATCCGGCAAGGAATTGGGTGTTTGCAGGATTCTTGTTGTTCCCTTGTCCTTTTTCTCTTTTTTTTTCCTTTCCGCGTTTCCGCTTTGGATATCATTTATAGTTACGGTTGGTGCTGGGGGTGGCCTGGCGCGACAGTACAATAATGGAAGGTGATTAGTTTGAAAAACACCTGGCTTCTCCACTCAGCCTCTGTATGTTGAACGCAATGAAGCGAAGAAACTTTCCAAAAGCTGTTCTCTCCAAATTTCATTCATGTGCAATTGAGTGAGGCTAGAGATGAGGCTTGTCGGGCTTACTGGCGGGCAGTGTCTGCGTACTATACTTATGAAGTATGGATATACTATAAGACATGTCACAAAATCATCATAAAAAGGCGACTCGGCATTATTTTTTCTGCTGTCTTATCCAAGATAGGGCCTGGGCGTACAACCACTGGTGAGACCAGGAGGGTGGGTAAAGCGGATGGGTCACCGAGATCTCGACCTTGGGCGTGGATCGTACTTCGGAGCAAGGTACGGTTCGTCTGGGCGCCGGTTTTGGTACAGCAGCCGGCTCTAGCACGTTAGATCCTGGCCCCTTGAGGCCGGGCTGAGCTCATGTGACTGCTAAATGCATCGGAAAGTAGGCAGACATCTATCGCATTTGGAGCATTTCCCATCATTCCACCTCGGCCGGGCCGATTAGACCCATGGGCTGATGCATTATTTTGCAGTGTACAATCTGGCTGGATCGGACAAGTTGGCCGCCGGAACATCAAACAGTCGCAGTCGAGCGTGCATCACGTCGCCGTAGCGGGCGGCAGCAACTTAAAGTGCGGACGACGTTGGCACTATACGAGTGACAAGTCGCAGGGCCACAGCCGGCGAGTCATGCTAGCGTGGACTAAGCGAATGACGCTGGCAAGACAGTGAAGTGCATCTTGTCGCTGCCGACATCTACGCGCGACCTCGCCCAGGCTGCTTCTGCGCTCACGCCCCAGCTGCTGCTCCCACGGCCGACGCTGCGCCTGGACACGTTGCGCCCCTTGTCGACAATCTCATCATCTGCATCCTTTCTTCCGTGGAGCCGCCTCCCGCTCCGCGTTCTGCGTCATACTAAACTCACTGGCCCGGACTCACCTTGCTCCGCCCATGCCCGCTCTCCAAACGCCCTTCTACGAACCGCCCACCTCTTTCTACGACTGCCTTCTCCCGCGCTGCTGCTTGCGCCCTCTTCTTTGATACCCCGTCTGCCGCCCCTTTGTGCGAGTCGCCCAACCGTTTGAGGACAATCGCTTGATCTTCTCGGCGAAAACAGCAACAACGAAACGACAATCTGGGCTACAAGCATACATAATCGTACCCGCAAAACGCGCTCCTCACCTATTCTGACCAAGCGCGAGCACCCGCTCATCTACGCGCTTCACCACTCTTGCGGCCCGCATCGCTTTTGCAGGCCTGCATATCTGCCGCAAGCCTCGTGAAGAATCTTTCTGAAGGGTTCGGGGGCATCGGATTCGCGCCGCAAAAAGCAACTTCCCAAATACTTTCTATCCTTCGCTCATACCACACACGCGAGTTCTCATGTCGAACCGCAAGCGACGCGCGCCAGTGGCATCCCCGCAGGCCCCCGCCCAGACGTACCAGCACGATATCCCCGCACCAGCCGATCAATACATCAACTGGAACGACCCTGCTGTGGCCCCTGATATGAATTTTAACGATCCGCCACTTTACGACAATTACGGTGCGAGCATGGCACCAGGCCATAATCGCGTCGTGTCCCTGGACGGGTACAATGACGGCGCCGAGATGTCTGGTCAATTGGTACGACGGAATACAAACCAGCAGCTCGCACCTGCCCCGCGGCGCAATCAGTGGGATGGATTCACGAGTCCCCAGCAGCAGTGGGAGACAGTGGACGATGATGAAGAGCTGGAGCAGAAAGCGGCTCTCGCCAAGAAGGATGCACAAGCAAAGCGGAAGCAGATTCCTCCATTTGTGCAGAAGTTGAGCAGGTAAGCGAGACATTGTTCCATTGCTAATCAATCCATGGCCCAGATGTCCAATGTTGCATATACGGTTGCGCAATGGTGGCTGATTTTGCAACAGTTTTCTAGACAACAACAAGAACGAGAATCTCATTCGATGGTCCGACGACGGAAACAGCTTCATCGTGCTAGACGAAGACGAGTTTGCGCGGACGCTGATACCCGAACTATTCAAACACAACAACTATGCATCGTTCGTTCGACAATTGAACATGTACGGCTTCCACAAAAAGGTCGGCTTGTCGGACAATTCGATGAAGGCTAGCGAGACCAAGGCAAAAGCACCCAGCGAGTACTACAACAAATACTTCAAACGTGGCCGCCCAGAGCTGCTATGGCTGATTCAGAAGCCCAAGAATCCCCCAAGCGGTCCAAAGCGCAAACGAGATGAGGAGAATAAAGGCGACAGCGATGAAGATCGCAAGTACATTCAGGACAGCGGGGGCGGGGGCTACGTTGAAGAAGTAGCGGTCCGCGGTAATGAGCAAATGGCTATGATTCCACGCTCGGAATACAACAGCCTGCGGGTTGAAGTTAGGGAACTTCAGCAGCAGCAAAAGCTCATCTCCAATGTCTTGACACAGATCAAGCGCCAGAATGAGGAGCTGTATTCGCGAGCAACATCATTCCAAGCGCTGCACGACCGGCATGAGAATTCAATCAACGCCATTCTGACATTTCTCGCCACATTCTACAACAGGAGCTTAGAGGGTAACGCGAACGGTATGAATCTTGCCGACATGTTCCCTTCGGCGCGACAGCAACCTCACGGTAACGTTGTTGATGTGGACGACTATCCTATGCAAGACGCACACAAGACTTCACAGCTACAGAGGAATAAGAGGCCACTCGCTATCCTTCCTGCTCCCGCCCCTAACCAACAAGACTATCTTGCGCCAACGACGACGGGCCGCGCCACAACCGTGAGCCCGACCACAAGACCACTAGCGAGTCCAATTGCACGACCGGAAAGTCGGCAACAGGTCTTCAGGCCCTCGGTGTCGGTCAACCGTCAACAGTCTCAGTCTGCTTTCTCCGATCGATCGGGCAGAGACAGTGCACCTGGGTCACACGTCAAAAATGAAACATCCTCCAACGGGACGCCCTTACCTGGGAATGATGCAATCATGTCGGCGATACAGAATGCAAACGCCAGCGCTGGCCAATCGACCACTCAAGCACCAGACTTTGACTATGCAGCTGCTTTATCTAACTACCAGACCCAAGACGGACATGTGCCCCTCACTCAGCAACAAAGAAATGATGTTCTATCTCAGATCGTAAACAACACAGCCGAACAAAACACGGACAACGCCCTTACCAACCCTAACCCGCCTGAGATGAGTCGATTACTTGACGATCTTGCCCAGTATCAAGCGACACAACAACAGCTAGAAATGCTGCAGAAGCTGTCCGATCAGCAAAACTCCAAGATCCAGAATATTCATGAGCGCATACTGCCGCTGAGTCCGACCGGGCGGATTGAAGGCATGGGCGACCAGAACTCATATTTTGATACAAACGGCCTCGGTGAACCAGGGCAATACGACCTGAATATGGACAACTTTGTGCACGACGAGGATTTCTTCACCGACAACAACAATGCCGCCACCGACGTTGGTACGCAGCCACATGTGAATGGTAACAGCACTGTATTGCCAGACTTCAACTTTGATGCCACAGCTCCTCTGGATGAGCCTACCGCAGATTCATTCACCTTCCCAGACATCAATGGCGGAGAGGATGTTGGGCATCTTGGCATAGGAGCCGTTGCAGACGACAGCACGGAGAGCAGCAATAGGGTCGATAGCTTGGGAAGCAGCACCACGACGAGTCCAGCGGCGACGGTGGAAGAAGTAGAAGACGAAACGAGGAAAAGAAGTCCAAAGAGGCGGAAGAAATGAGCAACGGCCTTTTCTTTCGCTTTTGTTCTTTTTCTTCATTGTTTTGCTTTCTTATTCTTTTGCATCGTGGCTCTCTTTGAAATTCGGAGGCCCTGTGATATCCATCTTGTTTTACAGCATCCGTTGGTGGGTCTTTTTCCCCAAAGCTCTTCTTCCTTAATCCCCAAAGAGAAATTTTATCTTTTGTTCTCTCTCTACTTTCTTCTTATGATTTCCTATGGTCTTTGTGTGAGAAGGATGACAGGAGAGAGAGGGACAGAGAGACATCCCAGGATCTCTTTTTTCTTTTCTTCCCTTTTTGTTAGACGGTCAGATTGAGAGGGCCAAGCCAAGTCACTTGATGTACGCACGCGCGCAAATATGGGGCAACAACAGCAAAAGACGCAAACAACAAAAACAAAAAAACAGTAGGCCCTACGGACCAAAGACACTTTACACGTAACGACGTAATGAAAGACCAAAAACAAAGGAGTACATGCACAACTTGGGCGAGGGGAGTTTGGGTTTGAATTTCGTTCTTGTTTTCTTTTTTTTTCATTCATCATTCTACGCATACCCCAAGTGCTGGGCTATAGGCTAGTCAGTTAAACAGAAAGAAAGTAAGCGAGCGAGCAAGCATGTAAGCAAGTAAAGAAAATATATAAACTTTGATACCCGGATTGTATTCGTTCGTTTAATTTTCATTCTATATCGCTTTGCTGGCGCTATGACAAAAAAGGGGAAGCTATTGTAAGGAAACTTCGTAACTCTATTCCTACATACAAAGAAAGGACACGTCTCTCTCTCACATACATTTCTATATTTAAAAACGCTTTCAAGTTCTTTTTCGCCCTTAATACACATAGATCATCATTTTTTTACATGCGCATACTCTCAGCAATAATCTTATACTCCTTCCTCTTCTTCTGCATTCCCTTGCCTCCCAGCCTGACCTTGGCCACGCCAATCCACTTTGCCAGACCAGGGAACAGCACTCTCTCGCTCACATATGCCAGCGCGAAATTACCGAGTCCAAGCGTCAAGATGAACACTTTGAACGGCACATCCATGAAGGTGAGTTCCATGGCATCCATGACCCACTTTGCGGGGTCGAAGAGCATGTACAGCGTAATGGCTAGTGTAACAAAGATGGTTGCGATAAAGGGCAGGTTGCGGGACATGGGTTCGCGGTAGGGTTTGCCTACGCTGAGCACGACGGCCGAGAGAATGTACTGGAAGCAGCTAGTCAGGAAGAGGGCGGTATTCTGCGAGTTGAGCGAGTTGCTGTGGTTCTTGTCGATGACGGGCGGCAAGTACCAGTCCTGGTTTTGGACAAAGTGGAAGGCGAGGAACTGGAACAGGATGCAGAGAACCATTTGGCCGAGCAGCGGCGTAAGCACCTTGCGCGAAACTAAGTTGGCGGTCGGGCGCTTGCGGCTGAGGATCGGGTAGGCGCCCGACCAGCCCATGAAGATGGCAATGGGGAGAATGAGCAGCAGGTCGATGAAGAGGAATTGGAAGTCGCCCAGGTTGCTGGCGCTGGCGTACAAGAAGGAGACGGAGCAAAACTGGATAGCGCTGTACAAGCTCATGTACTTGAAGCAACTGAAGCTCGTTACGAGTGCGGCACGACCTTCTTTGATGACTTGCGGCACACAGCTAATGTCGAATTGCCGAGATGTAAACGGGGCGGCGACGGATGCTTCGGCTTCAGAAAGAGAAATGCCTACGTCAGCAGCTTTGAGCGCTCCACAGTCGTTTGCGCCGTCGCCACAGAAGCCGACGCAGTAGTCAATCGACTGCAGTTTCTCAACCAGTTCGTGCTTCTCGTCAGGTGACATGCGGGCGAAGACCTGACCGCAAACGAGCATCTCACGGAGCACAGACTCGGACGCGAAATCAACAATCCAGCGGAAGACATCACCGCTTACTGCCAGGCTGTAGTTGCGCAGGTTGGAGATGTCGTAAGGAAGAGACACATCCGCTTCAGGTGGCGGCGGAAGAGGCTTGAGCGTGTTGTCATCGAGCTTGAAAACCGGGTCGTCTACGCTCTCCCAGCAAAGCTTTGACAATGCGGTGCGAGAATCGCCTTCTGCAAAGTGAGGGACGAAACAGTGAGCTGTCTTGTTGATGAGACCGCATTCACGAGCAACACTGATGGCAGTGAGGATGTTGTCACCAGTACACATGACCTTGCGGATGTTCGCACGCTCGAGCTCTTCGATGACCGGAGCGGTACTGTCCTTGAGCTTGTTCTCGAAGATAATGAAACCGACAAAGTCCAGGTCGCTTTCTGCTTCCTCGCGCTTCATCTTTTGAGTCTTGAGCCAGTTGAGCTTTGGAATTGTCTTGGTAGCGCAGGCAATGACGCGGAAGCCACGGTGCGTATAGAAAGCGAGGAGTTCTTCGTAGTCTGTGGGGAAGCTCGTGGGGCGGCAAATCTCTTTCATGACTTCCGGTGCACCTTTGACGTAGACTTGTCCGCTCTTTGATCCAAACTGACGCACGATGACACTGGCTCTTCGGAGTTGCGAAACAAACTCAAACGACTTGATGACACCAAGCTCGACTTGCTTTCGGTTGGCCTCGTCTGCAACGTCGTCGATATCATATTCGCGTCCTGGTGGTGGACGAGCAACAGATGGCGACAGCTTTTGTTCAGGATCGTCGTCACCCGAGTTGCCGTTTTGCTCGCCTTCTTCGTAGCTCCAGCCGGTAAAATCAAACATCTTGACGTCCAATGGATCACCGACAAGCTCGTCGTCAATCTTGCGCAGTGAGTGGCAAGTAGCCATCGTGTAAAGGATCGTCTTATGGGCATGATATTCGACGGTTGGGTCCCGATCATGATGTGACGCGGGCAGAATGTCGTAGGAGTCTGGGAGAAGCTCGCTAAATCTGTTCCTAGGCCGCTCAACTACGCGAACACCCAATACGTCCAGGCCTTCTTCAGTAAGCGTGCCAGTCTTATCAAAGCAGACAACGTCAAGCTTGCCACCGACATTAACTCTTTGGGGACTGATACAAAAGATCTGCCTCTGTTTTAAGCGCGATAGTGCAAAGCTGGTACCGATAGTGAGAGTTGCTGGAAGTGCAGGCGGGACAACGATGGTAATCAGGTCTAGTGCGCGTACCACGATCAGGTGCCACTCAAGGCCAAGATGGACAAAGTTGATAAAGGAGGCAACAAAACCAACCATGGCAATCATGGCCATGACCGAGATGTACCGGAAGGAGTCACGGTAGAACTTGAAACCCGAGGGCTTGGGGAAGAGCATGGATCGAACCAAAGCGCCTTTGGTGGTGTTGAAGCCAGTCCGGACGACCATGGCTAACGCAGCAGCTTCATCGTCGACATGATCTTCGTGCGGCCTGCGAGCGCGGATAATCTTGGTTCCACTGAACAACATGTGGCGGGCGATTTCTGGAAGAACAGCGGAAGCACTGAGGTCCAACATCTCCAGCGAGTGGTTCGTGACGGGGATTTTGGATACGGGGATGGACTCGCCAGTCAGCATGCTCTCATTGACGATGCAGTCTCCAGATAGCAGCAAGCTGTCGCATGGGAACTGGGTAAGTGTAGGATCTGTGACTTCGTAGACGTCTCCGGGTACGAGCTCGGCAGAGTCGACGTGCGTCCAAAAACCGCTGCGCAATACACGGACCTCGCATTCGAATCTGGATACTTCGCGCAAGCGCTTCATGGATGCCTTGGTCTCCATCAGTGTCGTTATAATACTGACCGCGGAAATGATGAAGATTGCGCAGGCATAGTAGTAGTACTCGTCGAGAGACCAGAGAACCAAACTAGCAACCTGGAAAACATAAAATGGGTGGAAGACTTCATCGACCAAAAGCTGCCCCACGGTCTTCTCAGCGATGTCGATCATGTTCTTTCCAAACACCAGTTCTCGGTAATCGCGTTCGTCGTTGTCGAGACCTTCACGGAGAGCCAAAACATCAGTCCAGCTAGGGTCTTTCCAGGTGTTCGCCAGTACGAATTTGTCCTTGATGGGGTGGTATACGAAGCGGATATAGCGGTAATCCAAGCATCGCAGCTCACCAATAAGCGGATCATCGTCTTCATCCCATTCTCTCGGCAGTCCCTTCTCTGGGTCTCCAAAGACTGTAGATAATGAGCGTCCGTATGATTGGCAGTTGACATTCTGCACCGCAAACTCTCCCCACTGGTTTTCCACGACAATCCAGTCGCACTCTTTGAGCGGCGCACTCTTTCCGACTATGGCGACCCTCCATCGTGGCAACCATCTGAACATGAGCCAGCCGAGACCTAGTGTGGCGATGCACAACAGAGCATACAGGGCGTAGCCAAAGGGTGACGTCTTGAAGCCCGCAATGACAATCGTCAAGTCTTCGGTTATGATGTAAATCTTCTGGTTGGACCTGCGCCCCCTCCAGTCAGTTGCTGAGCCTGCGCTCGCAGACGAACGGCGTCTTCGCAGTAACGGCCTCTCGGATGACTTCCTGCTACCGCCACTCGACTTGCGCCGCGACGGAGTTGGCGAGGGCGACGATAAGCCTGCCTCGAGATCCTCCGTGTCCTCGCTATCCTCTTGAGCATACCCATTGTATTCGCTCTCTCCGTCTTCCAGGATTGCGCTATCCTCATCTTCCGTGTCTTTGTCTGAATCCTGCTCTTCATCATAAAACGCGAAACTCGTGAGACTCGCGCTTGAGTCTGCGCGTGACCGTCGGTGTCGGAATCCAGAGACGCTTGTGGGTACGCTTTCGCTCATGGGACCGGAGAAGACCTGGATGATTTTGGGCGTCAGCTGCTGGCCAGGTTTCCTACTGCCGCGAGGCTTGTACGGGGGGCGGGGAGGAGGCATGGGCGCGAGTTCGTATACCTCATCTTGGGCCATTTCGACATCTTCCATGAAGCTTGCCCTGGGCCTATTAGTCGCGCATGGCGTTAAGCTGCCTGCAGCACATACTCGCTGATATGGGAGCCTCGGCGGTACATGCCGCTCCTCCTGCGGGACGACCGCCTATCGGGGCTCTGGTTGTCTGCCATAGTGCGGTGGAAAGTTTATTTTATTCTATCGCACTACCTGGCCATCATGAGGATTGGAGAGGAAAAGTGTGTTGCTGACACCAAGTTTTCCCAAACGCGTCGTCAGGGTTCTGTCGGAGTAGGCCGTGCTCTGCTCGCTATGACGAAACACGGTTACTTCCGCTAGTCAGGGTTCGGCATCCACTTGTGGTACTTGGACCCGGACACGCTCGATTTGAACATCTGCCTAAAAAAAGGAAGCTATTTCTATTGGAAGCTCTCAACCAGAATGACTATTGTGGTCTTCATGTTTCTCGTACTCTTGAAAAATTCGTTGATCCAAGTGGTAATTTAGATTAGCTGCTCAAAAGCCTTTTAAACATGACTCCACCCTACGATCCCCTCTTCGCCCTCACAAATGCTTCTGTGTCGTCTAATGCCTCTTGTACTGCCTTAATTGAACCAGGAGGATATCCGATAAATCCATGGGGCGCCCCATGATAGATCTTTACTATACTCTCATTTCCCCACATGGCCCATTTGCTGCCCATCATCACACTGTCATCCAGCAACGGATCCTCACTTCCACACGTGAACAACGCAGGGGGCAGCTTCTTTCCCCGCAGATCAGCCCAAAATGGACTTATTGACGGGTCGCGGCGCTGCTCCTCTGTCGTATTGGGTAGTAAGGCATCGATGTAAGACTTCATGACATCGTGGTCAATCACTAGATGCGTCTCATGGTGCAATACGTGTGGTAGGAACGAGGACATGTCGAAGCAGCCAAAGTGTAGGAGTAGGCCTTTGAATGCGAAATCCGGCATCGTTTCCAGCAGATGCAAAGCCACCAGACAGGCAAGATGACCACCAGCGGACTTGGATACTCGTTAGCTTTGAATTAATGGTTTATTTCAAATATCAACGGGGAAAATACGTACCTCACCACCGGTAAACATCAGTTCCTGTCCAAAGACGTTGGGTCCGTTTTTCACGAGCCATTCGGCGGCATCGTAACAGTCTTCTGCGCCTGCTGGCCAGGGATCTTCAGGTGCGAGGCGGTATCCAATAGACACAACTGTGACTTCAAAATGGTCGGCCATGTACTTGAGGTAAGGATCTTGGCTATGGTAACAGTCAGTTCCTTATCCCTTCTGTGAATGTCTCCAAGAGTGACTATGAACATACGAATGTTCGCTCATCAAAACCCATCCACCACCATGAATGTGCATGTGAATCCCGTTGCTCTTGCCACTGCTCGGCTTGAACACGCGGTACGGTATTTCTCTTCCAGCCTCTCTCGAGGGCAGTGCTCCGTTCACACCTTCGGGCAGAACAATAGGTTTCGGCAGTGGTGTCTTGCCTTCCCATCTCATCTTGCGGTATTCCTCCGCGCCGACCTAGCCTTGCATGTAAGTTTTGGATTTTGGCAAAGAGATCTAGAAAAAAAACGAAAGAATACACACCTCATACCACCTCGGTCCATCTGCCCATATTTTGATCAGCTTTTCGTTAAATTCTAACGTCTGCTTGTCAACTGTGCTACGATCGAACTTAGACGCGTCAACCGTGACGTCGGATTTCAGCGACATGGTAGATTCGTATCACGTTCCAGTATCACTTTCTTGTTTCTGATGGATGCGTTTTTCAGCTATAGAAAGAACAAACAGATATGAAGCGCGGGAGTGCAAAAGAAGATCCTAAAGGTGGACGGTTACTCCAACTGCAATGTGACATCTCCCTCCGTGTTCGGCACTGATAGGCATTGGAGGTGGGGGCGGGGTAGGACATTTGACAACCAGCGGTACTACCAGATGCTATCTCCGTCCCTCGCATCAAGAGATCCGTCTCGTACCTGCATGTCGGGTTACTACATCGGATAGAGCCGGGAGATAGCATGACTCTTTATAATTGACAACGGCATGTAACGTCACATCAATCAAAATGCCAAGCGCCAACAACACACCTTAATCACCTCCAAGGGAAAGATTGCGGATAGGGTGGCTGAGTGAAGTTGTGTATTGATAGGACATTCAAGGAAATTAGTCATTACACGATTTCATCGCCCAAGTTTCGGCTGCATCCTGCTCGATGATATCGACGTATATCCATTGACCTGGCCGCCCTTTGGCCGCCGTTTCGCCTGCTGTTCGTCCCTAACGAACATCGACTTGACTACTGACAGAGCAACCGCCGCCGTCCGGAAGGGATACATGGAAATATCCCAAGCCAGCTGCAACATGTTACTGATAGTCCCAGCTATCCAGCAAAATGTCATGGTGATGATTCCCGGTCGGTGGCCAGTTCTAGCTGCGGCTGCTGCAAGCGCAAGTGTATCCTGCAGACGAGCTTCTAGGTCTTGGAAACGGGCCTCTATCTGGAGGGATTGTGCCATATGACGTTTCTCATACCGTCTGACTGCACGATTGAGGGCATCAAGTTGGAGTTGAGTTGTCTGGCGTATTTCGGCGCTGACCTTCTCCACATCCATTTGACTATCGTTATTATTCTTAGAAGACGATGCACCGTCAAGACGGCCTTCAAGCTCTGCAATGCGCTGTGAAAGCTGTTGCGCATCGACGGGTCGGGTAGAGTCACTCGGAGCGTCTCTCACTATGCGCTGGAGATGTAGTATGCGCTCCGTACGCATCTTGATCAGGCGGTTGACTGGGGGAATCTCAGCGATGAGTAGGAAGATGCTCAGATTTGCGTCGGAGACTATGCCTTCGGCGCGCATCAACTGTCCTCGAACGGTGTGCATGAGAAGCGCGCCAAACAGTGGGCCCAAGAAGCATCCAACAAACGCCAGCAACTCTGATCGCTTCAGCGCCTTGCGAGCTTCCTCCTGTGCTGTTGATGCCATCTGAGGCGCGGGGCTGCCGTCGGCGCCCAGCTCGGTTGCTGCATCTGCGACGGCCTCGACTATACCCTCTACGCCATCCTCATCCGTCTCATGGATCGTGTCGTCGTAGGCGTCGTCGACTTCGTCGTTGATGTATCGCCTTTGCTGGGCATCGCGGTACCAGTCCCTGCGTGCTGTCAGTGAGCCCTATACTGGCGCCTCACAGTTAGCCGCTGCAACCCACCATGGCACTTTGACACTCCAGTAAAGGAACCAGCCCGCCAGCACCAGTATCAGCACATCAGTCGCAATGACGGCGCCGTTCTCCACAGTCAAGCCGATAATGGCAGGTACAACGGCGGCCACGACCGGTAGCGCAATCCACTGTGATGGCTCATCGGAAGCCGCATGTCTGTCGCGGTCATTCTTCCCGCCGGTTCTCGCCAGATTGTCTGTCGAAGACCAGAACGAATGTCGCGTGTCCGAGAGGTCGGAGACCAGCGAACTGCGACGTCGGCCAACTGCCGCAGGCGGAGTGGAAGGCTGTACGCCCTCAGCAACGGTTGCTGCGCGGTTCAGCATTCTCTGGCGCAACTGGGGGTGAATGGCATGACTGTCAGGTGAGAGCGCGCCATCCATTACGGTGGGGGGCCGTTCGTTGGCGAACAGGTGTCGTGTACAACGACGCCAGCGAATGCCTAGGATGCTGACTGTGCAAAGGCGACTTTGTAGAGGGGCGTGTGTCAATGTCCTCCTAAGAATGGCCGCATCGCTCAGGCTGTTGGTGACGCTCGCATTTGTCAACTCGGCGGTCGTGCGCCGTACCAGTAGTAGTGGCAGACGCCGCGGATCTTCCCACGTAGGTTACGTCATCATCCGATTCCCAATGCGGGCAGTTGTAGAGTTGGGACTGTTGTCAAACCTCTTTATTGCCTTCATCGACAGGAACGAGACGACCTCACCCAGTCGTCCGAAAGCCGCGTACTTACGACGATGATCGCGCGTACACCGGCCCGGGCAGCCATGCATCATCCTGCTGCAATCCTGGTCGCCTTGCAGCCGTGGCACGATATGACTAGCTGCAAATAGCGGCAGAGGCGAAGAAGCAAAGGAGTGCACTGAGGCACGAGACAGCCACTGAGAGCCAGAATCACCCCTGCTGAGTTGGAGTTCCGGTGACTGCTTTTGTTGCACTGCTCTACCCGAACGCGACCAGCTACCGATCCACTCTTCTCTGCTCAAGATATCCACCTGCCTTTCAGCTTCGACAATGGACGCAATTATGTACTGGAACTGAATTATTGTAATCCTTTCCTGGAACTGATAACCGAAATGAGAAGCCTTGATCCTTTAGATAAATGCAATGTGTGCACCCCGACGTGCATCTCACTTGAGCGAGCTTAACGTATCAACTACGCATACATGAATATCTGTGTCATTGCTTAGATACATATCACAGACATGTCTCATACTCTGCTTGTTAGATTTTCTATTCAGCATGCGTTGCGATTACCACTTTTTCTATTCAACCCCTAAAGCGGATTGGTGAGAGTTTCACCACTATCACCAATAACTCGGTAGCTACGACGAAACATCACGTACACCAAGTCCGACCACGCCCTCGCGATAGATCCATTTGTTTTAAAAAGTCCTCAATTGACTCGGCGAGTGGCCGTGCTAAGATGGCCTTGGAGTGCAACGCCGGACTTCTACCACTCAAGTGAACGCAAGTCAATTGGCAGCGCTTATTGACGAGTATTGAGAATTGAGACACCACGCTCTATTGACATGTAGCCGCGCTCACCCAGAGTATAGAGTTATGGAGGCCTAGAGATCAACGCCTGGTCGCTCTCCATCCTCGCCGTTGCTTCTTTTTTTTTCCTCAATTTCAATTGCCATATATTGCTTCAAGACTTCCTGAAAAGCTCGGTTGCGAGATAGTTTCACTGATACTTGCCATTCCTCCAAGTTTCATGCACAAGCAATGGCACCCAAAGCTGTCGATGTTCTCCCCGATGGCAACGCCTATCCGTTGGGACTCTCCATGGATGCTCCGCTCTACACCCAAGCCATCCTCTTTCCCGCCCTGGCGTTCCCAGCATGGATTCTTTGCTTCCCCTCAATGGTTTGGCATTTTCGACAAACTAACATTGCCGCTGGCTCGATCATCCTCTGGCTCATGTTTCATAACTTCTTCAACTCCATCAACGCTCTCATATGGCCACGCGACAATCTTCTCGAGTGGTGGGATGGCAACGTATGGTGTGACATCCATGTACGTATCCAGGTAGGCAGTTATGTAGGCGTTGCAGCGTCTGCGGCAATGATCACTCGTAAGCTGGCTATGGTCATGGACACTCGCAACATCACAGTGTCGAGCAGTCGCAGCAGCAAGATCAAGGAAAAGATCTGGGAGATAGTGTGGTGCTGGGGCGCACCATCCGTTCTGATCATTCTTTACTACGTTGTCCAGTCGGCTCGCTACATCATCTATGGTATTGTAGGTTGTATACCTGCTTACGACACTTCGTGGCCCAGCATCGTCTTGAGCGTCATGTGGTTCCCTATTACCATGATCTTTGCCTCATACTGGTCAAGTGAGTCTTTCTTCCAATTTGAGCATCATATCCAGCGCATTAGTGTTGACATGTGTCTGCAGTCCTACTTGTTTACCGGCTTTACCGCTACCGACAAGAATTCCACAGTCTGATGGCTGCTCAGAACACCACCAAATCCCGATTCGTTCGACTTTTTATCCTCAGCATGACAATCAGTGTGGCGTACCTCGTCTACTCCATCTACATTGTAATTGCCGTCTCTTTTGTCATGAAAGACCCGTACTCTTGGTCTCAAGTCCATGATCCTGTCCTATTCAACACCATCATTCACGTACCGGTTCATGGGCAGGTCGCTTACGACAAGTGGATCCAAGTAATGACGGGATACATTGTGTTTTTGCTGTTCGGAACTGGCGTCGATGCACACAACTTCTACAGGAAAATACTGGTCAGTCTAGGCCTCGGTAAGGTATGGCCAAGTCTGTACAAGCCGAGCGAGAACGGCCACCGAACGCCTCCGAGCTTCATAGCTGCCAGATCATGGACTAGCAATATGTCTAGCAAGGCAAAGAACCTGCTGTGGGCGTCTCGATCCGACTCAATCACTTCAGTTGAAGACACGTCCAAGGACGAGCTGCGCAACAACTCTATCCTTCTTGACTCAATTACAAGTCTATACAATGGCGACAGCGAGGGCGTACTGAATGCGAAAAACCAAACCGAGACTAAACAATCTGCTAAGTCACAACGACCGTCATCTTTCAAACAATGGTTCGCTCGTTCCAATCATCGTGGTCCTCTACTACCGTTGTCCCACCGCCGTAACAGCGTTGAAATAACTGCAGTTAACGCAAACAAGTCGATGGACGCGACCAACTCACCCGGTGTACATGCTCATGCATGGGCTACGGAGAATACCCCTGTTCGGCATGCTAGTGAGACCGATGGTGTGCTCGTCTCATACGAACTGCACCAGGACCACTGTGACAGACATGACAGCAAGAGGGATTCAAAAACAAACCACGCTTGGGCTGGTAATCAGGTGTAACTGTGACGTCCATGTGGTACTTGCGGCAGAAACCTAATTGCGGTGCTAAGGAGCGTTGTGCGGATCGGCACTGCTGGATTTCTTTCCACATCACACCATCTTTAAATGGACCTTTTTCGTCTCCTCTTTCCTGCTTCCTTAGTCTTACATCAATGAACCTTGTTTACAGATACACATGACGTCCCAGTCTACGTGACTGCAGATCTCAGTATGCGCTACCGTTCGGTTGCCAAAGAAGGTGGAGCATGTTGCATCCTGGTACCTCAGCCGAGCTCGATCCTTGGCATTACATACCACATCACACTATATCACACTACATCACGCACACAGTAAGCGAAGGAGAATTGTCGTGAAGCATTTTTGATTCCGTTATCGCATGTTCACATGGCGACAGGTCAGTCAAAGGCATGCATCCTTAGTGGAATGCGAGCCGGTGTTAGACAGACCGTCGTAAGCTCATGTTCAAGTAAACTCCCGAAGAACCTCAATGTGCCTATTAGGCAATTGACCAGCATCCCATAACATTCCTCAATCGAGTACCGCCGTTGCCTCCCGAAAGAAATCATTGATTGCTCGCGTGTGGCATTCGGCCGTATGACGTAGCGGCGGTCGAAGTGCGCATTGGCGTAAGATGACGCAAGCTAGGCGCAAGGTTGTACGTTGAAAAGAAGTCGTTCAATCATCGTTGTCGCTCAAAACTGAGGTGATGGGTTGCTGAGATTGAGGGGCGAGTAGTTTATTTGCTGCAAAAGTTGTCAGTTTTGTGCAACACCCAGCAATGGCGCTGTTGTGACTTACGAACGAGCCCTAGTCTTTCTCCTCTTGCGCTTGAGACGTCGAACGCGCTTCTTCCTCCATTTGGCTCTCATCTTGTCGGCGGGCTGTGGGATGAGGTCAGCGGCTGCGGTTGATGATTGCCAATTTGACGCAAAGAGCAGAGGCACTCGCAGAGCGAGAGCCACGCTCAATTGAGCAGTACAAGGGATACAATAACCCGCGGAGAGTAACTTACATTGCTGTCGAGATGAGTGTCGTGAGTGTAGAACAAAGGTAAGAGTCGAGCTCGTCGAAATACCTAGGTGGAGCGGGGCTCGCTTAACGAAAGCGGTTTAGCGCCGAACCCTAAGCAGGTGCCAGGTTCACGCGCATCGCATCTCTTGTCCTGCCCCAAGCTTCACAAAATTACGTATCGATATGGAATAGCGTCAGCGACCCACCAGTGTTACGCTATGGCGGGCGAAGTAGTAGGGTGGCTGCAGGTGCTTGTTGCTGACGATGACATGTGCGGTGGGCTGGAGCTCACCCTTGAGCCACTACCACCAAACTAACGAA
Source organism: Curvularia eragrostidis (assembly GCA_020744315.1). Lineage (NCBI taxonomy): Eukaryota > Fungi > Ascomycota > Dothideomycetes > Pleosporales > Pleosporaceae > Curvularia > Curvularia eragrostidis. Next base: position 8,016 of record JAIRCK010000071.1, on the reverse strand, counting down.
TACAGGAAATGGGCACGGTGTCATTGAAGTCTGTGGGAATGAGCAGTTCTACCTTGGGAGAGACACGGAGCTCTGGTGAGAGCGCTGGCCACCCGTGGTATGACATGATCTGACCCATTAACAGTCGTTACACGTGGTGCGACGATCTTACCATTTCTCGACTGCATCTACGCATCCATTGTATTCTCTATGAGCAAGATTCGACATCACATATCGCACCGTTTGTGTATGCGACTGACCTGTCAGCCAATGGTACTTACTTGAAGAAGTGCACTTCTGACTATGCTGCAACCCAGAGTGAAGGAGTTCTCATGGGTCGCAAGAACACCTTCCTTCTGGATGGCGGGGACGAACTCCATATATCAGATACCATCACATTGGTCTACTTATCGAAATTTCATATGCAGGCCGTCCAGTTGACATCGTCACAAGAAGTGGAGACACAAACGTTTAGTTCGCGGTATCTCATCACTGGCCGTATGCTGGGCGAGGGTGCCTACGGAAAAGTACTCGTCGGTGTTAATCGAGAAACACAGAGGCAGCTGGCGTGCAAAATCATTCGACTGGATAAACTTGCTATGAAGAACCTGCGTTTACCTACTGCTGATCGAAAACAGCGTGCGATACAGTCAAGGGACCGCTGTTATCGAGAGTTCGACATTCTCAAAGACCTTAGCCACCCTAACATCATCGCTCTCGAAAAGGTGTTCCGTGGCCATGACAACGTGTACATATTTCAAGAGCTCATCACCGGTGGTGACCTGTTCTCTTTTCTTGAATTCAAAGGGGGGCAGCTTGACAGCATGCAGACGGCGGCCGTCATACGCCAGATCCTGAAGGGGATTGAGTATTTACATGGACTAGACATCGTGCACCGAGATCTCAAACCCGACAACATATTGATTTCGTCACTTGAAAACAATGCTCGTGTGGTTATTACCGACTTCGGGAACGCGAGGTTTCTTCCTAAGACGAGCAGCCAAACCACTCCAAACCAGCGAATGTTTTCACATGTCGGCACTCTAGAGTATGCAGCACCTGAGGTTTTTCGTGCTAATCCCGCTATTCCAGTGGAACATGGATACTCAAAGAGCATAGATATGTGGTCCATCGGCTCACTCACGGCAACTATCCTTTCGGGAGATCACTTGTTTACTGACCGCAATCATCCTGAATATCACAGAGATCCACAAGGTGTCATCGTAGGGCTAGCAGCAATCTGTGATTTGAACGTGCTCGACGATGGTCACCATCCATCATGGAAACTAATCGGTCCTCAGCCAAAAGACTTTATCAAAAAGCTCTTGGTGCTCAGGGAGCAAGATCGCATGACTGCCTCTGAGGCTCTAGCGCATTCCTGGTTCAAATGTTATGCAGGCGACTCTGAGGAGCTGTATGCTTGCTCAATTGCTGACTGGAAACCGCGCAACAAGAGCCTCCAACTTGTCGAAGATATTAGTCAACCTTCACAAGATTCCATTGCCACCGATATTTCTGGCAATGATTCACGTGAAGAACCCAGTCCCGACCAATTAACTGTGGCTCAGTCTGGCTCAAGTCTACCTCTAGCCCTAGAAGAGTCACCTATCTGGCATCTTTGTACAGGAACACATCAGGAGTCTCCACCATCAAAAGCCAAAAGAAGAGGTTCAGCCATTCAAGTACAGCCCTTGTGTGTTTGCAAATGCTATTCACAAGATCAGCATCACACTGACGAACTCAGCCATCATTTGCAGCCTGGCCAAAAGTCACATGTCGCAGCCGCCCAAGTGAATCTTGCCTCTCATTCGTGTGGGATGAGTACTGTTCAAGGTGAAACGTCATCTGCAAAATGTGGCAGGTCCATTCATCACCCTATGAATCGGCTCTTGTTTCGCAAGGTCGTAGTTGACACGAACGACAATGACTTACATGGAAAGGGGAAAGTCGATTTGAAAGAGAGCTTGAAGGCGGTCAAAGATACTTGCTCACAGTCGGGATATTCACAAAATCTGTCCTTATCTCCAGTCGTCCAGTATGAGCAAGATTCGGTGCTAGTTAGTGTCACACCCATCGAACAGCAGGTATGTCTTGAACAAGATGCTCAATATGAGTGCGTAGAGGAAGATTTTTGATCTTTGGATTAACTAAGAGGTATCAGCAGCGACCCGTAAAACAGACTCAAGACTCAATCTTGGTATCCGAAACGCCTCCCGAATTCTTACGGGTGCATGTACACTTTCAGGACGAAGAGAGAACTAGCTCGGATCATTGGTCTAAAGAAAATGATTTCGAGATCAGCAACGGTGGCCAATATTATGCTCGGAGTAAAGGACTGAAGCTTTCGCGTTGTGGGCGTTGATATATCTTGTGCAATCTCTGAACTAATCTGCAGCATGTTTGAAGGCCATTTAGCTGGGAGAACAACAGGTTTCAGTGCGTGTGTCAATACTGCATGCAGTCTCTACGAGTCCAAAGCTTAGTGAAGGTAATTACTATAGTGGCGTTTCCGTAATATCCTACGGCGCCATGCCTATCTGAATTCATTTACGACTTCCCGGAGAAGCATTTCATAAAGTTTTGTGCTGTGATAGCTTGTTTAACGACCTTGTTCCGTTTTATCATGGTATATTTCCAGGTGAAACTATAACAACAGACTGTTAATCGAGAACTTTGTATGAAAATAAACCTACAGGTCGGTTACCAACAAGCTAATGTACTTTGGGCAGTATTCTCAGTAAGGCATTAGGTTGGTTACACAAAATGTGTTTACAATAATAGGACAAAAGTTCGTTCGGGCAAATACTGGCCCGCCACAAATGCCTTACGCGAACAGACTTCTGTCACGTTATTGTACCAGCCATTAGATGTGGCGCTACCGCCCGAAGATCATTACGCAGTCTCATCATTCGCGAACTTGGTTACTACAGTCAAAAGAATGTAAATACTAGGTACCCAGAACACCGCTTGGCCTCAGAAAGGCTTCGCATTGAAGGAAGCTCAAGGTGTTGAGGCTACTGTCGGTACGTACCGCATACTGCGGGTATCTGGTGTGTTGGATACCAGAGAGAGTAGCGGCAAAACGAAGGGCCTAAGGGCTTGGCTCATGCGAGATTGACAAGGATGAATTGGGTCGTTGAAGACTGACAACTACGAGAATTTTTGCCGAGAGCTGAAACTGATCCAGCCTGGTGGAGAGCGCTACCATCTGGGCCAAAGACCATGCCAAACAACATCGTGATCAGGGTCCATTACTTAGTACTTAACCCTTGATTTGTGCAGCCAAAGAGTCATCGGACACTTACATGCGTCGGCACCCCTAGAACTTCTACAGGGGCACATCAGTGTCTAGAGGCGCAATCTGCAAACAGAGTTTAGGTTGTACTCCTGCTTCGAGGCTTTCGGCAAGCGGCACAGCGAGACGGCATGACTCAGTACAAGCTGAACATATAGAAGGACCCACATAAGAAAGGCACAAGCCGAGGAATAAATAGCCAGTTTTGGGGGAAGAACGATTTACAGGCGCATGAAGGTTCGCTGCTAGAACACCAATGGGAAATATAATCAAAAACCATAATCACATACCTGACGTGCTTTTGCGCAAAAATGCTATGGTATACTAGCGCATAGAGTAGTCGAGAAACTAACAAAGCGATCAGCGCCATGGCGTACAATCAGGCGCGCCTCACGAAATCTAGCCTTTTCGTGTCCTAATTCGCTTTACCCGTATAAATGAGCAACATGCAATAAAATCCAGAGCAAGGTCCCAGAAACAATCGTTTGTAGCTCAATTGATCAACTATCAGCACCATCCATGGCCACAACGCAAAGGCGCCTTGAGAGGGAATTCCACACCCTGCGCAAGAATCCCACCGACGGCTACCATGTTGAACTCAAGTGTGGCGACATTTTCGAATGGCTTGGTTCGCTCAAGGGCCTCAAAAACTCGCCTTATGAAGGAGGCACGTTCAATTTTTGTTTGCGGTTCACAGAAGACTACCCAGAGAAGCCGCCAACACTCAAGTTTACGACCAAAATCTATCACCCCAATGTCAATGGCAGAACGGGTGCGGTTGGCTGGAATATGTTGGGCAAGAATTGGCACCACAACAACACGATGGAGAAGGTCATGATGAGTCTGAGGGCGCTTTTGGATCATCCCGAATTACAGAGTACTGTTGACAATGGAATGGCGAATGAGTTTGCATATCATCGGAAAAGATTCTTTGAACATGCGAAGGAATGGACGGAAAGGTGCGCAATGGAAGATTCGGCCTCATTCACTATTGCATGAGAATTTAATTAATAAAAACAATGAGCGATTTCCATGAGTGCAGCTTGCTCTACAGTTCATTTACTTGCCGCGGATGTATTTGAGTGAAGTTAGAGATGTATATAGAGGAGGCGTGAGAGGTTGCTTATAGCTTTTGCAATTCTTGTCGGCGTAGTAGGGCGCGGTAAATAGAGTACTATACGCTTAGGCTAACTTCTTGTGTCTCACTGATGTAGAGTGACGTGACAGAAGTTTGTTCACACGAGGCGCTTGTGGCGGGCCTGTATTTGCCCTGAAGAACCTTTGTTCTAGTGCTGGGAAACTGCCTCGTAGAACTCTTCGGGAACTTTCGTCAGTACTTCCTCAGGTTAGGTGTGAAGCTCAATATGTTGAAGCCATTGCGACTGACTGCGTGCATAGTATAAACGACGTCTACAGAAACGATAGACAAGATGACATGATGGTTGGGCTTCGAAGGAATCACTAGCAGTGGTAATTTAGCAATAACAAGATAGTGTTTTTGCGCCATAATCTGATGGTTTGCGGTAAAGAAACTGGCATTGTCCTTTAAAAAAAATAGGAGCTTCGCGCAACACTTCGCCTCGCTCGTATCATCGCTATGATTCCTATTTTTGAACTAGCTGTCGAAGGCATACTAGCGTTGGCTCTTGATTGCGGCGCACATATACACCCAAAGTGCGATCCTTGCAGCTGCGCCTTGTTAGCAAATCCTTCCGGACATATGTAGATGACCTCCAAATCAAGACGGTCTTGGCATGCACAATCTCCTCAAAGCAGCAATCCTCCCAGGTTTTCTTGTTCAATGGTATAAATCCAGTCTACGCCGTTTGATTCGATCTTTTGAATCATTTGCCTTCTCAATACACAAGATCGATTATATTAGCGACTCAACTACAATGACGATCGTCTTACGCGATGTATCCGATGAAGAGATTCTTCGTGCATGTGAGATAGTATCCTTAGCCAACAAAGACAACCCTCTTGGCCCCATTCTTGCGCCAGGCCCCTTTCCTGCCGACGCCTTGCAGGAAAAATCCCAGCAACTGATCAAAATAAGACAAGAAGATCCAAAAATCTGTTACATCCAGGCTTATGATGAAGCGGTGGGTAAAATGGTTGCGTTCGCGAAATGGCACATATTCAAGACGTCCGCGGCGGTAGCTGCTTCTGCTCGTCCCTTGATATTTGGGCCTGGCACCAACGCTGAAGCATGTCAATTGTTTTTTGGCGGCTTGGCGGAGAGAAAAGAAGCACTCATAGGCGAGAACCCACATATCTGTCAGTATGTTATCATCGCAATCTTTAACAGAGGCTGATGTAGTGGCTATTACAGACCTTCATTTGCTTCACACCGACCCAGAGTTTCAGAGGCGTGGAGCGGGCAGTCTTCTTTTAGAATGGGGAACAAAAAAAGCAGATGAGCTTGATCTTCCCATCTACCTGGAGTCCAGTACTGCTGGCCACCGATTGTACCAGAAGCATGGCTTCAAAGATGTCGAGATATTTCAGATTGATTTCAAACCTCACGGCGGACCAATTTCTGATCAGCCATTGATGATCAGACCAACTGCGAGACCTTAGTGTATCTTGTTGTAATCAAGAAGAACATAGCACAGTTGTCGCGCAAAAGTATCCAGTACAATAGGACTGTGGCAACTACAATCAAGCGTGCTTAAACAAATAGTAGCTTTTTTAGCACTACAGTTGTTTAAGATGGATAGAAATGCTCATATCTCAAGCTACACTCGAGTATCTTTAAGTCCTTCACAAAATCCTATCTCGCCTGTTTATTGTCTTCGGATCTTCCTTGTAGAGAATTGGATGAGTGCAGTATAGATAACAACCCATCAACAATTCCTAAGTCAAATGAAGTTCTTAATCCATGCTACGGCTTTAATATTCATCAGTCATACATCAAAGCGTTGACGGTACATTGCTATGAGTTTCTAAGAAATTCGTCATCTAACTCATTATTGGTGTTGCATTGTCAGGGATGCGAAATTCAGAGTAATTAGATTCATTTGTGTAATCAGAAAGTAAGTACAAGGATTCAGTAGAGCCTTGTTGTATGTGATGAAATGAGGCACTAGTCTCGCTTAATCAACAGCTTAGTCGGTAGTGAATGGATCCATGACATGTATTTTGGTCTACCACTCAGCGCAATTGGCAATGGCAGCTGCAAGAACCATCACCGTTGCGATTAGCAAAGGAAACAAAGTCTTCCCGACGGTCCCTTGAGCCAACTCTGCCGCAAGCGAGATAACAGTCGAATTGTCTGCAGGCTCCGTTACAGTGGTCCCAAGGAGTGACGCCCAAGCTCGAATATATGCAGCCATCGAAGGTTGCCGAACCAGCGGCGTTGAATGTGGCGACAGCAATCAATAGGATGGAGAGAATGGACTTCATATTGTGTGGTGGTTGTCCAGTTATTTGTCAGGCCCCGAAGTATACGGCGAATCAGAGGCAGTAGATTGAGATGGTAATGCAGAAAAGTTATGAATTTATCGAATCGAGGATTTTGGGGGCAAAGATATTTCCTTGTAATGTTCGGAGAAGAAGATTTGGTTTATTAAGATGGATAGCAGTGGGCTACTTCGCTGATAATTGCCAGAGAAAAACAACGAACCTTGTTGTATTTACATATTCTCATCACTGACTAGTATACTCCACCTAAATGTCTACTTGTGTCTACCAATTCCGATATGAAGAGACAACTTTATGAAAACCATGCCTGATTTATACCTCGTCCAAGACCATGCAAGGGTCACTCTCGTATTTATACATGAGTAAAACAGGATTCGTTAAACGAAGTTGGATTTTAGAAGCGATTTGAAGCCAAATTCGTTATAGTGTAGGACTAGATCGGTGGTTTATCTATAAAGTGTGGCCTAGTGCTGACTGCAAGCTCCACTCAAGCATACCGGTGTACAAGAGCCTCATTTCATCATACGAACAAATGCAGCCCCTTTTATTAGATCTGCACAAAATATGAAGCTAGTATCATACCTACAAGTCGTCTCTTTTGCTTCCAAAGAATTTATGGAAGTTGTAGTTTACATTCTTGCTATAATGAGTATGCATCTACTTGACGTATAAATTTTCTCTGATTTTGATGATGACAAAGAAACACCGTACTAGGACAAAAGTTCGTTTGGGCAAATACAGGTTCACCACAAGCACCTTGCGCGAAAACACTACTGGCAGGTCGCTGTATACGATGCGTGAGTTCGGACAATACTCTTCGCAATCCCCACTTAGTCATAGCACTAGACAAGGGTGTACCTGCGCTGACGCTGGGCGTTTAGACTGAGGATGTTCACTTCGGTCTAATAGATTGAGGGTCTGTTCGGGTTCACATTTTGGTGCTTATCCAATTTGTTTACTTCGATCGGAATATTATACTAGTAATAGAGCCTTGGCGACTGTAGCCTCAACGATGAGGGTGAAGAGATCATCAACTTAGATCCACATTGAACTACTGCAGATATTATTTTCGCGGTATGCAAGCCTATTACTACGCTTGCTGATCAGTGTCTGACTTAGTATCAGGTTGCGTATTCCTCTTCGATTTCACACTCGAAAATGTAAACTACGATAGTATATAACGTGTATGGCAAGCGAGCGGCGCAGGCAAGCGAGCGGCGCACCCCACCAACTTCGCGCACCTCTACAAGCGTATAGCTCCACCACATTATATTGGTTTTGATAGATATTGACGCAATAGATTAATTACTATCTAGAAT
>JAIRCK010000070.1:0-175898 GCA_020744315.1 Curvularia eragrostidis | reverse complement strand
GAGGGGGGGGGGGGGGGGGGGGGGGGGGAGGAGAAGGTAAAAAAGAAACTACTGCGTGGGGGGGGGGGGGGGGGGTTTTTTGCAGAGTGCATTTTGCCATTGCTGCATTTGTTTGTTTGTTTGTATGTATAGACATATGTATATGTATATGTGCGTGTATGTGGGTGAATATGTACGATAGGTATGCGTATGTATATATGTATGTATGTATATATGTGCGTATATATGTACATGGAATACATCCCCTCGTTTAACGCAAAAAAAAAAGACTAAAAGAAGTCTGGGATCAGGGATAGATACAGAGGGGCGTTGGGGAAAGTCGCAATAGATTCAAAAAAAAAAATTAAGATCAAGAACTAGATGGTTTTTCCGATTTCCTATTTCCTATTTTTGCACTGTTGGTTCTGCTTTGTCTGTCTGTGTACCTGCCTGCTTGCTTGCTTGTCCGTATGGACATTTGTGGCTGTATGTGGGTGTCGGTGTGTGTGTGTGCATGGGAGACAGGCCGTAGGATGCGGATAGGCGACAGGGCGGAATGCAGATAGATGCAAGGAGGTATTGGTAGGTAATGGGAGAAGAGAAGAAGAAAACATAGTGAAGTGAGGGGAGTGCGGTCAGGCTGAAGTGGGGTATGGGGTCGGGGAGAAAATGGCTTTTTCCCTCCTCGTCTACTCGATTTCATCAAGGGATAGGTGTTCTTTCTGTTTTGCTTATGTGTAGTGATGATGGTGGTGGTGGTGGCGGCGGCGGGAGAAGGAGGGGTCGGTGTGGGGCGCGCCGCTTGGGTTGGGTGAATTGACGGGAGTGAAAGGGTCTGGGGGTGTGCGTTGGGGTAGAGGGGTTATGTGCTGTAAATAGTAGTGATGGGATTAGCATACGTGGTTATTACGAGTTTGTTATATCTTCGTGATGATGAGAGGTACTCTTGTCTAATGGAAAGTGGATAACTCGGCGTGAATTGCGTTTCCTTGATTAGAGTGGCTTGCATTGTGGAGGGGAGGGAGAGTGTGCTCATTGGTAGGAAAGAAGTGTCTTTAGTGCCTGCTGCATGGCTTCTTCTCCTCGCTGTAAGTCTGAGGTCAATATCACAATGTGCATTGTTCACACACAATAACTGTTTTGCGCTTGTCCTCTCCTGAAATGCGGGGTATACTACACACATTGTTCGTCTCATTCAACCACATTTGGTAAGAGAAATTTGAACGCATGCAAGTATTAGACATTATTTCTGAGCTAGCGGCTCGGTGAACTAGCTACGAGGTATGTAGCACCATCTGTGCCTTGCTCCATGTGTCGCGGGTATTTGTGAATAAAAAAAAGCCTTATCCTAAGCATCGTGTGTGCCTTGCTCCATATGTCGCAGGTGTTTGTGAACAAGAGAAAACCCCAATCCTGAGCACCGTGTGTACCTTGATCCATGTGTAGTATACAATCCTGAACATAAGAAAATCCTGTGCTCGAGCACCGCGTGCCTTTCTACAGCAAAAAGCTATATACGTCTTCCTGAAAACTGGGGAGGGAAGGGGACAAGGGAAGACAACTCAAGGTCTGGTATAACCAATGGACATATACCAAGTAGCACCAGAACTGACCAAAACGGTGGTAACTTACTCTTTTTTGAAGACCTTACGTCCCATCCGCTTGACATCTTGCCAGGTCTCACGCAGCCTTGCAAGGATCCTCTCTCGCCTCCTTCGGGTACCGGAACGAGGCGCATCTGCAGTGTTTGTATTCGTCGGGGGTTCACTGGCGGCTCCCGTGTCCTCAATCACAACAATGGGTGGCCGAGTCTGTCGCGGCGGTAGGTCTGGTGGTCCAGGGTTCGGCGGCCACATGTTGGAAGATGGACCGGGGTCCAGATACGGGACATTAGACAGAAGACTGTTCGGCGGCGGGGGGAAGAGGACATGCCCATCGTTTCCCTGTGCATTGTATCCAGCCGTTGGGTCGTAAGCTAGCTCGTTACGTCTGAAATAGCGGCGCGCGATCATCGAATCAACACTGGGGCTATACGATGCATCAGATGGCGTGCGACCAAGAGGCTCACAGAGCCACCAGTCCAGAACCCAATCGTCTTCTTCTTCCTGTGGATCTGCAAGGCTGTCGACTCGAGAGCGATATGAATCGACAGAAGACCGCCTGCTCCCTGGGGGCGCCAGTGGGACTCCATTGACACTCTCTCCCGGAAGATTATACGCTGCATGGTTCGAGGTACTGGGACCGCCTTCGTCATTGTTAAACCCATCTACTCCATCGGTAGGCTGTCCATCTTGAGGCACATGAGGGCTCAAGTGTTCAGGCGCGAGAGCATTGCTGTCAGTGTGTCCGCCAGAGGCGTCATTGGATTCGTCTCTTGCGACGCCATTGGCACCGTCAAGTCGGTACAGGGAATCATCTGTATCCACAGATCCGTCTGAGCTATCGTGGTTTCCGTCCGTATGGCGACCCAGAGAATCGCCTCCATCAGGCGAAGAAGCGCCTCCTCTTAGGGAAACGCGCATAGGCGGAACTTGAAGATGATCGCCATCCTGCGCATACTTCTTTGGTGCAAAAGATCGGCGAATGATCTTGTTTTGTACCTTTCTTCTGGGGCGCAGCTCTGATGCGTGTTTGTGGTTTGCTGCACGGTATACTACTGAACGGACCTTGTGCACAAGGGATTTTCGAAGTCGTGAAGTCACACCAAAGGACGCAGGGGCAGGAGTGGGCTCGGATGCGTTATTGTTGTTACCATAATGAGTGCGTGTCGACCGATCGAGAGCCTGTGGAGGCTTGTTGCGACGCGATGCGTTGACGCCCTCGATCAAGTTCGGCGCATTGCAGCCTGCATATATGGAACGCTTGTCTTGTTGTGATCGTTGGGAAAGTGACCTGTTGCTTCCTACCTTTGTAATGTTTTCTCGATTCAATTTGGGGATGGTTTTACTTGGAAACCAGCAATTGGGCACGCGTAGGGGAGACCTTACTCTGTGTGATTTGGGCAACCTATTCGCCTTGCGAGATGCACGTATATCGTACTGATTGGACTTTGCTGAGGCCATAGAAGCACGGTTAGGGCATCGCATTGCTTTCTCTGCCCAGGCCGGATGTGTTTGCGAAGTTTTCGAGCGATGGCCAACGGGAAGTGCACGCCTTTCAAATACCGAAAGCATGTTGTGATTCAGGACTACAGGTCCATCTGGAACAACAGTACGTACGATGTTTTCTGTGCGGTCTGCTCAGCAGATTCGCTGGTTAGTGCATCTCTCGCGAAGTGTTTCGATTCGTTATGGGGAAAAGCATCAGCGAGTAAACACTGGCTTACCTGCGATGGATTAGCACGAGAATACGCGACATCACGTCTATTAAAGAAGCTGGTTCTTCAAAAGATTCGAGTTCTTCTGCAAAACTTACCTTGAAATGTAATCTCGCGACCTGTTTGTGGCTGAGAGCTTGACTGAGACGGCTCTCTCTGTTCACTATCCAGAGCGCCTTGTTCAGCCGAGCTAGATTCTCGACTCATTGAAGAAGACATGGTCGCTCTTTTTGTGCATGAAGTCTCTGTGCAGCCGACGTCTTGGTTGGCCAATAGCAAGAGTATGTCAATAGGCTTGCTCTCTGGGTTGGGTAGCGGAGTATTGTGGTCCCCACCAAGGCCTGGGCTGTTTGCGAAGCTTTGACCAGGGTGCGAAGTGTTTCTGGCTTCAGTATCCCTGGTCACAGACGTGGAATGTCCAAAATCTGTTGGCTGTGTCCAAGGTATTTGTGTTACGCGTTTGGTGGTGTCCGCCGGTAGGAATATCGAACCCGGTTCGGTTTGGGCAGACTCCTAGTCAAATTTGCAATATCTTGCGATAAAGTTAGGCACTTTGATAGTGAACGAAATTGGTTGAGTGTGGAGGGTGAAGAGATAGTCACGTGTTTGTTATGTTGCCGTTGCCTCACACTACCGTGCAGGCCTCCCCGTCGGTGGGGCCAATAGTTTTAGCGCAGCTGCATGCAGGGACTACGTACCGATGGCTCGCCAATATACCAGATGAGTCTACAATATTGAACGGCGGAAACTGCGATTGGCCATATAGAGAGCCGTCTAAGGTGGAGTTGTCTTGGTGGTTTCTCTGCGGTCGTTTGCAGCAAATGTGCCCAGTCCGAGGGGGCTGGTCGTTGAGGCCGGAGCATGAAAAGTCTCCTCCAAGGTCGTGTAGCAAACAGGTCATGCTCCCATGCGGGTGCCTGCAATGCGGACGTTCTGCACATGTGTTGCATGATGCAGGCTCAGGTTCAGTATAGGTCTCTCTGCGCGATGGTTCACGAAACGTCATTATAGCGATAGCGAGCAGTAAGCTGATAACGATGTCTAGGGAATTGGCTGCTCTTGGGTACTATGCAGAAACGAAGAATGACGCAGTAAGTGGTGGAGCAATGTGGCGATTGCTGGATAAATTCATATAGTAGCAGGCGGGCATCAACTGCACCTGCGTGCACGTAGTCGTCAAGGAGGCACCTCCTTTCTATCCCAATCCCAACACTTGCCTCGTCCTTCAACCCCCACTTGCTTGATGACATCAAGAAGTCTTTCGGCAACCCACTCGCGCTCAAACAGCTTCTCCTTCTTGACATTACCCCAGAAGTCCTTGCTCAAACCAGTCTTGACTGTGCCTGGATGCAGGGCCACCGCCATTGCGTTATCACCAGAGGCGGTCCGAAGATAGTTATCAAACGTCTTGACAGTTTGGTTGACCCCTGCTTTGGATGCGCGATAACTATACCATCCTCCAAGGCGGTTATCGCCAATACTACCAACGCGAGCTGACATGATAGCCATTGTAGCTATGTCCGGTAAGCCTTCCATATCATCTTGGCTCTTGTCAATGGTTTGAGACTTCTTGGGTAAGAAGGATGAGAAATGTTTGAGCATCAACATTGGGCCCAAAGTGTTGGTACGAAAAGTCAACAACGCTTCGTCGACATTAATCTGAGCGGGCGATTTCTCCGGGAAAAGTATGCCTGGAACTATGAACGCAAGTTGAAGTCGATTTGAGGTGTCGCCAAACTGTTTCTTACAGGCCGCCGCTGTGTCTGCGATGGTCTGCTCGTCTCCCTTGTGTTAGCAGACATTCCATCGTAATATAGGCACAACTCTTACGTACCAAGGACATCGAGCCTCATCACGTTCAACCTGCTCTCGTCCACATCTAAACCGTGAAGAAGTTCTTCTTTGGTCTTGTCCAGGTCCTTTCGTGCTGTCGCAATGACTGGCGCACTTGTAGTTTGCAAGACTTGTCTCGCGAGCGCGAAGCCAATGCCTCGCGAGGCTGGTGATACGAGCGACCATGGAGGCATTGTTGCTTGTACAGTATACAGAAAGTAGAATCAACCATGATGAGGGCTTTGTTTATTTGCTAGCAAGGCTGGTGAGAGGTGGCCCAGACGCGATCTATGATGCCATACTTGCCTTGTCGATCGGCTAGCCTGATTGAGGTAAGCTAACATATTCCTTGCCTAGTTTGAACATCTCCTTACAGCACTATTACTGATGTATGGAAGTATTTGGCTTCTGGAATAAACTGGAGCATCTCCTTACTTTTGTAGACGTGTTTTACAATCTCAGATTTGTGCATCATGAACAACGAAGGTAGTGAGGCACTCAGAGTTAGCATACTGTCGCAGTACAGTGTTGAAAGTGTACATCTCAGTTCCTTTCTAAACTGAAAGACGCATTGGCACTATCGAAGTAACTAACTTTTGCGACAGAGTGTCCAAGTAATACGTTACCGATACCTAAAACTCCAATTTCCGCAACAGAGCCCTCAGAATCTAGATCTCCTCGTTCGTATTGTCCTCAATCCTCTTCACGGCTTCGTACACTTCAGCTTGCAGTCACTTCAGTGTCTCGCACGTATACGCTATACTGCCTGAATTACCCAATTGCTGCAATACAAGAACTTTATGCTCATAAGATGAACATACCGCATCTTTCCTTCGCTGAGTAGCTCACGTAGTAACTTATTACTATCCGCGTGTATGCTGAGAGAATTTACCAACGGAAAAGAAAACTTCTTTGTCGGCTATTTTTTTTCACAATGAAGGTTTTAGTAGTCGCCGCGGATCTGGAAGTGTATCCCGAGGAGAATTCTGAGATTCTCGGTGTCGGTGGCCAGGCACTCATTCAAGGTTTGTGTCTTTGAGCGTTCGAAAGGTAGTCGAGCTATGAGTTGGAATTGGCTTCCCGTCTTCTTACCTTACGATCGAATTTTAAATGGTTGGGGAAAAGTCTCAGAAAGTTGGGAACAAATTTCAAGACACTGGTGACATACTTGCTGGCAAAAGTATTCACACCCTAGTAGCGGGGTAGCTATCCAGCTTTGGTTTGATCTGACTTCGCATTCATCAAAATCTCTGTATTATAGCTGAAACCAAATATGCCCGTTTACAAGTCAAGCTATTATTGGTGCATAAGATGGCCATACTTCGTACCGAAAAGCTGCTCTCTACCAGACAAGGCTTAGCTCACCAGGGTACGAATACGTCTGCTAATAATCAAGTGCCTTAGCAGTCTTGGACTGATTTCGTCACGGAGCTTAGCGTTCCCCGTCCTGAAGCCCTAGATATACGCGATAGCTTACGTTAGAATCTGATAACGTTAGGTACCTTAAAACGGGATCTACTACAACCCAAACTCTATCCTTACACGAACTCAAACCTAGCTAAACGCCTACACAATGTACTGTCGTAGACTTGTAGATACAATTCTATGGTTCATAATTACAAGTCTGTAATCTAATATATTTATTGAAATTTGGGGCAAGCAATGGATAAACGTATCTGGCGGATAAGTACGTTTGAATTATGACTAGACTTGATGGATATTTAGGTTCGGAGGATGACCAGATTCGACATATTAGTAATGGAAATCATCAATCCATGTAAGCTGACCCGGCTGGTAGTAGGGTTTGGAGCCGTACTAGACTAACCAGATCAATCAATACCTTCATCGTCTTGTTAATTCTTGTGAGCTAAGAGGTAAATAGTGTGTGCCGTGCACTTCCGGGCATCTGTATAAGAAGTTGTGAATAGACACTTGCTTTTGACCATCAAACCAACAAACACTTCATATCCTCTTATCTCTCACTTCAGATCTTAAGATACTCAAGATGTTCGCCCAGAACTTGTTCCTCTATGCTCTGCTCAGCATGATGGCCGCCGCTATGCCTGCGGTAGAGGTAGTGGAGGAAGCACAGGCGCTCGAAGCTCGGCAAAACGTTGTTTGTGGAGTGCACTAGTAAGATGAATTTACCCTTACAGGATATCATCTAGCTAGCTAATAATATACATAGTAACTTTGGTGTTTCAGGCGGATGTGGAAAGATTGGCACTAACACTCCTGGCAGAACTAGCAAGTTCAACTTTGGACAGGGGTATAACATTGCTGCATTTCCAAATTGCGTTGTTACGATTGTTACTTCTGCAGACTGTAGCAATTGGCAGTTTGCGGGATTTACAGACTGTGGTAGTGCGCACCAGGTTTCAATTTTCGCCCCTACTGCTGCGGAATATCAAGCAAATGGATGCCAGCCTGAAAGTGCTACTAAGCAAGTTGGGCCGCAATAGTAGGTAGCACCTAGCTCTTATCCAAGAGATAACCAGGATACTGATCGTGAGATGGGATGATGGGCTGCTTGTTACCAGAGTCGTCAACCCGTGGGGTATTATGCTGTAGCAATTGTCAGAGGTGTTCTCGCAACACCTTTGATAATCAACTCTCAATTTTTTTAAGTAGTAGAAGAGATGGTTCAACACTATCCCCAGTCACTCGCTTAGTATTAGCTACTCAACAATTCATGCTGTGCGTCCAGATTGTATCTTCAACATCTTTTCAAAAACACTGTACGTTTGCTGCTTCAGAAAGCGGAAACTTACAGCATAAAGTCATTTCCCATCCTTACTAGAGTGCTTATGAAGCTCTGCTGGGTAGCTAGAGTATTGACCACATAACGAGGATGATTTCTTTTAGTCGCTAATGGTTATGTGTTTGTGTGTAGTCAAATTTTGATTCATTCGGCAAATAGTAACATCGCTTACGTAGAGCTTAGTAGAGTGTGCTGGTAGCTAGCCATAGATGGCGACGTGGCGGTTGCTGTTAGTGTGTAATTTCTTTAGGCCGCTAATGGTTGTCTGTGTTTGTATTTATCTATTCCATAGAGTTGTATTTCATTCTACACTATGAGCAAAACTATATCATGCTTGGCCCATCAAAAACAGGTGACAAAGGGGATCGCGAAGAGTGATAATGCACACTAAATCCTAATGTAGCATTTTCCTAGATCTGCAATCTAGGTCGTAACCCTGGAAACTCAGGATTTGGGGATATGTGAGTCTATCGAACGCCCGTTAACAAAGCAAAGAATGTCTTTGGTGTAACGAAAGTATACTATACACCATTCGGCGTTAGCTGCATTTTTACATGCAGGACGTTTTGATATTACAGAAGTACATTATGCTTCATTCTACGTTGGCTGTTTTTTCAAGTGTCTGCGCAAAAATCAAATTGATGTTTGGACTTAATGCCCAAATCATCAGCAAATAAGGCCTAAGGCTATGCGTGTGTGAATGTGTTGGTGTGGACAATGACTCTAAAGTACGTATCTGAAATCCTTGTTCTCAAATTCCGTCTTATCCAGCATACCTGCCTCGTCACTAGCCTCACGGTTAGGCGGTCCATAAACTCTGTCACGGCGCCTGTTACTGGAAAACATGTAACCGAGAAGAGCAAGATGGCATCCAAGTTTAATGCTGTAGCCGACCAACAGTCCGATCGTAGCGCCTTCGTATCTAGGAGCTTGTTTTGGATCTACGACAAAAGGACCTATAGGACAAGGATTAACCCAGTCCAGAAGGTGGTAGCGGAAGAGGCTTAGAGGGCTTACCTGCAAAGTTCCCCCAACAATATGCAGTGAATAATAGGGCACTTGCTAATGAACGGTGAGTGTACCCAGCCATGTTTGAGGACAAGGTTGTCAGAGATACCGTGAACCCGACAGATTGGGAGTTCACTAGCCAAAAACTGACGAGCCGACCCCAAGTATTTGATCTTGGAAGATATGCCATACACGCTGCAGACACTGTGCAGAGGACATTGGCCGCGGTCGCCGTTAGTAATCGCGCTAGGGCAATCTGGTCAACAAGCTTATATTGAATCTTGGTGACATTCATGGCTTACAATTAGGGACGTTCAGAATGATTGACCCCCCTATAATCAGCGAAACGATCTGTACTGCGTCTCCTACTGACTTGAGCTGGGTGGTTTTCGTTGTTGAAAACCCCATGTCGCGAATGATGATAGTCGAGAAAGAGTTGACGACGCCATTGGGAATTGCACTGCGAGTCATCGTTAGCACCATGAAATATATCGTATATCAAGATGTGCAAGACCCAGAAAGGAAACACATACGCAGCAAAGACACTGATGAACAGGAGGATTGTTTTCGGGTCAAAGAAACCAACAAAAATCTGTCCCTTGTCAAAATGCTTGTTCTTGATACCAGTTTGGTTGCCAGCAACGCGCTTCACAGCAAGGAGGCGTTCACGCCTATTGAGGAAGTGAGCGTTTGATGGAGAGTCAGCCATCAGAAACCAGATGACAATAGCCCATAAGCAGGTCACTCCTCCCAGGATGTAAAAGATCAACTCCCATCTTTCTGGACTCATGTCCACAGGGAGTTCAGATATACCCATGGAGATGTAGGAACCAATTATGCCACCCCATCCAAGTGAGGAGTACCAGATGCACTGACGCAGCGGTATCTCTTTTCTAGTGTACCAGAAACCTGTCATCAATGTGAGGCCTGGAGTAACAGCGGCCTCAAATAGTCCCATGATGAAGCGGACGACCAGAGCGCTGGCGTAGGATCTGGCTTGCGTCATGATGATGACCGTAAACCCCCAGAGAAAGATGTTGATCGCCAAAACTTTCTGGGCGGCGAAACGTCCGATTAGCCATCCGCACGGATATTGGCCGACAAAATAACCGGCATAAACCACTGCAGAACTTCATCAGCTTCGGGTCATATATATGCTCCATTGGTATAACACACTCGCAGACAGATAGTTAAATTGTGTCCCTTTCAATCCTAAAGCCTTTTGATAGCCGAACAAGTTGGCATAGTTTAGCGACGTCTTATCCATGAACTGCAGAGCTTGCGTGATGAGAAACATAGGTAGGATGATCAGATCGATCTTCCATCTCAACCTATTCATCTATACCGAGAAGTCAACGACACTGCCTTCGATTGCCAACTGGATTCACTTTACCTCCTTTTCTGGAGCCTCGATATTTACAACTTCCAGATATTCCTTATATCCGACCGCGTTCTCCATCTGTGTATCCTCTGTTGTCCGGGCTTTGTGAACATTGCTGCTATCGTCTATCAGCTCGACTTCCGGTTTTTGAATGCTCTTGTCCATGAAGTAGACTGGTCTTGTGATTGATGTATACAAGTGCGCGAGATGGTTGAAGCTAGGGTATGGTACGTCTCGATGGAGATTGTCACAGATACTGAGCGTGAACCTTTTCGAGATTAGGGGGGTTAGAAGATGATATACAGGATGTGGTGCTTTATCCTATCCTTTATCCACATGTGGCTTTACACATTAGTCGGCTTGGTGTCGGCTTCGGCTCAGCAGTGTCGAGTCGAAGGGTTTCCCACGGGTGTTCCCCGCGGGGTTTCGCCTAACGAGGTGATAGGCCCCATAACACTAGCCAGGTTATTCCCGAGTGCAATAGCCGCCCAGTTAATGCAGCAGATAACGCGAATGCACTTGGCGAATATAAGGCAATGGTTTATTTGAAGTCGTATAGCATTCTAGCTGTCATCTCTAGCATTCTCTGCTGTGCTTTTGATAAAGATATACACTAACCACTGCACTTCATTTATCTCTATCAGTCAACTTAGACACACACACACATCATGGGCCAATGGATATCTTCACAACAATCTAAATCAAGACACGACTCTTCAGTCGGCTCTGCAGAATCCAAGGACAC
The DNA here is from genome assembly GCA_020744315.1 of Curvularia eragrostidis. NCBI lineage: Eukaryota > Fungi > Ascomycota > Dothideomycetes > Pleosporales > Pleosporaceae > Curvularia > Curvularia eragrostidis. Next base: position 164,875 of record JAIRCK010000070.1, on the reverse strand, counting down.
ATACCTCGCAAAGCCGAGCGGGCAATGTTGTCTCAAAGGCACAATCCATGAAGGCAAATCGCGTGGAAGATGGGAAACAATTGCAGGAGTCGAGACCTACATTTCAACACCGCGCGATGGGAAGGGGAATGGGAACGTACTCCTCTACTTTCCTGATGTATGGGGCATGTTTCCCAACGGCCTGCTGGTAATGGATGCTTTCGCAGACGCTGGCTATACTGTTCTAGGGCTTGACTATTTCCGAGGTGTAGGAACTTTTCAGCACTTTCCATTGAATGGGCGGGACTACCAGGCGCTGACTAGTAAGCTGATAGGATCCTGTATGGAAGCACCGTAAGAACCGACACGACAATACTACTGACCCCAATTTCGATTACGAAGCCTGGAAGCGGAAACATACGACTTTTGCGGATGTTGCAGTGCCAAAGTGGGTTGCAGCGGTCACATCACGGTACAAGAGACAAAATGCAAGGACCAGATTTGCTTGTGTTGGCTATTGCTTTGGCGCACCATACGTATGTGACGAGCTGGCCAAGGACAATGTGACTGTCGGCGCTTTTGCCCATCCGGCGTTCCTCAAGGAGCACCACTTTCGTAATATTGAAAGTAAGTTTCACAGACTTCAGGGTTTCATTGTAAGTTTGATACTGATATGTTTTCTCATCTAGAGCCTCTGTTCCTTTCTTGCTCCGAGATCGACCACACATTTGACGTTCCGAGCAGACGACGTGCTCTAGATATTCTCCAGGAAGGGAGGAAGACCTACCATTATCAATTGTTTTCCGGCGTTGAGCATGGCTTTGCTTTGCGTGGAAACCCAGACGATCCGTATCAGCGTAAGTAAGCCATTTTTTACGGAGAAAGCCCTTCTAATTTTGAGTGTCATTTTAGGTTGGGTCAAGGAACAGAGTCTTTCAGAGATTGTGAAATGGTTCGACTACTGGTTAGCGCAGTCATGAGGCGTGTTTCTGGTACTCTTTCCTCGATATATAATATGACTGGAAAGATTAGTGTTCCTGAGATCGCGTGAAAAATCAACATAAAGTTTTCCAAGTCGAATAATTAGATGACAATTCAACACAGTATTACATAGTACCTGGCTTTCGATGTAGGAAATTCGCAACCCCGCATCCATGTCCAAAAGTTTGCTACGTTATCACTCCACTTGGGCTTTCCATGGTATCTTCTACTACATCAACGTAAAGCAATAGCTTATTCTCAAGTATTCCGATGCCCATCAATCTTGCCGATTAGAAAGCCTCAATAGTTAGTGGGGTAGTAGGGGATTAGCGCACATCAGTAATGTCGGCAAGTCTCCGAGGAATGTATCCGGCGCCCATCGCTCAGCTGGTATCAGCAATCGGAAGGACGTGTACGCAAGGAAAAACTGGGGCGAATATTTAATCTGTGTTAATAATATCCATTCCCTTGATTTTCATTCTTCTAAGAACGTCACGACTGACATCAATTCATTTTCTAGTCCGACACAACCCTAGCACAGACGCCAGCACGAATACATATATTATCAAGTAATTCCCCTTTTGTTACTATGGCCCCCCCTAGGGCACTGGATTTCACTGGCGATGTTGCAATCGTGACAGGTAGGCTTTACCAGATGTGAATAAAGATGTTGAACCATTGCACTAACATGAAATAGGTGCCGGCTCGCGGATGGATGGTCAGTGTCATTCATTTCCAATCTCAAACACGGGACTAACTCTAGCGTAGGCGAGATTGGTAACGGTCGAGCAACTGCCATTCTTCTCGCTCGTCATGGCGCCAAAGTAGCTCTACTTGATTTCAACGTCGACTGGGCCAAGGAGACAAAACGAATGATTGATGAAGAAGTTGGCATCTCTGAAGTGATTCAAACAGACGTTACAAAAGAAGAGTCATGCAAAGCCGCCGTAGAAAAGACAGTTGAGCTCTTCGGTGCCGTCCACATATTAGTCAACATTGGTAAGCATGTGCTCCCTTTAGCTTTGTTCGTTTTAATGCTACAATTGGGACACTTGCTAATTTTACTATCTTGATAGTGGGGGTTGGGGGCGCCATGGGCGATGCAACAGTGGTAAATCTAGAAGCTTGGGAGCGAGACTTCCGCATCAATGTTACCAGCATGGTTCTCATGAGTCGCTATGCAATTCCAGAAATGCGTAAGCAGGGTCGCGGGTCCATAGTCAACATGTCTTCTGTCAGTGGCTGTAAGTCTGTACCTCATCATCTGGCTGGATTGATCTTTGGAACACCACTAACAAGCTCTGGCTATCAGTACTGGGCGGTGATCCTAGCCTTCTTTATCCTACTACCAAGGGAGCAATCATTCAAATGACACGAGCAATGGCCGCGCAGCATGGACGCGAAAACATCCGCGTAAACTGTGTCTGTCCTGGTATGGTTTACACACCAATGACACGCGGCCGCGGCATGACAGACGAAATGCGAGAAGCCCGCATCAACCAGAACCTGATGAAAAAGGAGGGTACCGGCTGGGACGTAGGATACGGTACTCCTTCCTGCATTGTTATCCTTCTCTTGCTCCGAACAGACTTAACTGACTCTTATTTACAGCGATCTTGTTCCTTTCAAGTAAGGAGGCCGGTTGGATTACAGGGCTGATTATGCCTGTTGATGGTGGTGTAAGTCTCACAAGCAATTTGATTAGGGGCAAATATGGAGATCTGACACTGCGCGTAGACAACTGCAGGAAAAGCCGACCGCCCGGCTTTGAAGGGGGATACATTGGCAGAAGTTACGACCGGCATAAAGAATTAGGTTGCATCAAAACGGACCTAAATCACACTTTGGGGGTCGATTAAATATATTCTAAAATTTCCATCAGGTTGCATAGCGATGAGTTTCTGTTTGCAGGGTGATTCATGGGCTGTCCTCATACTTCTAAATCTAGCATCAAGGAGACTTTCATCCCCGACGGGGAGGTTGTTATTGCGCAATGAGTTTCGCAAAGTGTCCCTGTGTATTTTTGCAAGTCGAATCTATTCGGGCTCATCAAAGAGAGCACATACCTTCTCCACCATCCAGCCACATCTCAGGGAAACAATCCAATGAAGCGATTGGATTTAGACTATGGTCGCCGGAATGTGAATTCATACTAAAATCGAAGGATAACTCTGGGTCCAGATAAGGAAAAGCCGGAATATAGGAATTGATGTGTCCTCCACCAGAATTTTGCTGCCGTTGTTGAACTACGCTCAATGTGGCTCTCCGTAACACTTGGTACGCGATGTTGTTGAGCCGATGATGCACGGTTGAGGCTCTTAGCAATAATGTTCAGACTTCGCTCCAATAATGGACAACGACGCATTCCTGTGTTGAGAGCACGAAGAAAGGTCCGCAGCACTGGATGTGCGACACCCTGGTTGCTGCTTTTGGCATCTTCGAGCACCGCAGATGCACCCGTGTAGATGCAGTAGCCCATCAGATATGTGATATTATCCAGTCCAAATGTCGATTCTAAGAGTAAAACAAGCTTCTCCATATCCTGCGCAGCCGCTATGCATGCTTCGTAGTATGTTGGGACTGACCAAAGGGGGCGGTTTGCTAGGATCACTGTCGTGTGATACAAAAGGCTGGCAGTAAGGGTTAATTGGCTTCTCTTGAGATACACACGCCTAAATCAAGAACACTATCAGGATGACTCACTTTTGGGATATGATGTGTGGTGGTGGGCTGATGGACGGCAGGGAGTCCGCTTCGTAACGGAGGTGTGCTGGAGATTCGGCTCGCCAGAGGCCTAGCCTAATCTTGATGTCTCGCACCGCTGACTCTGTGATTGTTCGGCTCTTCCGAGAGTACAACTGAAATATTATATCGTTCATTATCATTGATAATTTGCACGAGTTCGCGAAACAAGACACGGCGTGGCTCGCCTGTGGTGTATATTGATTTTGCGTGAGTTTGGTGAAACTGGACGAATCTCCATAATAAGGCGCCCACATTTCCAACTCCATCGAATCGTCCACTTTGAACGTTAGATATACATTCATAAAATTTAGGGCGTGCTCAACTAACATTGGTCAAGAGTGCTATGAGGTAAAGCTTCCATAATGGCAGGCAACCGTCCAGCGTACAAGCTTGTTGCTCTATTGGGGCCATCAACAACTGCTAGGCGTTTCTGTGGTTTTGAAGACTTACTTATCCCAAAAGTAGCAGCTCCAAAATAGCCTCTTCCGAATTTCTCGGTCCACAGGGCCAAAACCCTTGATGTCAGGACCATCATGTTGTAATCCCAAGTCGCTTGCCATTCGAAAGGCAATGCCACTATAGACCCACGCTTGAGATATGGAACCGTTTGCAAGCTCGCGAGCACTCAGTTGTAGAAGCGCTTGCACTGTCGGGATGGAACTTGGCTGCTGGATGGCGGCCCCAAGTAGGCGATTTACACGTGATAACAAGAACTCGGCACAGCTACCTTCTTGGTATTTCGCTGCGTGTGCACATATTACAGTGAGAAGGAATTCAGAGTAATAGCGGCCTCCAGTTGCCATGTCGCCTATCAACAATTAGAAATGAGATGCGGCATCGACGCATGATGCGGGAAGGAAGACCAAGACATACGGATGAACGCTACAGTCTTGGTGGTCAGTCATATACGTTCATTTTAAGAGAAGAAATTCCTCAATCAACTTCCAACATACCTGGACGATACACGTACATGAACATTGGAGATACCCAAGTCCAGTGCATATTCAAGAGTTTGGCCATTATCTGACATGGAATTCCCGTCTGTAGCGATGCATTTCCTAAAGCGAACTCTTCCCATATTGTTGATTCTTGGGCGTGAGCCATGAGTGCAGGTTGTATTTCGTTCCGTGAAGAAGTCCGCGGCACTGAAGAGGAAACATGTGATAAGGGAGAGTCCAGTTGGAGCTGAGGCGGATCATGCACTGCAGAGGTAGGCCCATAGTACTGTATGTCGCCATTCTCATCGATACTCAGATCCGGAGGTAGGTTCTCCTTCGAAGAATTATTGAAGGCACTCGTTCCATTAAGGGTCTGACCACTTGTTTGAAAAGCGGGGGGCTCGTGGAACGAAGAGACGCTGTGAAGAGACATGGCGTCGGCTGCGGAAGGGGATGAAAAGGACATAGTTGTTGGTACGTTTCGTGGTGTAGTAGCTGCGTGAGGAGCTGGGGAAGTGCGATTCTCGGCGTCCTCATATGAGGAATTACTGAGTTGTGCTTGCAGATTTGCAATGGTTTCCTCGGCTTCTTGCAAACGCTGGGCCATCGCCATAACTTGTGACATAGGCGGTGCCTTGTCATAGCGACACTTATCACCGTATATTTCGCAGGTTTTACATGTGGGTTGACCGCCACCACAACGCATCTACGGAGCCGGTTAGACGACTTGAGAGCATTTGACAAGGAAAGTGGCTGTGGACGGCCTCCTACCTTCCGAGCCCTGCAATTTGCGCAGGTCAACCCTCTGGAATTGCGATTCTCCTTTTTCGACCTAGAGGCTTTCTGCCTCGGATGCTTGGTTCGACCTGTCCATCGGGCTGGTGCTGCATCTTCAGGCGAATTCATTGTATGTGTAGGGGAAGTTGTATGCTAGAGTTGACTGCAACGAAGCCAACATCTGGAGATTGGTGACAAGCTTTACCTACCCATGCGTAACTAGCATGTTCAGTATCAGAGCTATGATCCGAGAAGGTGATTAGGTCAGGGCAAAATGTGGGGAAATTGCTAGGGTATTGTGGCTAAGTTTTGCCATGGAATAGGTATTGTGCGGGGAATGGTGTCGAGTCAAGCTTAGGCGGCCAAGCTCATCGCAAAACCGCCGAATACAGATTACGTTTTTGCGTGAAGTCAGCAATCATTGGTTCTCACTATATGTACCTTCTCAACTGAAAGATAAGAAATTTATTACTGATTTACTGGGCGTAAGCAAGACATTGCATGATGCATACTAACGAACAGCAGTAATACGAGAAAGCAAACTTCTACGAGATGTTGACATAGCCAACGTGTTCAGCAACGCCACACACATCGAAGCAACGTATGACAAAGAGAATTTTTGATCAGCTGTTTGTTCTACGACATATAGTCCGGGCAATCATCCGACGGTGGAAATCAAGATTTCCCGGCGAAAACCCGCGGCCAAATTCCGAGCCCCCAAACCCCATCCACATTACAGCCTATCGGCATGCGAGTCGGCAGGACTATGACCTATACGAACGAGCCAGATTCCCCACATCTGTTGTATTGGCAATGCCGGAGAATGCTCGATAAGCTTTCTGCGCTCGATCCTCTCCAATCATCTTAGCAACTTGCTCAATGAATTTGATCTTGAGGAAGTCGTCGCTCAAAGGATTCTCATAGCCGCCAATTACGTGCTCGACACGTAGATCAATGGTTTTTCCATTTCCAAACTCGACTGTGACAAAAGCTTCGTGCTCTTCAACAGACTCATCGTTCGTCACCGAAACTTTCTCTCTGAGCGCAATGACCGTCTGGTTGCGTATTTTGTCGTCAGTGAACTGTGTTGGCGTGGTTTCCCCGTCAAGCAGCGCAACAGCCGCAGCATGGTAGACGCTGAACTTTCCTTCTAATTCGGTCTTTGGCGTTTTGTTGTCTGTCAAGAACAATACCCGGGGTGCCGCACGAGCTGTGAAATTGGTGATGTCGTTGATGTCTAGGCCTTGGTCAAGCGCCTGCTTCGGCACTTGGATCCATCCATCGATAGCAGGGTGGATGATGCGATCGCGGGGAAAGGGCTTAAAAGTGTTCAGAGACATCTCCCAGAGCTTTCCCAATGTATCCACCTCAACTGTGAGGTTTTCCCGCGTACTAACGACATGGGCCCAACCTCTAGGAGCCTCAAGGCCCTTGAGAGAGCCGCTGAATCCTTTCTGAGCTAGAATGACAGCCATCAGGCCATTCTGCGCCGCACGGCCTACATGAGAAGGCTTCTTGTCTGTACCAAAAGACTCTTGCAGACCAGTGACCTGAACAGAAGCAATAGAGATGGCTTGCTCGAGCTGCGAAAGGTCTAGACCAAGGAGTTTACCAACTGCAACTGCAGCGCCGACTGATCCTACCGTGCTCGTAATGTCTGTATCAAAAAGTCAGTCTCTTTGCTTCCAGCAACCATTTGGCTTTCGGGAATTCTACTCACGCCATCCGACGTTGTAGTGCTCCGGAAACACCGAAACACCGAGTTTACACTCCGCCTCCACGCCAGCAACAAACGCAGTGGTAAAATCTCTTGCCGACACAGGCGCTTTCCAATCCGCAACGGCTAGCAAAGCAGAGAGAATGGGGCCCGAAGGATGAATAGGATTGTCTCGGTGCGTGTCGTCGTAGTCGTCGGCATGTGATGCAATGCCGTTTATGAGCGCTGCGGTCTTCACATCAACCAGCTGATCGGTGCCCAGAATCGTTGAATTGCCGTGGCTTCCAAATGGAGCGACAGCCTCATATGCAATGCCAGCTGATGGCTGAGCATAGCCACCAATCGCGCAGCCAGCCCAGTTGTACACGCTCTTGACCGAGAGGCTGAGTATGGGGTCGGGGATCTGGCTGAATTGGAGGGCTAACGCCCAGGTGGCCATGGCTTTTGTAGCCATTGTTGACGACGCGTATATAAAAAAACCCCGAAAATGCCAATTGCACAGCGTTTGTGAAAAGTTTTTGGTTCCCAAAGTCTTAGGGACACAACTGTTCTTATACCAGTTGCATGCAACGCTACCAGTCAAAAGACCAGGAGGTTTGATTGATCTGCCCCATCAAATTTCTTCCTGTCTCCGTCACTGACTTTCCCCCCAAAAAAAAGAAGCTCATCATGATAATGGCCATGCAATAGTAGATCGTATTCACTCACTCCCTGTTTTCTTATTGGCTAACCCCTTCTACAACGCTTCATATACAATTCCTAGCGCTATCTTTTGCATGCACCGTCACTGCTAACATGACCCTGTCATCCCCACACGCTAAGTATCTCGGTACCCCATGGGGATATGATAGCATGTGGGAGACTAAAGACAAAGACCGCGGCGATATCCCATGGAATATGGCCGCGGAGAGATGTCAAACGGCGAAGAGAATCTTTGGCCAGCTTGGGGCTTCAAGCATCACTCACTCTTGAGGCTATGCTTTCATAACTTGGTTCAGAAAGAAGTAAAGATCTGTTTGGCACACGATATTTGTTCGCCCATTGGCATGGGTTTGGTTAGAGCTCTGTGATGCTGTAACGATGCTGTAAAAAGGCTTCTTTCAAGTAGAGCCCTCAATCTAACATGTCTGATAAATCAAAATAATTTTTTTGCCATTTCCCTTATTCTTAGTTTGCACTCATCATTATTGCCACTTATAATCCTCCTACATGAACACCAATTGAAGCTTCTAAAAATGGCCCGGAGATATTGACAGGCCCCGACAATTATACATGCTAGTCAAAAAAGCCATGTCACGATCCCTCCAAGTATGAATAAAGGCTCCGAAGTAATAGCAAGACCAACTCAAATCAGGAACGCCACAAGGCTTGATCCGTCGTGTTTGTGATTCCAAACTACTACAAGATGCTCAGTACAGCACTGCATAATCACGTCCAACATTCCTAAAAAGCAACAGACCATCTCCTTCTCCCCTCTTCAATAGTTCTCTCCCCATCTTTCTCTCCCATATACTTATCAATCCAACCAAACCGCCTCATACGGCGCCGCCCCATCTGAATATCTCAACCGGGCCACCATATCCAGCTTCCTTTCCTGCTTAACCCACTGAAGCACAAACATCCATCCCTCCTGCGTATCCGACAAATACATGTAATCACTCACATCACCACCACGCCGTTCCTTCCTGCTTGTCTCATCCCGCCAGTGCGCCACGCGCAGGCCACCCGCCGAGCCGAGAGACAGCGGCGCTTCGTAATACGTCAGGGCATCGGTGAATGCCAATTTTCCCTGAGAGTCGAGCTCGAATGCAGCGACCCAGCCGTTGGCTTGAGTGTTGTTCCAGGAGCGCATGCTGGTGAAAAGAGTAGTGCCGTCGCGTGAGAGTTGGACTGCGTTGCTACGGTAGGTGTATTTGCCTCGAAATTCTGTGACGTTGCAGACGAGATTAGTCTAAAGGGGGGAAATCGAGAAATACAGGGGTTTTTTGGTGATGTAAGACGTACGGTTTGGTATGGCACTTGCGCGCTGTTTGTGCCTGAGATTTGTTTCGTTGATCTCGTAGACGTCGAGGTATTGGGCTGAGTGGAAGATAGAGTTAGTTATGTTTTGCCTTTTTGGTCCTATCTCAAATACATGGCGAATGTACTGACAGTGTTCGTTTATCTGTTTTTTATTAGATACTGCACGGTTACTGACCTATGAAGCGGTGACTTACAACATAAAGCCATTTCCCACCCTTGCTCGGATACACATTTCGCGGACCATCACCATTTTCTGGGCTCAAATTCACCGAGAGAAGTCTCGCCGTGCCATTCTTCATGATATTGTACATGAATATGGCATCCCAACCACTTTTTTTTTTATCACGGTGTCAGCATTCCAATCGCAGATCCACATAGCACTTACTACTTACAGGTGAGGCACAAAACCCTTGCCATTCACATTTACATCGAAGCCATGAGCGCCATAAAGCTACGTGCATATTCCATGTCAGCTCAGAGTCTCCCAATTCACCATACCAATAGAAAAGAAGAACAGAAACTTGGTAAAAACTCACCACCGCCTGGCGCGTCTTATCCACCCGCGCCATCTCCTCCTCAGGAACATAGAACATTTCTTGCACTACATCTCCAATCCCACCATCCGCATCAATAGTATTGATCCGCGCGCCCGATCCGCCAGCCGGAAAAGTAAACTTTCCATTCTCGGAAATGTAGCACGAAGACGTCGTTATTCAAGTTCATTACTTACCGCCCCCAGAAAACCAATAAAGCGAAACGCCCGATCAATAGACACATTACTTACTAACGTTCACAGTGTTGATGTGAGTGATTTTATTATTTGGCGTTCTAGACCATGAGAAGAGGCGCGGAGGCTCACTCATGGTGGTTGCGTAAATCATATCTCGGGCTGCGTTGGAGGAGACGAATTGATGCAGGCCGAAGCCGGGGATCGTCGAGTTGAACGTTAGTGTTTTGGCTACGGTGTCGAAGGCGAGTAGGTAGAGACTGGTGTTGGTGTACGAGCCGGTGAGGAGGTGGTGCAGACCCATGGTGGCAGTTTATTTTTATTTTTCTTTTGGAGGAGAACGGGGGGATTGCACAGTGAACTATAGGGATGCTAAAAGTTCAAACAACATGTGATATTGCAATTACACCATGTTATGAAATAACTTTTTACTGGATTCAAGCTCATTTAACTTGCTGATCTCCCTAGATTCTCATTCTATCAAAAACATGCTTCAATTCACATTGCCTTCTCCAAACTGCAGATGGAATCCTCTGCGGTCGATTTCCGCGGCCCTTCCCCTTCTAGACTGATCCTCTCCCCAATCCATCCCACTCTTCCCATCTATTCTCCCCGCTAAAAGCCCCTCATTCAACAGGGTCAGATGTGTGGGCTAGCGTTATGCAATGCCACCAGGTGGTAGGGGTTGAGGACTTTGCATTCTCAACATGTTTCCCCACAAAACACTATCCCTTGCTTCTTCCTTCCCCCTCCACACACGTGCACACGCACAGATCCAAGGATTTCCAAGTCCACTTTGCTAACCCAAGTGGAAGTTTCATGCATAAAAAAGCAGATAGATTAGAAAAAGGAAGTTGCCTAGGTTCGAGGCGCAGAAAAAGAGAATATAGCGACAGAGCAGCAAAAGAAGTAATTACAGCTCCACCCCTACCGTTGCCCCACCCCTGTGCTCTCGACGAATGACCCCGTTTGATTGCGTAGATCAAATGTTCAGAAACGGCAATTAGTGTTCTTCATATCTGTGCAACACCTAGCGAGAACGAATTATGTCAAGTTGATAACCAAGAGGTGTTTCCATGGATAATAAACGATGTATATACGACCACGACCATCCTTCCCCCAATCCGTCATTCTATACAACATTGCCTACTTACAGAAAAGAGAGACAAAGACAGAGGAAACAGTACTGGATGGTGTATTTACATAAGGAAAAAAACTGAAACTAAAAGTAGAGTCGTAAAAGAGGCTCGTCAAATAAATAAAGGATTTAAAAAAGAAAAATGGGTGAGACAACAAGGTATAGGGTAAGGAGAGACAAACAGAAAAAAAGATAGGCAAGGTAGGCCCCGCAAGCTATGCAATTCATTCATCCCTTTTATCGCTTATTCTTTTCCCAAAAAATTACATTAGAATCCCCTGTCCAGTCGATCATTCATCCACAGGTACTACCTGGGCGGACTTCTTGGACTTCTTGGAGGGGATTTGGGCACCGCCGGCACCTCTGGCACGTCCTCACCGTTTGGTTGGTGATCTTGTCGGAGATGTTCCGGCGCCTCCTCACGCGTTATTGTTGCTCTCCGTATGGCGTTGCGTAGCCGGCTCATAACAGCCGGTTGTGTGTTATTAGGTGCACCTGAGTAGCTGATCCGGTTGCCCTGGAAGCTGTTTCGGCTGTGCGACGACTCCATACGCGTGAGCATGGCCGCTGAAGTGAAGTCATTGCTCATCTCAAAACTAGGGCGCACTCGATCCATCGACATGCGCGCTCGGTCGTAGCTCGGTCGCACACGGTACTCGGTTGACATACGGGAGTTGAGTGCAGGACCATCTGCGGTGGGTGCTGGTGGAAGGCCTTCCATGGAGCGACGGAAGGTGTAATCAGTACTATTGCTGCCGTTTTGACTTCTCGGATTGTGTGTTGTGGCTGTGGGCGCAACCGACGGTGGATAAATCGGCCGTACATCCTCATCTGTAGGAGTGGCATTGGCAGCCTTGTACTTGTTGGCATCGACTTCAGGCGTGTTTGAGTTTGACGACGCAGCAACCTTCTCTGGCGGGGGAGGAATGAAAGAAGTAGTCTCGTTAAGATAGTCGAATTTGCCAAGCTTGACTTGCTCTCGAATAATGTCCGCGTCCAATGGAAAGTACATCTTCTGAGTAGCCTTGAAGATGAAGCGAGGCAGCAGACAAGCCACTGTAGCGCAAAGAACGTAAGCCCAGAAGTTGAGGGTTCCGTAGACTTCAGATCCAGCCTTGTAGAACTGCTGACTGGAAGTGAAGGAGGTGTATATGCCAGTCCAGAACCAGATGAAGAGGGTGCTGATGACGACGATGAGAACTATTAACCAATCCCATCGGTAGGTGTTATACAGAACGTAGATGTTGGCAGCACAGACAGCCGTGGTAGCAGCGTAGATACCCATGCGTCGGTACTCGGCAATATCCAACCCGTTCGAGGTCGCGAACGTTGCGGGCGCAAAAATCTCATAAAGGAAGAAGAAAGCGACAGCCGATTGGTAGATACCGTCGACCATGTAAGCCCTAGGAAGGTGTTAGAAGACCGCCGAGGGGATTTCAAGCATCTCACTTACCAGAACTTTGGTTGCGTCCACTCCTTACGTTCGATACCTCTCCGATACAGCTGGGGGACAGCCAGTGACACTTTGTCGTCAACATCCTGGTCTAAAACACCCATGACAATAACAGGGAGTGATGTAAAGGCCAAGTTGAAGAAAATGATGTATGTGTAGTCGAAAATATACTGGCTGTCAAAGTTGGTGTAGATTTGATACCAGAAGAGGGCAAACGTCCAAACAATGTTCTGCTGAATGTTAGCATGAGTAATGGGTTAGGATGAGAAGGATGGCTCACTTTGTAGAAGAAATTGGCAATCGTCTCCGCAAGCCTACGGTATGACCACCTGCCGTGAACAAGCACCAGGCGAGTCAAGAAGCGGAATTGACCAATGGCGTAATCCGAAGACATGACAGCGGCGCGACCCTCAACACCAGCGATACCAACACCAACATGTGCTTCTTGAATCATGGCAACATCGTTGGCACCGTCTCCAATTGCAAGAGTCAGACAGTCGAGTCCAGTCTTAACCATGTTGACAACAGCTGCCTTTTGACTGGGACTGACTCTGCAGCACAGAACCGATCGACATCTCCTGCAGAGCAAGAGGAATTTTCTCTTGACAGAATCGTCCAAAGCCAGCTTGAGGGTGTCACCGTCAATGATGATGGCATGTGTAGGTGGCGGCGGTTCGTGATCGTCTTGAGCGGCATCCAGCTCTTCCTCGGAACCCTCCAGACCGAAGATTTTGAGCTTCTCGTCTAGCTGAGCTTCCACAGATGCAATGGTGTCATCTGTGACCTTGAGGATGATGAGATCCATGTCGTTGTCGAGCAGATTACAGGAAAAACCAATGTTGATAGCCGTCTCCACTTTGTCACCAGTCAGGACCCAGAGCTTGATGCCTGCTTGACCAAGAAGCGAAATGGACTCTGGTACGCCATCCTGAAGTCTGTCCTCAATAGCGGTTCCTCCAAGCAGCCAAAGGTGATTTTCGATGCGGTCAGACACTTCTTCCAACTTGTCCTCACGTCCTTGAATGGCGTTGGCGGCAATGTCGTAGTCCCTGTTCCACTCCTGGTATTCCTCTTCAGAGATTTCCCTCTGAGCAATACACAGTGTTCGCAGTCCCTCTCGTGCAAACATCTCGAGGTGTTCTCCAGTGTCTGCACGAAGCTGGCGTTGTTCGTTGGGGATCAGTCTCGAGTAGATCATGCTGTCGGCTCCCTTGCAGAATAGGATGATTCTGTTGTCAGGCATCCTGATGATTGCGCTCATTCGCTTCCTGCTAGAATTGAACTCGAGGGTGTTCAGAACCTGGTACCGGCGTTCTTCTCCTAGGACGTTTAGGATGAGACGATCATCCTCACGGCCAACAAACGTAAATCCAACATCGCGAGCGGTGGCAACAAGGGCAGCTTCGTCTGGCGATTGCGCCTTGAACTCGATTTTTGGAGGGTCGCCGGGGGTGCGTTCAGTAACGACGGTGTGGCAGAGGGCCAGCGCAATCATGAAATCTTCGTTAGCCTTCTTCTGTTCCATTCCAGCGTCACCGCGTAGATCGTCGATAAAATCCGGAGCAACAAAAGTCAGGTCGTCGTCCCACAAATAAGGATTGTCGTGCATCTTCCGAATGCCCTCAAGCATGCGGACACGATCGCGTGCAATCTGGTCACGAGCCTTGGCCCCTTCCACTTCAACGTCGATACCTTGTCGTCGCTGTATTCCGGCTTGGGCTTCCGTGTATGCTTCTCCGTAAGGGACGCCATTGATTGTCGCCTTCTTGAACTCCATGACGTTTTGGGTAAGTGTTCCCGTCTTGTCGGAGAAGATGTATTCAATCTGACCAACATCGTCGGAGATGTTCCAGGACTTTGGCGTGCAAGGGTAGTCGAGCTTTGCGTAGTACATGTTGATATCGCTGTAGATGAAGAGGGCCTGCAGAGTACGAATGATTTCCAGCGTAATGTACAGCGAAATAGGGACCAAGTTTTGGAAGAGAATAACACTGGCCCAGAAAGCGATAACACCGTCAGTGGCAGGGGCGCCTCCGTAGGATCCGTATTCGAAAACAGAGTGTGAGGTGTCGTCACGGCCCCACGTAACTCCAAGCACAATTCCAGAGATCAGACACATGATGGCCAAGATGATGAAATTGTACACGACGTTCCAATTAAGTTCCTTGGAGATGCGGGCTCGCTTGCTAGGCGTGATACCAGAGTTGATCATGATTTTCGTCTCCTCACCAGTAAAGACGACGACTCCAAGGATCCACTCAGTGTTTCGTACCTGGCATCCACGGAGAACCAGATTGTTGATAGAGATGGGCTCGACCATTTCGTAAGATGGCGCTTCGGGGTCCTTTGCGTTGTGCTGCTGCCACCTGATGGCTGCGCTGTAGGAGTAGAGGTTCGAGTGAGGGCCTTCGCTTTCGATGACAAATTCGGCGCGTTCGCAGTGTCGAGCGTGTTTGATATCGCGGGTACAGTGCAGCGCATTGCGCACCTTGAGATTCGTTTCGCCGTCCAAATTCTTAGTCTCGACATAACAGGCGCCGTCATCGGACGATGTGGAGAGGACAATGACATCGGCGGGAATTTCTTCGTTGTTGTACAGACGCACAAAGTCTCCAACCTGGACGTTCTTCCACGCGTCTTTCTTGAATCGAGCCTTCCCGGGGGCGGACTTGTAGGGGTTCAGCACGCTTCCCCAAAACTTCTCTGTCACCTGGGGTTTAGCGTCCACGCCGCGGATTTTATCGTTCTCTCCAGGACCCAAAGGCCAAGACGGGGATTGAGAAGGGGACTGGCCAGGGAGAGGCGAAGGAACGGGTGTCATTTGTATGTCGCCTTCGTTTCCTAGGTATGACTCCCTGTGCGACACGACCGAGGCTCGTCGGGTTTCGACTGAAGGCCGTGAGCCATCGACGCCCCTGTCGCCGCCCTCCTTGCCCTTTGCGCCCTTCTTGCCCTTGATACCCTTGATAAACCGCCATGTCGTGACGATGCTCTTAGTTGTGGCCTTTTTTATCCTACGCCAGAGTGACACCGAGTCTTCGGCCGTGTTAACGTTGTTGAAATCGACGAGTCGGTGGACCGGGGCATTGTTCAGCTCAACATCGAGGATGGTTCTCCGCCAATCTTCATAAGCGTCTTTGATGGCGGTTACGACGAGAATGACGATGAGGGGCACTGCGTTCAACGCCGGGTTTGAGGCACCGAAAATGGAGAAGATCTGGAAGGTTAGTGGAAAAGCTGGGCGGGAGCGGACAGGCGAGAACGTACACCTAGAATGATGATGAACAAAAAGTAGACGTTGGCGATGTTGTGGAATTGGAACCACAGATTCTTTGGTATGAAGCTGAGAGGCGTATACTTGGCGGTTCTTATCTTGTTGCGGGCGTACGACTGAAGGGGGTGGCCTTCTTCATCGCGCTCGGACTGCGGTAAGGGAATGTTGAAGTAGACTTTGCGGCCTCCTTCGACGTCGTCGGTGTCGGCGTCGGCATCTTCAGAACCCTCGACCGAGTTGTCGCCTTGAGATCCTTCTTCTTTGCCTAGCGAATCTCGCTTCTCTCCTCCTGAGCCTATGCGCCGGTGCAGACGTTCCTTGAGCGAGTGTCGCTTGTTGGCGGCTTTTGTGCCTGTCGCGCGATGTGTTGCCCCTACATGGTGTGTCAGCGCACATGGCAACCCACGGGATGGTTAGCAGCGCCCGCAGGAAGGATTACTCACATCGTATGCGCTTCTGGGGATGCGAGACCTCGGTCTCGTCGGGCTCATTTTGCAGCGTCATGGTGCTTGTCGTTGGGGAGGCTGCGGAGCGGCAGGGGAGGCGAACAGCCTGAGCCGGAAAGGCTCTACGCGGCGATGCAAGCCAATTCGGTTGCGGTGGGAGAGGCGGGCGTGGCGATGGGTTCAGCGCATGCGGAGGGCAGAAGGGCGGGCGGGCGTGCCGGGGGTGGTGGTGGTGTTATGGTGGTTGTTGTGATGACGGTGTAGGTGGCGGAGGGTGAGAACAGATGGAAGGTCGTAGGGTCTCGGATATTAGAAGACGCCGGACGAGAAACAGCGGTTACAAGACCAAACGGTAGTTCAGTCTGGGCGCGCGCGCAGCCGGAGGGAGACTATGCGGCTGTGCGGCGATGGGAATTGCTTAAAGCCGTGCAATGGGGACGACGGGCAGGACAGGCTCGCGGCCAGCAGCAGCAGCAACAGCAGCAGTCGGGCAGGATGCAGTGAGCAGGAGGGGAAGCAGCAGAGCGAGAGCGAGAGAGCGCGCGCGAGTTGCTTTCTCAGACCCTTGAGGGCGCGCGTGCGTGCTATGCTTTGCGTCTACTTTTGCTTTGCTGATGGATGGATGTGCTTACAGCAGCAAGCTCCCAGGGCGCGGGAAGCACACGCCTCATCCTCTGCTCGGCCGGACGCCACGGGCTCGACCAAGACGCGACGCTAGGCCGCCTCTGTTTCCGACGGTCCGCCCTGCGACCTGATCGCCAGACTCGAGATTGATTTTAGGCCACGGCAATGCTGACGCGTGGCCCAGAGCGGTTTGCCAATCTATCGCGTGTCCGACTTGGTCGTCGACCGCCAGCCTTGCCCGCCGCCCTGCTTGGGTTGCGACGGCGACTCGACTGCGATTACGACTGAGGCTGAGGCTGCGAGACCGCTAGCCCGTGCTTGTCCCGTCATCACGGCAACCCGTTGGGCGGCGTCTCAGTCAGCAGCAACCACCGAACTTGTAAGCAGCGCCCTCGCCGAGCCAACCAGGATGCTCCGCGTCATTTTTCGCCCTTTATTTGTCCTTTGCTCCCCGACTCCGCTGCTCGCTGCTCGCTGGGCGCCGGGAGATGATCGAGTCTGTGCCATGGGCCATCCATGGTGCTCCCCTTTGGTCGTCTCCAAATAAAGCACCAGTTTCTGGTACCCGTTACCGACACAAGTGAAGCGCATGGCCCCCGTGGCGGCCTCTGGAAGAGCGCCTGGCGACACAGTCGAGACACGGTCATCCTCACTCATCCCACGCCCGGCTCGCTCGGAACGTGCAGACAGCCAGGCTTGTCGAGTGCAGCGTGCTGCCAAACCACAGTCGACCAAATAAAGAGCACGCCTGGATCGGATGCCGGCGGACGTCCTATCCGGTGGACAGTATGTATGTCGTCAACGGCGAATGAAGCGAGCTAGCCCTCCCTGCTGCAGATTGCGGACACTGCGTTTCGGGCGAATGCGCCCTGCGCCCCGAGATGTGGGTCTCACGTGACACCGTGCCTGAACTCTGTCCTGTGCCCGTGTGCCCGCGCTGCCTGGCCCGCCAGACGCGTAAGGGCGGCTCTCGACCAACCCCACCCCGCCTTGCCTGGCATGAAGCCGCACAAGAAAAGCATCCGCGACTTCTTCTCCCCAGCCGCAAGGCCATCGCACAGCGCCCAAGAGTCTCAGCCTGGGCGCTCCCAGACAAGTACTCGCTTCCCCCGCAACATCGCCTGCCCCGCGACAATCTAACTGCTACGCCAGGTGCAGACACTTTACCCGCGCCTGCGCCCTCTCAAACGTCAGCAGTTCCGGGCACAAGCAGGCGCATCGTCTCCAATGGCAAAGACGTCGTCCTCAATTCCGATTCTGACAATGATTCGCTGCCAGACCTCGACTTTGGCCTTCCGGCCCCAAAACCCACCACTCCAAAGACGACAACCATCACGACCCGGTCGAAGCGAGCATCCGAAAATGCCGAGGATGGGCTGCGCCTGCCTACCAAGAAGGTGAAAGACGACAAGAAGAAATTCAAAACTCTGGTGCAAACGGCCCAGAAAAACCTTGAGACTGAGCGCAAGATTCAAGAGCACAAAGCTGTGCTGGACGAGCCTATAGAACAGCCAGCTACTACGGGGATTGCCATCAACAAAGAAACACTAGAGCAGGCCGTGCAAGGTGACGATGACGACCCTGAGAAGGCGCATCGGCTCTTCCAGGCCATGCAGCGAACAAACACTACGCAGATGGAGAGCACCTTTTACTTTTTTGAAGAAGACGACGCAGATACCATCGCCTTCCAACCCAAGTTCCCAATGAAGGCCCTTCCTCAGCACCGCTGGGCTTCGATTCTCCAGAGATCCAGCACCAGAGACCAGGCGTTCATGACTGGCGTTGCACGGCAGATTTTCCGTGTCCAAGATCTCCCCAGCGAACTTGCTTCTTGGATGATTGACCAAAGTGAGCACGCTTTGACATTGTGGTCCCTTTCTGGCTAATATCTGTAGTCTGCTGTAACCAGAATGAGGCTCTGAATTGCAAGTACCTCGAAATCCTCGAGGTGGGTCCATTCAAGTCCAGCACAGAGCCGCTTTTTTGACACTCAGCAGGCCCATCCCGACCATCTTCACGCCCTACTTGACCCGCAAAGAGTGGATGCCATGTTCATAAGGATTGGTGCCAACATGGCACAGCTCGAGGCGAACAACCAACTTCTGCCGGTATCCGTAGCACGATCCGAAACCAAGACGTTCCTTCCGCCATCGCTAAAATCAATAACTAGACTACTCGCACGAGCTGCGCCTTGGTAAGTAGATGAGGTGCTTGGGAAGCCTTTGTGACTGACGTCCCACAGGCTAAATACGGCTACGCGAAGTCACGCATTATACCTACTATGTCACGTTTGCTTAGATAGTCGTGTAACCGCAGACTTTGATACACTCTTTGCTGTTCAAGACGCTATGGAAGCCATCATCTGCAATTTTGCCGATAACAAACTGATATCAGGCGTACGAGGCCCTCCGCCACAACAGGACGTACAGTTTCTAATTGCTTGCCAGCTGAATGAATTCATCCCCCAGCTGCTCACCAGAGTTACCCATCCCGTACTCCAAAGAAACTTGGTGTGTGCCCTGCCGGCCAAATGCCCGTTGACTGCATACCTACAGCGTCATCTGGCTCTTTCCTTGCTGGTTCATCCAATACCAGTCAACATGTCTCTTACAGACTACCGGGCACATGACCTTGTACTTGAACATGTTGCGGAGTCGCCCAACTTCTCTATCAACAAGAGCACTGACTATGGCCATCTTGCTGCCCGGCTGGCACTTCTCGACATTGCTGTCGGGCCAGGACTCTTGACTGTGCCGTACCAGCCGCTATCCAGCTCAACACCCACGCAGGCGGATTCTTCTCCAGTTCATGTTCCAACGCCGGCCTCGATAGAGGTCAGGCAATTCAACGACCAGATTGATGCTCTTGCGCAACAAATCAAGCTTCTGGGCAACTCTATTGTGGAAGCTGGCGCAGTGGTGGACATTACCATTCTAGAAACCAAAAACTCTATAGAGCGAATGTGTGCACGACTAGAACATGCCTCGCGAATAGGCGGAAAGAAGATACACAACGTGTTTGGTAGTGAGGAAGAAGACGCCCAGCTCCGACTTAACAGGTTCTTCAAGAAGACATGGAGGCCATCTCCATCTGCATCCTCACGCGGCATCTTCAATGAGAATGAAGATTCGGACCTTGACTTGGTCGGATCTCCGCATGGTTGACTGATTGTACCAAGACCCGGATTCTTTGTCATTTTACTAGTAGTAGATAGTGCCTAATGCTAGTAGCTGCGAAGCGATGGTGGCAGCCCCTGCATCTCTCAACCAGAAGGAGATATCCGCCGTCTGTTGGCTCAGTCCTTGGCGTTGTTAAACTAGGTTCCATGCAACGCTTTCAGGGGGATCTGCAGGAGAGGGAGGTTGCGTGTCGCATCCTTCGTCCCTCGTCCCCCCCACCCCCCGCGTATGGCCGAGCCGACGACCAGCACCCTCATCAAAGTTTCAGTAACTAAAGGGGTTTTTTTTTGTTGCCGCTAGCGTTCAAAAAAACCTTTTTTTTAAACAAACACTGCTAAGACGGTTTGGAAAATTGTAGTATGTGTATATGTGTATATGTAATATGCAAAAAAAAAGCTTCAAAAACTCGTTCCTCAGATAGGAAAAAAAAAGGCTCTGTTTGTTATCAACCGCGGGATTATCTGCATGTATGTATGTGTGTGCTCTTCGTATTTCCCCCCCTTTGCAGGCCACTCGTTTGCCAATATCCCCAGAACAATACATACATACATGAAAACCCCCCCACTTTCGTCAGCAACACTTTTCCCAAGAAATCCGTCTTTTCTCCTGTCACACTGCATACATAGTACTATAGTTCCCTGGCTTTGCGAGGTTGTAACGTACATAATTTAGCAGGGCCAGGGGCGAAGCGAGATATGGAGCTTGAGGTTGCTTGCTGGGGGGAGGAGTTGGTTCATGCAAAAAAAACAGGGATGTGATTCCTACGGAGTGCAACAAAAGAGATTGGTCCCCAGGGGGGGGGGGGGGAAGGTGGCGGCATTGAATGCTCATTTAAAAGTCACGTGTGTGTTGTATGTGTACATACCGACAAGGTTAGGTTTGATGTTCTTTTGATACGTAACTAGTGTGTGGATTGCTGTACTGTACAATACTTTGAACCTGGGCTATAGTGTTTGGTGGATTGTATATGTGGCGTGTGTATGCACGGTTTACATGGGTTTTGTGCTGGGGCAACGGTAAGGGGGGGAAGGGGGAGAGGCGCTGGCGGTTTGAAGCTGGCGGTGAAAAGGGTTGTTCTTGAGGGGGCTCGGTCATTGGCGTGTGGGTTTTGTAGTTTAGGTCCGTGAGGGTGTGTCTGATGAGGATGAGGTGGTGGGATTGACAGTTGGAACATTTTATTTTGGGAGGCTAGTGATGGTAGAGAGATGTAGTATCGGAGAAAACAAAACATGGTGATTTTTTCCTAAGACTGTTCTGGTAAATGGGAAGATGGGTAACATGAATGATTGGGTTAGATGATACACTGCTAGACTGCGCTAGACTACCGTGTTTAGGAAACATGGGTGGCTATTTGACATCAAAAGTAGTCTTTTGTTTTCGTGGCTGATCAAGCTTGTCCTACTGATGGAAGCTACACAAGTCATACGAGAGATCGAACAGAGATTGGGAAATTCGTATGATCCTCTGACAAGTCGAGTTAAAAGAACAAGAATAAACAAAAACAACCCTACTGCTTGTCTAACGTTCCTCTTTTTCCTTTGTTTTTCATGCGACTGTTTTTACCTTTGTGTCAAGTTGCATGCACAAGAGTCTAGTATGTACAAGCAGATATATTTCTGCAATCGGTTTTGACTATGACAAACAAACTTGCTATTCTAATCAGCACCTTTCCCACCAAAAACAAGGGCAAAGAGGAAAAGAGTATGGTGTGGAAAGAACAGACATTATTCCGTCTTTACCCCGTCGTTTTCCAGCCAGACGAGTCACTATGTCGCTTCCTTTTTTATGTAGTCGTTACTTGCAGGCGATTTGTGTTTCGCATGAGTGGAAAAGGGAAGAGCTGCTTTCTTCTTGTCATTCTTTTGATGTTTTTACGCTGATAGGCCAGATCTTTGTCATGTAGTAAAGGTGTCCTATTTGCTCTAGACGCGAAAACAATGGAAAGAAGGAAGTCGGGAGATAATGGAGAAAGTGGGTTGTAAGGCGTAAAGAGGCTGTGGGGAAGACGGAGACTTTGTTTCTTTTCCTGACTTGGCAAGAAAAAGATGAGATAATGATGATGTGGGAGTGCAGAAACAAAAAGGATAGGGCTTGGGAGGAGATCAGGGTTTCTACCAAAAAATACCCTGTTCAGGTGATGGCGTAAGTGGAAGTAGGATTCGTTTTGTCGTTTCTTTTTACAAATCAGATGATAAGGCGGAAAAGAAACGAAACTTAAAGTTGTACATGACAAGTAGACATTGTCCACATGCAGAAAACGATTGCATACAAAAAAGCTAACAAGAACTGGGGAAAAAGCAAATACACAACAGGTAGTCGAGGGGCAGGGTTCATTACAGCGTCATTGATTATTAATCCTCCTGATTCTATGTACATGAAGAAAAAAGAGAGAAAAACGGCAGACTATCTAAAAAGCATTGAAAAATATACAACTTCAGATGGACATAAGAAACAGAAATAGATACTAGGCCCAATTGTGCGTTCAGCGCTGCTGAAGTAGCCAGCCATGTCATTAAGTGTGCCTGCATCACCACGTGTAAGAACCATTTAGAGCGCCAAAGACAAGGAAAAAAAAGCGAGTCGTTGGACATCAGACATGAACGTTTCGTCTGCTTGGTTTTCTTTGTTCTTTTTCCTTTGTCCTTTCTTCCTCTCAGCTCGCCGTCTCCCACCCCTTTTTCTTCTTGCTCCACATCATCCTGTTCCAGGGCAACTAGAGACCTCCAAGACCATTCTTCTCATCGATGTGCCTGTAGCGCTCTTGCTCCTGGCGGTACTTGAGCACCATGGCGACGCAAAGCACGAGAATCATGTCGACGCCGACGATTCCAAAGGCAGCGGTGAAGATTTGGTCAAGATACCTGTTAGCAAACGAGGAGAACTTGCCGATACAACCGCCCTTTTGCGCGGCAACCAGGGTGTTTTGGCATGTGCTGTCTTGCACGAATGGAGGCGTAGTGGAGTTGACGTAGCCGCAGCAGTCGAACTGTTTATTGTTAGTCTCGGACAAGAAAAGGAGGCGACTTGGGGTGATCTCTAGCTTGCGAGATACCGGACTTGTAGAATCTGACCGACCTTTTGCTGCAAGAGACTCTGGATAAGCGGTGTTTCGCGTCCCCATAGCGCGCTGAGGTTCCGGCGGGTTTCGAGAGTCTCGACCCAGATGGCTACACCCAGGCCCAGCGTGAAGGTTGCACAGACGACCACCAGCCAGCCCTGGGTACGAAGCCAGCCGCGATTGGTGGGGAGGAAAAGTCCAGGAAGCGATAGCAAAAAGGTAACAAAGACAAAGATTGCATTGACCACACCGGCTGGACGTGTTGTTAGTTTGTGTTCTTTCCTATTTCAGACAATGTGTAGTAGGCATTCATCGTCACTGCCGCGTGATATCCAACTGATAGTCAGAGGTCTTGGGTGTTTGAGCTAAGAAATGTCGTACCTGTCAAAGGGCACTGGCCGAGCAGCAGATTTTTGGTGACATTGTCCACGGTAGGCGTGGCTCGCATGGACTGCTCAGAAATGAGGGAGAAGCCTAGCAACAAGCCTCCGCAGCCAGCGAAGAGCAGGTCCATGCCCACAAAGGCCAGCATCAACTTGGTAGGCATATTGGCGGTATTGTACGGATAAGTCAAGGGAATCGACTGGCAAAAGCAAATGAACAAAAAGACCAAAAAAATAGACAGAGAATCAAAGTCGAGCGCAGGGGAGTCGGCCGGCGTACTCGCGAGGGCTGCGTCGATGAAGTGAGTGACGGCGAAGTATTAGATAGGGAATAGCAAAGGGAAGAGAAGAGAAAGTGAGCAAGACCAGCACTCGGGCGAAAACTGCACGGCACGGGGGAAACGGGGGCGTCGAGCATTAAGAGGCTCTGCGAGGGCGCGTCGCAGTTTGCAGAGTGACGATGCGTATGTGGTTTCAGTAGTGTTGGAGCATGGCCGACAGCCAATCAGGGCGGGCTATGGCCCTGATGGTTCGATGTTTTGGCGCTGCGACGAGGGCGCGCCACACATGGGTGGAGCAGCGGGTGTGAAGCGCCGCAGTGCTGCGACACGGCGGTTTCTACGAGGCTGCTGGAGCAGTGGTGATGGCACGACGGCAGCATCATGGGCGGAGGATGGATGTGGGTGCGGGCGTGGGCGTGGTGGGCGTGGGTGGTAGGGATGGTGTGCATCACGTGGGCAGCGGCGGGTGGAATGGATGCAGGCGCCACCAACAGTGCAGAGGGGCGAGAGAGGCTAGACCGCGCCGCTGGCGAAACGAGACCGCACGGGGAAGGAGCCTAAGGGTGGTGCTTGCCCAGCGATGCAGGCAGACCGCGGCTTCCCAGTCGAGGACCCACCGGAGCGTGTCCAAACACAGGGCGGCCTCGGGACGTTGGATTGCAGCTGGTGGCTGTGGGTGTGGCAGCTGTCCAGTACAGAGCTGCTAGCGGCAGAGTATTGCCAGCGCCAGCACCAGCCGGCCAGCGACGGTGAGCGGCGGCGCAGCCTCGCCATCACGACGGGCGTGGGGCGCACCGTATGTATGTACTGTAAGTACAGCGTACTGTATGTACAGCAGCACAGTGCAGTGCAGTGCAGTGCGAGTGTAGGCAAGCAGGCAGCCGAGGCACGCCCTGGTAGGCGGTACAGAGCGTCTTGTATAGACGGACCCGGGCGAGGGCAAGCGACCTGGAGCAGTCGACCGTCCATCTGACCTGGGCGGGCCTAGCGCGCCGGCTGGGCCAATGGCGGGCTTTGCAGCTCCCGGGCCGTGCCCAGCTGGCGTCTAGCGCAGCCCTCGGCCTCAGGCGGACGGCGCTGTTTTCGTGTGGGAGGGCCGTTGCTGTTCCTCTCCAAAAGCGACCTGACAGCTCGAGCGTGGCCCAGAAGCCCTCGCAGCGCCCGCTACACACAATACATACATACACACCTCACAGTGCACACAACACCCATCCACATATACCTGCTTGCATGCACCCACAAGACGGGCGGCGGATGCGCGTGCTGTATCGTCGCCGCAGGCCCCAGCAGCACTGCGATTCCTGCTCCGATCTGCGATTCAGAGCAGTGACCAGGGTCGCGCTCAAGCGGCATCCGCCCCCAGTTGCCTGTGGGTAGTTGACGGGCTGCCCGCACCAAAGCAGCCAAAGCAGCCGTCCAGAGAAATACTTGACCACTCCCGCCGTTTCATTCCCAATCCCGTTCGTCCCTTTCCTTCTCAAGACAGCTCGCGGGCTATACCACCACACAGCTGCACCACTCCGTCTGTCCCTGCGTGTCCGAGCCTGCCATACCGGCGGCCCAGCTCCACAAGCTCCAGGCAGGGTCACTCGAACCACCTTGCCGCCCACCGCCCTCTCCACAACCTCCCAACGGCGCGCGCGAAAAGCAACACGCCAGCCCGCCCGACCCAGCGAGCAAAAACCGCGCAGCACACAGGTCGCCTACGAGCAGCCGCCGCGAAGGAAAAAAAAAAGGAACCACAGACCCGACGAGGTGCGTACCGTCACGAACCCTTTGCCTTCCCCCCTCCCCCCTCCCCTTCCCTGCACCGCTGCACCGCTGCACGCCCCCGGTCGGCGCGCAGGCCAGGCAGACCAGGCAGGCCGGGCTGGTCACGCGTAGGAGGGTGCTTGGCTGGCATCCCAGCCACTCCCTGCCGCACGGGTCGCCGAGTAATTAGCGCTTTCCGCCGGCAGCAGCGTGCGACCGAGCGCGCCCTCCCCGCGCACCTTTCCTTGCAATTCCTGCCGCGCCAGCACAGAGGGACCAGCCCCGATCTTTTAACAGGCCGCGCTTCCTTTTCCTATTGAGGTCAACCTTTGAGTCTAACCCAACTCAACCTGTCTGCAGTTCGTTCTGTAACATTTTGCCTGCCCGCCCAAACCACGCAAGAACGCCTGCCAACTCCCCACACTCGGCCGCATCCAGTTTAGGCCCTCGTCCGCCAAACACTGCCGCTAACCAATCCTCGACCCTCACGTCCCTCTCACCACCATGGCCAGCGAAATCACCGAGCACGACCAGAACGCGTCGCCTTCTGTCCACGACGACGGCAATGGCGCCCTCGGCATGGAGAACCGCGGCGTCAAGCGCGCGCGCGCCGCTGCCGACGACGACGATGACGACGACGACAAGCCTGGCCGCGAGCGAAGAAAGATTGAGATCAAGTTCATCCAGGACAAGTCGCGTCGTCACATTACCTTTTCCAAGCGCAAAGCTGGTATCATGAAGAAGGTACGTCGGCTTCCATTTTTGAACGCCGTGTGTGCGCGCGTGTGTGCGTGTGGGTGTGCCTACCTGCAACGCACATCCTGCAGTGCGCACACTTCCTGTCGTCCTCCCACCCCCTTCCATCTGTCCACTTGTCTGCTATCTTCTGCATCGCCATCGCAGCAGCATCCCTCCGCTGACCATGCATACTCTAGGCCTACGAATTGTCTGTCCTCACTGGCACCCAGGTGCTGCTGCTCGTCGTATCTGAGACCGGTCTCGTCTACACCTTCACCACGCCCAAGCTGCAACCGCTAGTCACCAAGCCAGAGGGCAAGAACCTCATCCAGGTACGCTACAGCAATCTCTCCGAGCCATGGCATGGCACCACTAACGCAGCCTAGGCCTGCCTAAACGCCCCAGAACCCTCAAGCGGCGATGCAAATGGTGTCGACAACGACACAGTCGAGTCGCCTGAGGACAACCACGCCCAGGTGCCGCCGGGTCAGCCCCGCATGCCG
Organism: Curvularia eragrostidis; assembly: GCA_020744315.1. Lineage (NCBI taxonomy): Eukaryota > Fungi > Ascomycota > Dothideomycetes > Pleosporales > Pleosporaceae > Curvularia > Curvularia eragrostidis. The sequence continues at coordinate 138,160 of JAIRCK010000070.1, read as the reverse complement.
CCTAACAACCAGGCCATGCCCCAGGCCTACATGACCCCAGAGGCTGCTCTGCACTACCAGAGCTATCTGCAACAGCAGCAGCAGCAGTCCAACCAGTATCCCATGGCGCAACAAGGTATGCCCCGCCATCCTGGTGGCCACTACCCCCAGGACCAGAAGCTGGGCTAGACGTAATACACATATACTCTACCGGTTCGGTAGCAGGTCACTCCTCCAAAGGCGCATAGTAACTGGATATGGATACCCACATAATGGCAAAAGTAATCACGGTGTGGCTCGACGAGCGTTTGCACCGGTGTATGAGATGCGGATTTTTGCATGCGGTAGTGGTAGCAGGGGCAGCAGCAGTGGTAGCAGCAGTGGCAGCAGCAATGGCAGCAACAGTGGCACGACGTCATGTGGGGACGCAATGTTGGAGAGAAATGCAGTTGCGCTTTCTGGACGACTGTATGTCTTACGCAAATGTTGGCGTGGTGTGGTCTTCTTTTTTTGTTCTCATCTCCTTTTGCTCTCACCTCGACATCTGTAGCATTTCGTGTCACATTTAGCAGGTACTGTTCAGATCACATCTCTCTCGCTGCCCATAGCATTGGTCGAATACAGTACGATAATTCATCCTGCACTCCACCGTCAGCATCGTGACCCGCTACTTCCGTGTACGCCTTAGTTCGGTCTGGGCGTTGCTTCCTGTTTTGTCGCCCAAACTTGCCTTTCTGGGAGAAGTGACGTGCTGCCCAAACACCAAAATCTCGGCCCGTTGCTTGTGCGGGTCGTGTTAAGTTCATGTGTCATGGGATCCCTCACCTTAATTGTTTTTCTCTGTCTCTCTCTCTTACTTTCTCACACCCATGACATGGTTCAACAAAGCCAATGCTACCTAGCTACCATGTGTGTCTTTCGGTTGCCCTGATCTACCCTTTCCTACTCTATCCAACTACAAGTGGTGCAATACGACTGGAACATCGAGTTTGCGGTGTGAGAAAGAGAGAGAGAGAGTGTGTGTGTGTGTGACACGTTACGTCTGGACTCGTGCACAGATCCCATCAAGCCTTGGTGCCAGGTTCCCGTGTGCGGTTCGTCAAGGCCACCGACTCGAAAAATGCTCCTCGAGGCACCGTCACACCCGCGACTGCAATACCTTGTACATATGTCTATAGTCGTGAAACGGCGTGTGTAAAGAGGACTCGAGACACCGAGAACCACTGTTGAATGAATCTGTACCCAGGAGGTGGCAATCATCCTCTGCGTTCGCTTCGGTACGAGGGCGTTGTACGAAGCGGTGAGCCTCTATATGCCAAGGCCAGCCCATGGGTGCGAGCGCCTTCGCCGGCGATTGCTCCGTAAGATTACCAAGAACCGTGTACCTACAGAGAAAGTGCTTGAGAGATGCAGAGAACGCCACAGCCGAGTAAACGAAGCAGTGTCATGACGAAAGCCTCGCCATATGCAGGTGAGCATCCACACAAGTTGATCAGGGTCCTCGTTTTTTCTTTTTGAACGACGCTCCCGCCAACAGGAGGCACTGCTGGCGACAGAAGCATGGCATGCGTTGGGCCACGAGTCTCCCCATATGCTGACAACTGCCGGTATAGGGCTGATATTGATTTCTTGTCCCTGCTAGCCATACAGTTACGGTCCGCTCCGCTAAACCTTCACCCAAAATATTCAAACGCATAATGGCCGCGGCCCAACTATCGGCATGCGGCACAGCTGTATGCAGTGCGACCAAAGGGGATTCACGCGTCGTACTCCTTGTACGCCCATTGTCTTGGCAGCCAATGGCATCTTCAAAAGTCATGTGTTGCATGTGCGTGGACTGTGCAGTCCGGCCCGCTAGCTTTCTGGTCGCCACACATACACTTGACTAGATCCCACGCACCCGTATACCTACATATGTATATACTACATCCTAGGTACCCTCACGGTGTGCCACGATACGCGTCACTCTGCCGCTCGGATGCGGGCTCCCTCCCGCCCCCAGGGCATTTTGCTTCTTCGAGCGATCCCCGCACCCTGCATAGCCAATGCCCTTGCCCAGACAGCAGACATGACACACAGACCACGACTCCCCTTACATCACCACCTCAGCTCGCCTCTACACAGTCGATCCCACGGTACTTATGCAGGGTTCTTAATTTCCCTCCACCTATGGCTACATACTATGCTGTTGATCATCCGCACTCGTGTCAAAGCGCTCCGGTGGGAGACTACGATACACACCCAGCATGGGGCTCTTCACAAGTCGTCTCGAACATATGTTCTCTGCCGTTCGGAATCAGCATTCGTTTGTATCAAGATATCAGACTTACTAGTGCACGGCAACTCTCGTGAATCGCGCATGCTATCTCATTACTAACGTGCCCTTGCTCCCAAGATAAGCATGGCCTGCGATACGCACAGCTTCCATCCAATACTTGAAGTTTCTTTTATTCGTTAGTCTCTCCTGATTTGCCATGCCTTATCTGCAGGTAGTTGTTTCCCCTCTCCTTGCCATAATAGCGCCGAGCATCCCCAGAACCCCAGTCTTCCTGTAAGCGGCTTATAAGCCTTGTATTCTGCCGCCATGTCGCTTGGCACCATGCATTAATTTCGTATGCCAAAACCGCGTCCTACCGACTTGTTGACGTTGAACAGCCTCAACAGTTTCTCCTGTTATCCAGTTGCCGTTCAAGATGGCGTACGACAACGGAGAAGCCAAAGCCATGGAGGCAACGGCTATCCAAGGGGGACACCTGAGTAATATAGACACTCAGGATATCGAAAACTCGTCCAGCAAAACCATAGATGCAGACGCCGTCAAGTTGGCCGAGATGGGATATACCCAGGACATGAAGAGGAAGTACACAGTCTGGTCTGTCCTTGGAGTGGGCTTCTCAATCACAAACTCTTGGTTTGGAATCTCGGCAGCCTTGATCACGGGCATCAACTCTGGCGGCCCACTCTTGGTCATCTACGGCATCATCCTCATAGCGCTAATATCTTCGTGTGTCGGCATCAGCCTCAGCGAGTTGGCGAGCGCCATGCCGAATGCAGGCGGCCAGTACTTTTGGGCTGGAGCATTGGCACCAAAGAGATTCGCGAGACTTGCGAGCTATGTGACGGGCTGGTTGGCCTGGTGGGGAGCCATGTTTACGAGTGCATCCGTGGCACTGGCTATGGGGAGTGCGCTCGTAGGATGCTATCAATTGACGCATCCAGACTTGTAAGTGACTTGTTGTTTCTTCTTTTGCTCGACATGGGGTACGAACCATGGAACAAGGGGGGGTAACTGACGTTCCAGTAGTACCATTCAGACCTGGCACGTATTCCTCGCATACCAACTCTCAAACATCTTTTGCTTCTTCTTCAATTGCTACGGCAAGATTCTCCCGGCAGTCGGCAGCACTACCCTCTGGACCTCACTCGTCTCTTTTGCTGTCATCCTCATAACCGTTCCCGCCGTCGCACCAACGCACCAACATGCTCGGTTTGTCTTTGCAACTTTCATCAACAACACTGGCTGGAAGGAAAACGGCATAGCCTTCATCGTCGGCCTCGTAAACACAAACTGGGCATTTGCTTGCCTAGACTGCGCCACTCATCTGGCAGAGGAAGTCCATGCTCCTGAGAGAATGGTACCCATTGCCATCATGGGCACAGTCGGTATTGGCTTCGTTACCAGTTGGTTCTTTTCTATCGGATGCTTCTTCTCCATCGTCGGCGATTTCAACGAAATCAGCGCGTCTGCCACTGGCGTGCCGATTCTAGAAATCTTTTTCCGTGCCCTAGACAATAACAAAGCAGGTGCCATTGTGCTCGAGACCCTGATCATTGTTACGGGATTGGGATGTCTAGTTGCAAGCCACACGTGGCAGAGTCGTCTATGCTGGAGTTTTGCACGCGACCGCGGTCTTCCCGGCCATGTATGGCTGTCAAAAGTGCATCCAGGTCTCGATGTACCGCTTTATGCGCATTTTGTCAGTTGTGTCATTGTAGCCATCATGGGCTGCTTGTACCTGGCTTCCCTGACGGCATTCAACTCGTAAGCTTTGCCCCTACACCCACACCATATGCGATGTAATATTGGAACTGACGGACGCATCAATGCAAACAGGATGATTACAGCGTGCATTGTTCTTTTGTACCTCAGCTACTCCGTTCCGGTCGTCTGTCTCCTTGTTCGCGGTCGCGAAAACATTACCCACGGACCTTTCTGGATGGGCCATTTCGGACTATTCGCAAATGTAGTTCTGCTCGTTTGGACGTTGATTACGCTCGTCATGTACTCGTTTCCTTATGCGCAGCCTGTTAAACCGGGCAATATGAATTGTAAGTGTTGCCGGTCACCCGACCGAACATGAGATAGAGTGAGAAGAGCTAACGGTACTTAGATGTTTGTGTGGTGTATGTTGTTGTCGCTCTGTTTGCTGTCACGGATTGGTTCGTGAGAGGGCGTAAGAAATTTAGCACAGCGGATGAGAGGAAGATAGAAGGTCCTGCAGGGAGAGCCTGTTGATATATCGCGAATATCGAATTTCTGGTAAAGCCAGAGAAGACTAGGTTTGCGTGTAAGGGTATTCTTGTGTGTTGTTGAAGGGTATAGAATAGTTTGCCATTAATAGTGTCTTGATTGTGTCCTCATTCTTGCTTCGCCCAATGCAACAACATCCCATGTCCTGAAATTATCAAGACCAGAAGGACAAAACTCCATCATGTATAAGCGTAAACTTAATCGCAATGTCCATCCAAACCTGAAAAAGCGTTGATGACTGAGTTGCTATGGGGATGAAAGAGGAAGGGTAATAGGCTTGGCAGGTTCGAGGAACGCGGACGCGGGGCGCTAGAGCCGCGTCGCGCGTTTGTATGGGGCCTTCGTCGATGCACTGACGTCCCATCATAATGTACCTTTTCCTTCTGTCGCAACTGACGCCCCCGACCCCTACACCTTTCTAACTGAATCCTCTCTCTCTCACCGACGCTCCCTTGACAACAACATTCCCAAGCTCTGCTTTCGCAATCTGCCGTCGCCCTTTTTCCATCGATCCACGACTCTCCGCCCTCGGCAATTGATAACGTGCGTACGTCGATCTCTGGGCGCAAGCGATTAGGGCCACCATCACCTTCTAGGCAGATACGAGCGCAAGTTGCGAGCACGAAGACAGGGATCCTGGGAAAATTCCAATGCTGGGTTGTGGATTGGCATCTGAAAGGGACTTGTGAGAAGGGCAATCCGTCCCGAGTGAGCGTCTTGGTGAGAGAGCATGGCGGAAATACTCGAGAAGATCAAGTAAGTATTGGAACGCGCCGAAGATTAGTCTTCTGCCTTCACCTATCAAGGTCTATCATCTTTCTAGCCCTGTATTGTGCCTTCCTTCTCCATTCTTCCATGTGCAACTATACCAACAGCCATGGCTGACTTAGCGTCTTACAGCGAGCTTCGAGAGCTGCCCGAGGATCAGCATCTCTTCTGCCCCCGCGTCGGCGATGACGGATCGGTATACTATGACGAAGATGTCGCCGCTTATCCACCGGAAACCGATCCCGCCGAACTCGAAGACCGCAGGATAAAGCTTCAAGCGGCCGACGAACGGAAATGGACAGCACTCAAGGCGGCGGAGATACTGGCATTCGACGGAGAGGAAGCAGCGCCACACAAGGAATGGCTGGTCAGTCGGCTCAACCAATTGATGCAGAGCTGTGACGTCTGCGTGAGGGTCTTCCACCAATCCCGGGCGGAATGGCGGACACGTCTGCTTGACTCGTATGACGAGGAGAACATTGGCCCATTTCTAGAGGTGGTAGACAACCAATGCTTGGAACGCATACATAAGGGCCTGGATGAAGCAACCGAGATCCTTAGCAAGGCCGAACCAAAAATGCGCTCAGTACGCCTGCTGCCGAACGAGTGCACTTATGGCTTCTTCGAGGCTCTCAGCTGCGATGCCCTGATACGGAACGAGGAGCTCCTGCAAAAACACTTTGATGCTCCGTTTGATATGGTTCAAACAAAGAAACGATTAAAGGTGCAAACATACCTGCCGGCAATGACGCGTTTTTTGTTCAGCAGGGTTGAACGACGCCAAACCTGGGCAACGGAATCGTGGTCTACCTTCAAGCGGAATATGCTGAAGTCTGAGTGGGACTGGGCGGTGCGAGACTACGTCACAAGCGCCATGATGAAGATTCAGATGTATAATCTGGACATTTCCATGGTGCCTCTCTTCTGGAGTGGTGTCCGACTCATAGTCGCAAAGATGGATAGGGATCTCATCACGGAATCCCTGCGAGGTCTCGATGGAGACTTCTACAGGTTGATGCTGGATCACCTTTCTCTCAAATCCGAGGCCTTTTTAGACCTGATTGCAACTATGAAGCTGCTGCTTGAGAAGTCTCCAGTCGATTATTGGGATGGCATGAATGCCGTTACCCCATCGATTGCGACTGTGGTGGAACAGGTGTTTAACAGCCCTGTTTTCAATCAACTCCTTTTGGCAATGACGGAAGATAATGAGCAGAACTTGAATTACCTCCATGCTGCCTTTGGCTGGATACCACCTTTTCTTGACTCGATCAAGCTGGCAAACCTGGGACCGGCGGTTCGGCCATTTGCCCAAGCGCTTCTTGGTCGCTGTCAATCGGACCGGTACCCGCCAAAATCTCGGGAATACTGCTACAGGGAAGGCCTCAAAGTATTGGACTATGCGTTTCGCAAAATGGGAGAAGGCAAGACGATTGATAGATTCGTTGGTCAGCCTACCGTCAATAGCATGCTTGACGTGTTGTCGACTTTCATACAGGCGCTTGTCATGAACCTGAAGCGTTTCAAGGGCAGCAAGGAGAGCCAAGGGGATATGCAATTAGCCCTCTCGGTGATTGAGCATGCTTTCAAGCTTGAGGCACAGTCTTTGATCATTGAGAGGCAATTGATATCTGCGAAGCAGCCGTCGCCTACTGAGACACCACCGTCCAGTCCTATTTGGAAGACGGTCTTGAAGGCGATAGGCCCCGACAGCTTAGAACTTGCCACACATATGCTCATCGCTGGGAGGGGCCTAATTGGCCTTGAACCACTGCAGATGAAGTCTGGCGTAGACAAAGTGCCCCCGACTGTGCGCCATTTCAATGACCGTTTTAGGTTGTTGTCCCAGTCGATTACCGATGTCGTGGAAAGGATGTCAGAGTTCGAGCCTAGCTTGCTACAAGCGCTGTTCGGACATCAACCTGCGGCGAGCGCGATCGTTTCTCTGATGTTCTCGTCTACTGAGGACACCCGAAACTCTGCTATTGAGCTTCTGAAGGTCATTAGTGGAGAAGAGGAGCGCCGTGGGGCCCTGCAACACATCCTGAGGGCTCATTACAGACATGTCGTGCGAGGTATCTCCGATTCAGTTCGGCAGGTCAGGTTGAAGAAGGCATTTGCTCCTGTTCCCAGTATGATCAGAACATGCAACGACATTATCGATATCATCTGCAACACACAGGATGGTATATTGCGCGGCCGAGAGTACGATTCTGGAGATGCCGCGGCGACGATGAACCTATGGGAGAACCTGTGGGACTCACTCACAATGATCTTTGCGACTACGGAAGCCTGGAGTAATCTAGGCTTTTACGATAAACACATGATGATGGATTTCTGCAGAGACACCATGCAGTTTGCTGATGTCTTGTTCGACCAGTGCAGCATCTTTGCGACTGCATTGAAACCTCCTACTGACGATGAAGAAAGCACGTCAAAGACCCAGCTGCTCAAAGAGCTTCTGGCGCGACCGGCGAATGCCATGGAGGGCTTAGCAAGATGGCTGCGTCTTCGTGACGAGTTCTTGTCGAGCAAATCCGTCACATTGATCAGCAAGCTCCTTGTTCGATTGCACCGGGTGTCCATCGAGATCGATGCCGAAACACTCTCGTACATGGAGCGTGTGCTTTCAGGAGATGTACGCGCAAAACTCAGCGACACGCAGCAGGCCGAGCTGCAACAGGCTCTAGAAGAGCACCTCGGACGTCCGCTCGTTAAGGAAGAGGAGCCCGTTAAACCCAAGCAAGTCTCCATCAGCAAATGGATGGCTACTGGAACGACTTCGTCTCCAGCAGCTGATGCCAAGGCCAAGTTGCTTGCTAGCATGACTTCTGGATCTGCCAAATTCCAGGAACGACGAGAGCAGATGAGGGCTGCTGAAGCAAAGGCCGCGCAGCAAAAAGCAGCTGACGATAAGAAGAGCGCCACACAAGCCGAGTTCAAACGCAAGAGGCAACTGGACAAGGAGAAGCGCGAAAGAGAAAAGGCCGCTGCGATTGCCAAGGCTAAAGCGGCCAGGGGCATCACTGCTGAAGCTGGTTCTGGTCTGGAGGGCTTGGGCATCCTGGGCAAGGACCAAGCTGCAAAGGGTGAAGGTTTGATGCACTCGTCCGACGAATCGTCAGAGGAAGAAGGCGATATCGACGAGGATCTCTTTGGCATCAAGAAAGAGAAGATCAAGACTGGTCCCAGGACGAATATTGTTAATGAAGTCAAAGTCCAAATGCCAACCAAGAAGAAGCGGGCTCAGCGATCTGCCAAGGATATGCGTGCCCGTTTGGCGCCTGACCTTAGTAGTTTACACCGTACCATCCTCGGCTGGGACTACTTCCATGAAGGCGACTTTCCCCCGAAGTCCAGACCAGAGTTGTACTCAAAGGTTCTCAATACCTTTCGCACACCCAACGACTACCAGAACACTTTCGAGCCACTCCTGACCCTCGAAGCATGGCAAGGCTTTGTCAAAGCTCGCGAAGAGAATCAGGCTAGGCCATATGAGATACGTATCACATCGCGAGCGGCGGTCGACATGTTCCAGGAGATTGGTAGCACAATGACGCATGCTGAGAACAGGGAAGTGCTCATCTCTGAAGGTGACATTATCCTTTTTTCGCAGTCAAAGACGCCTTCTGGCGAGGAGCCAACGTGCCTTGCTAGAGTGTTCCGTGTGAAGAGGAAGCAACAGCATATCGAAGTGTCGTACCGCGTCGTGCCAGGCGGTCCGCTCAACTCAGCGTTGCAGCCCAATAACACCTTATTCGGCACTAAACTGCAGTCGATTACTCCTCTGGAGCGTGAATATGGTGCACTCAAGGGTCTCCAGTACTACGACCTATGCGATGAGATTATCCGAGCAAAACCATCCCCCCTTCTCACTTACAAGGACAGCCAACTCCAGCCACTCATCTCCAATTATAACGTCAACACTGCACAGGCGAAGGCTATCAAGTCGGCCATCGACAACGATGCCTTTACCTTGATTCAGGGGTAGGTTGTTGCAAACATACATTGTTTATTGTAAATGCTAATTTTCCATCAGTCCTCCTGGTTCTGGAAAGACCAAGACAATTACTGCTATTGTTGGAGCAATCTTGAGTGACAGCCTTCGCAATCGCGGCACTGCCATTTCCGTTCCGGGCCAGCAACGCTCAGAAGCTGCGTCAAAGAAATTACTGGTCTGTGCTCCCAGTAACGCAGCCGTTGATGAGTTGGTCATGCGTTTCAAGGACGGGATCAAGACGCTCAATGGCGAATCGCGCAAAGTCAATATTGTGCGTCTGGGTCGAGGTGATGCTATCAAGGCCAGCGTGCAGGACGTGACACTCGAAGAACTTGTCAACAAGCGATTAGGTGTGGACCCATCGGATGATAAAGACAAGGAGGCAACACAAAAGCTCTTTTCAGAGCACAAGGAGGTCTCGAATCAGCTCAAGCAGGCCTATCAGCAGCGAGACTCTGGTGAGGTCAAGGGCGAAGCTGCTGCTAAGCTTGAAGACGACATCAATGCCCTGCGCAGGCGAAAAGTAGCGCTGGGAACAAAGATCGATAACGTCAAAGACGATGAGAAGCTTGCCAGCCGTAACGCTGACCTCAACCGCCGAAGAGCACAAGAAGCAGTCCTAAACGAGGCACACGTCATCTGTGCAACGCTGAGCGGATCCGGTCACGAGATGTTCCAGGGGCTGAGCATCGAGTTCGAAACCGTCATCGTTGACGAAGCTGCACAGTGTGTTGAGATGAGTGCACTGATTCCCCTCAAGTACGGATGCGCCAAGTGTATCTTGGTCGGAGATCCCAAGCAATTACCTCCAACAGTCTTCTCCAAGGAGGCGGCGCGCTTCCAGTACGAGCAAAGTTTGTTCGTTCGTATGCAGAAGAATCATCCCGACGACGTGCATCTGCTAGATACGCAGTACCGTATGCATCCGGAAATCAGTTTGTTCCCCAGCCAGACCTTCTACGATGGCAGACTATTGGATGGCGGCGATATGGCCGCGCTGCGCAAACAACCGTGGCATCAAAGCATGGTGCTCGGGCCATACCGCTTTTTTGACGTCAAAGGCCAGCAGTCGGCTGCGCCAAAGGGCCATTCGCTTATCAACGTCGCCGAAGTCAAAGTTGCAATGCAGCTGTACAAGCGACTTACCTCTGACTACCCAGACTACAACTTCAAAGGCAAAGTTGGCATCATCACGCCTTACAAGAGCCAGTTGCGTGAGCTGAAGCAGAGTTTTATGCAAGCATATGGCCAGAGTATCATTGAAGATATTGATTTCAACACTACGGATGCCTTCCAGGGTCGTGAGAGCGAAGTCATCATCTTCTCCTGTGTGCGAGCCTCCCCGTCTGGTGGTATTGGTTTCCTTCAGGACATTCGGCGTATGAACGTCGGTCTTACACGTGCAAAGTCGTCTCTCTGGGTCCTCGGAAACTCCGAGTCGCTGCAGCGAGGTCAATTCTGGAACAAACTGATTGTAAATGCCAAAGAGCGGAACCGGTTTACCGATGGCGACGTACCGAAGATGCTGAACCAACATTCCAGCAAATTCCCGGCGCCAAAGGAGGGCTACGTGCAGCCTAATCGGCCCACGCCCGAAATCAAGCAGGAGATCAAGTCCGAGCCCATGAGCAGATCGGGAAGCCATCAGTCGGGGGGCACCTCGTCAAGCTCGGACGCCCAGACGATCAAGCAGGAAATGAAGCAAGAAATCAAGAGTGAGCACACGCTGCTGCAACACGCGAAGCGCAAACTCGACGAAGAAACCAACGGCGTAGACGGCCTGAAGCTCGAAAGCAGTGATGTCGAAATGGACGACGCTCCGTCTGACGCTGCCTCGAACACGATGGACGGAGGAGCAGGAGGCAGCGGCTATTCCACACCGGCAGCCGCTTCGGTCGATGCATCGCGCAAGAACTCGATGACGCCCAGTGCAGAAGCAAACAATGGTACGAACGCCTCAACTACTACTGCTCCCGCCACTGTACCACACCCAACCGACGTCATTGGCGGCATGTCCATGGCCAAACCAAAGATTCGAAGGCGGCCTCGCGAGTCGGCGAGTCCTTTTATCAAGACGAAGAAGCCGCGGACGGGGTAAGAGTATGTAGACTACCGGGGAGCGGGGTGTTGGTGGTTGGAGAGGGAGACGAATTCCATTAACGGCAATTTTAAAGCAGTGTTTCCAAGGGCGAAGGGGGAAGAGGATAGATTTGTTCGTTATTTTTTCATAAACCTTAGTGAGCGTGTATATGTATATATATATATGTGTGTGTATGTATGTATACAAAGAGGATGGGCAGCAGTGAACTCTTTTTTTTTTTAAAAAAAATCTAGAAAAGAGTATGCTGCTTTGAGCATTTTGTTCCCTGGTTCGCCTGGTTCGCGAAGGGAGAGGGGAGAAAGGAGTGGGGGGTTGTTGAGGCAATATCTTCTTCTTCTTTTTTCCTTCTTGTTATCTCTCTCATTTGCCCTCCTCTTCCACACTCCGTCCCTGCCAACCCACATTATTGTCTATCATTGCTCTCATTGCTACATATTATGATAGCTACGGATATTATACTTTGATTCCACTAGCCAGCTCCCGAGTCAGCTATATGCCGATGTCATTATCACTATCGTCTTTGCTTTTTTTTCTTGCCCCCCTCACCTCACGGGAGGCAAGGGCCTGGTCGGTCTGTGTGTCTGTGTTTTTTATGAGCGGCACCCCACATTTTTTTTCCATATGCAGACGCACATGCATATGGGACCCCAGTCCCAGTCTTCCCCAGCCCCCCATCTCAGTCTCAGTCCGGGCACGGGCTCGGTAAATGGATGATCGCGCGTGTGTGCGTGCGTGCGTGCGTGCGATGATGATGACAATGATGATGCTTGCTTGCTTTGAGATTTTCCGTGGGTGAACAAGATATGGGTTGGTGGGGTGGACATATGGAGATGGGGTCCCTGCTTACATACTGGGGTCTTGTTGTTCTTCATTTTTTGCGGGGGAAGGGACAATTTGGATATCTGGGAGGGATATTTATGACGATGTGGGGGTTTTCTTCGTTCTACCGCGCATGTGTTTGTAAGGAAAGACGATGTTTTTTTTTTCACATGTCTTTGTTGTTGTTGTTCATCGGCTGGCTCTATAAGCCGCCTGATAATTGAGTGACTGACTCAGTTGCGACCTGGCTCATGTTTGTTTTCGCGTCGTTTCAAACAGAGTGCACTGGGGCTGTGTTTAGGATTTTTCCTCGACGTACTGTGTTTGCACGGGTTGGCTTTACTGTAAAGGGTTTATCTGGGGGGGTTTTTTTTTGTGCATGGCAGCAGCACTTGAACGCCACTGCTTCGGGACGGTCAGTGATCTATGTGTTCTTGCTTTATTTTTCTTATGCCTCTAGATCTGTGTAACTTGAAGCTGATCACCGATTTTGAGGAATGATGAAAGTATGATTTCGGCATTTGTCGTTCCGGGTTTTCTCTCTTTTGGCTTCGGCGCTAGAAAAATGTAGATACTGGAAGAGACTAATGCTCGTGTTGTTTTGTTTTCTCTGCCCTAATCTTTCTTGACCGTTTTCTTTTTGGTAGCAAGAAAAAAGAAGGTGCTTATGGCGCTGTGTCTTTGGTACACATTCGGCTTGGCCTATATACGAACCCGTACATGGGACATGTCTAGATCATCGACAATATGTCGGTTACATGGATTGCAGCTGGCTTGAGTTTCTCTTTCTGTTTTCGGTTGCGGGAAGGAGAGAAAAGGGATAAGCGTCCAGGGTGCGCAATGAGTCGCGACGATGATAATGATGACGATGGAGAGGGCTCGGTAGCGTTTTATCGTTTTTCTTTTTGCTTTCGCTTTCGGTTCCAGGACTCCCCCTTCGTACTATACCTGTTGCCCCGCGGACACTTTCTTTTTTCCTTGCCCCGTTTCGCTCAATTTCCGAGGTTTTGTTTCAGGAAGAGAGAGAAAAATAAACAAAATATATCTGCATCGAACTACCGAAATGTTTTTAATAGGGTCGTCGTGCGCTAGCTGTATGCTCTTGTGTAGGAGTTTGTCGCCTCTTTTTTTTGATCTCGGCATCACGAACTTGCATGCAGCGTGCAGCAGATTGCATGATATTCCCTTCGCTTTGAGAATCGGAAGTGGCCGGGGTCTAACTTTGCAGGAAAACTCGGGCACGGATTGAACTGCCTGGTTGTGCCAATCTTCAACATTCCACAAGCCTAATCGCAACCCACGGTTCCCTGTTTAGCCAGCCATTTCTTGAGACAAGATATCACTGCGTCTACTGATTACTTGCTTTCTCACCAGTTCGACGTTTTGGACCAGCATTTTTTCGCAGACACACTGAAATCCTTACACAGCGAGAGTTGATCAGACACTGGCATTCACTTCAAGAGTTATTTCATCAGCTGGTTTGGCTGCAAGGCATCATGTCTTGCACATCTACGGAGCAGATGCTGAACTCTTTCCCTATGTTCGGCCATACGGGATGGAGCGCCCTCGAATACGCCAGGGCATATGACAAGATGGGTAGTAACACGAGTACAACGTCCGGATCGGTCCAGCGCACATCAACGGATTCGACGCAGGACGACAACACAACTCCACCCACTTCTGCAGGCACTCAGCCAGCTGGCTACGAAGCGTCGCTTCCCATGTTTTGCGAAACCAGTAGCTTGCGGAAGAGGGCTAAGGGTACTTTTCTCAATCATACGCCTCGGGATCATGAGATGTGGACTCCCAGGACAATAGATACAGAGGGATCGCGGCATGCTTCGAGAGAGAATTACTCGCGTCCTCGAATGTCCAATCGAGCTGTGTCGGTGGAGGACGATGGTGGTTTCCCAAGTCAGCACGGGTACAGCGCATCCTTGGAGCCGTGTAAGGCCGACGACTATCAGGCTCCTGTCCATCCTGTAAGTCCGGTTGAGATTGAATCGATGAAGACAACGTCTTCTTATTATTCGACCGAGGACTGTCTCCAATCGGACAAGCCACTACAACGCTCTACATCTGCTCCGATAACCAGAGCGCTCAAGTGCGAACCCCGCGCTGTGTTGTCTTTGGGATACGAACGCAATGAACTCAGTGCTTGGAGTGATAAATCGCGGATCAAGTGTCTCCAAAGCCTCAAGATTCAGTACTGTGAAAAACCATCCAGGGCTCCGCCTCCGAACCCGAAGAAGGCTGCACGCCATGCGCTACTGGAGCCTCTAGTTGCCAGACACAGACGCAAAGCCAGCCATGAGGCTCCGAGCATAATGCTGCCTCAGATAGAAACAGACCAGGATAGAGACTTTGGTATTTTTGGAGCGATGGAAGAGTATATGGACGGCCAGGCTGGCGAAGCATTCTCGACATCTGAACAAACTTTTCATACTCCCTTGCCTGATCCGCGGGAAATGGAACTCGAATTATCTGAACCAGCGCGTTCTGAGTTTGCTGAAAAGAGGATTACGAGATGGCCTACTCCTGAGTTGGAGATACGAGAGCCACGACCTCCAGTGCCTAGGCGGAGCTCAGAGCGCCTCGCATGCGCACGTTTCCCGATCCACGCAAAATCTTGCTCGTCAGCGGACATTGGCTGTGGCACCAAAACGAAAAAACAGTATGAACCACACCAGAGAAGTTTTACACGTGACTACGACATGCAGGGTTCTAGCGTGCAAACCCAGAGACGCTTTGGACTAGGGAAACCAGGCCGATCAGGCTCCTCGCAAGTAGGGCGCCTAGCACCACCCATTCTTAGCCACGCCGCTCTTACTGCGAGCGCTGATCTGGGTTTGAACGATCTCAGCTTCTATCTCAAAAATACAGGGCCACCAAGTCCGGAATCCCAGCCAGTAACACACCACCTCCGGAAAAAGAGTATTAAACTGTTCCGGGGAAAGGACCGCAAGAAGCGAACGGCACAGGAGGTACAGAGTGCTTCTGCTTCACTCCACAAAATTCAGAAGCAAGCATCTGTCATTCCGTCTTGTGCCCGCGAGATGAAAACAACAGGCGGTACGAGACATTTGAGGATTATAATACCAGTGGCGGAGAACGAATACGAAATGCAAGCTGATCTGGCTGGAGGATGGCAATGTGATGCGGAACGATATCGGAAACGCGAAGCTGTAGCGAGTGAAATAAGCTACCATGGCGAGATGACCGAAGCAATCTATCCTAACACTTTGGTTGGCGGTCCAGTGTATGCTCCGGATGCTGTCCAAGACACAACAACAAACGGTGTCCATGGTGGTAGTTACGAGGAAGGGTTTGAGGAAGAGGATCCGGCTTACACGATGGAACGGCTAAAAGAAAGGGTGGTGTTATTGCAAAGACAAAACATACGGCTTATGGAGGAGCTAGCGAAAATTTTGGGCCTGGAGACCGAACAGGATGATTTGGAGTGTGAAAACGTGCTGAGAGCATCGGCAAGAGCTAGATTTGCTGCAAGTTGTGAGTAGCGGATTGGATGCTTAGATGAATGAGAAAGAGGGATGCGTGCAGCGAAACAGCTGGAGGTAACCTTCTGCTAATAGAGCAATTGTTTAATGACATATCCCTCTATGTAGGTAGAACCAAGGCTTTTCCCTAGGCATTCTCAAGGGCTCGATACATACTGTTGATGCTCTAAAAATAGATTTACAGATGAATAGAACTAGCAACGTGGTCCGAGCTTCTTTCCCGTCCAGGACAATGCCCACCAAATACTCACCGCCAACCTTATCGATAAGCCAACCAAGCCCGTCATTTCCTTGCACCTTTCCCCCTCTCTTCCCCGCGGAAAAGACCCGTGCACATTCATTCCCTCGATTTACGCAGTAAGGATCTTATAAAGCTCCAATTGTGGTCAAGTGTGATATCTGGAACCCAGATAAGGCATTTGAACAGTCCGCCCTTCAGCTCATACCTATTCACCCCCTGCCCCTTCCACCGCTATAATGTCTGCATCAGGAGACGGCCCGCTCTTTAGCACCGACCTTATTTCTCCCGAGGTGCTCAAGGCGCTGCCGGAAGGCTACAACTGCCGGCCTCTGGAGCGAAAGGACTATGGAAACGGGTTTTTGGATGTACTTCGTGTGCTTACTACGGTTGGAGATATAACTGAAGAGGTGAGTAACATCTGTTGTCTTCGCTTATAGCATGCGGAGAAGGAGATCTATTTGAGCCAGCGTTACTGACATACGCCCCAAGCAATGGAACAAGCGATACGACTGGATGTCCGCACGCAACGACGAATACTACCTCCTCTGCATCACTGACTCGTCCAATGCCATTGTCGGAACTGGTGCCCTCATTGTCGAGCGCAAATTCATCCACGAGCTGGGTCTCGTTGGGCACATTGAGGATATTGCTGTTGCCAAGGACCAGCAGGGCAAGAAGCTTGGTCTGAGGATCATCCAGGCGCTGGATTTCGTCGCCGAGAAGGTCGGGTGCTACAAGACGATTTTGGATTGCTCTGAGGCGAACGAGGGCTTTTATGTCAAATGTGGATTCAAGAGGGCGGGACTCGAGATGGCGCATTACTATGGAAGGTGAAGAGAGGCGGTACAATGCATAGCTGAGCGCGTGATGCTGTATCAAGCTGTCACGGCTGTTAGAGGGCGTTTGTGTTTTCGTTTGACGCGTGGGAATTAGCATTAGATGGGTTGCTGTGCATGGGCAGCATAGAGAGATATGATAGATTGCGCTCCGTTTGAGCGAACTTTCTACAGAGTTTTTCGCTGGAACCTTGAGCTGAGGGGACAGGAAAAGTTGGTTGTGATGTGTGCGCTCTGTTGCAAATTACAGTGCAATTTCAATTTGAGTTTCTGGGAGCCATTTGCGGGGGTTTCTTCAGGTTTGTTCGATATGTTTCGGTTGTGTTCATGGAGTAAAGGAAAATAGTGGAGGGGCTAGCAAGGTTCAATTCGTTCGCTTCGGCCCTGTTGTCACTAACACCATTACAACAACCAACTTGTGTAATGGCGGCTTGAATCCCGACTACGATCTGAACCAATCAACGTTCATTTAATGAATGTTTTATCGCTCGTATCTTGATAGTTTGCTTGATAGCCACATGTGTCTAAGGCTCAAGACACAAATATCCTTGAAAATTAAGAGATAATACCACTAGGAACATGGCCCAGGAAAAGTCTCAAATCCCGGATCACGGAAATTCAGCATGCGAAAACCAAGAACAAAAGACACTAGCGTCAGAAGAGCAAGGAACGCAACCAAGGACAACGTCAACTGCGCCTCCACTGGAGACCCCAGGCGACAAATTCACGCCCTATGACAAGAACACTTGGCCCAAGATCGCCTCTGGTCTCCCGACTGACCGCTGGACTCTCGTACAATGCGCTCCTGCTAATTTCGAACCTAGCCATTTCCTCTCTGTGTGCCGTAATCTGCTCGAGAACCCCAATCTTACCGCCTCGCATCTCGCGCGCGCTGAGCTCTCCTATGCCAGCTTCACAGATGCGACGTTCAATCCAGAAGCCAGGACACCAGAAGACCTCGCTAGTATCATCAAGCACTTACGGCCAGAATGCCGGCCCCGGCTGCTCCAGGACGAGTTAGAAGGGTATACGCTAGATTATGCGGTTGTACGGAAACTGATACCGCGAAACCCGAAGTTGGATGATGCGCTTATGCAAACGTGTCATTTGTTTGTGTCAGAGCAGGATGTCAAGATTGCGGTTGACGTAGAGGGGGAGGATGGGAAGAAAAAGGAAGGGACAGTTAAAGCGGAGAGGTACATGGTCGTCTACATTCCGCATGTTGATGACGACGACAGCAGTCGTGGTGCCGAAGCCATTCCTTACTACCATCCCAAGGTTCGCGCTTTAGCAATTTTGTACACGCATTTTCCTGCCGGACCTAGGGCAGCATCTACCCTGGAATCAGCTGGCTTGTTGTCTATCTACTATGATCTTTTCCCCCACCTACCGCTTGATAATCGGCTTGAGCGCACAGCGCTGAAATTGCTGGAGGTGATACATAAGCATGCGCGCGGCCGGCAGGCTGGATACAAGAAGCGTGTACATCACGATCAGATTATTGGACAAAAAAGGTTTCAAGATACATATGCGTATTTGAAAGGCAAATACGCAAAGAATTTGATAAACGCATGGGTTGAGCAAACACCGGCCGAAAAACACGTTTTTGAGGATTTAGGAATAGCTGCCTTTCTCGAGGAGCTGTGGGTGGACATGTACAGTGGCACTGCTGACCAAGAGTCAACCGATGCTGCTTTCGCAGAGATGGTACATAAACAGGAAGATGAAGAGAAGCGCAAGGCAGAACGAAGGAAAAAGGCCGCCCAATCCAACTTCCCTGGCTTCGTAGACATTGGCTGCGGCAACGGCTTGCTCGTCTCCATACTAAACACCCAAGGTTGGTCAGGCTGGGGCTTCGACGCCCGCCACAGAAAGACTTGGGATACCTTTCCTACCTTGCATACCCAAAAGCTCAAGGAAATGCTACTGGTTCCCGCCATTATCGCACAACAACCTACTTCTACCTCTACCAATATAACCACGCCAACTACACCCCATCACAATGGCATCTTCCCCCCGAAAACTTTCATAATTAGCAATCACGCCGACGAACTCACACCCTGGACACCGCTCCTCGCCTACCTCAACGCCTCACCCTTCATCGCCATACCCTGCTGTAGCCACGATCTGGGTGGTACACGCTTCCGCGCACCGGCTCATTCTAAGCATCTCATCTCAGACCCGGCCACTGCAGCCGCGAAGAATAAGAACAAGCCGCCTTCTGCGTATGCGAGTTTGTGCTCGTGGGTTTGCCATTTGACGGAGGAGACGGGGTTCAAGGTGGAAAAAGAACATCTGAGAATTCCCAGTACGAGGAATGTGGCTATTGTGGGCAGAACGCGGACTGTGCAAGGGAGTGGCAAAGATGGGCAGGCTGGAGACAAGGAGATGGAAGAGAAACTCGATTTTTTGAGGGAATTGGTGGAAAAAGAGATGGGTGGCATGAGTGTTAAACAGGTTGGGGACATGTGGATGAAGAATGGGGATGGATTGCTGAAGCCAGAAAAAGGTGGGCATTGAAGAAACCAAGCACCAGCGCGTACTTGAACACTGAGTCGACTCTCAGATCAAGCAAGATTGCGCAGAAAACGATAGACACCAGTCACAACGATTCTCCCCCACAATAGCCTCGAACCAAGTTGCAACAATCACAAGACATGATAAAAGTCACCGAAGCGTATGGGGTATCATTGAGAACACGGTCATCTAAGACTGCGACATCGCAACTCAGACAAGCGATCCATTCGTAGTATCATCCGGTCATTTCGCCGTATCCGAACCCATTTTGTTATGCAGTAAAGCCCGACATGAAGATGAAACGATATCTAGCCCTACTCCGAAAAACCATCTCAACTGCTTTAAGAAGCAGGAGCAGCACCACGGCCACGTCCGAAGCCACCACGGAACTCAGGCTTGAACTCTCCGGGGGCACCGCCCTCGGTCTTCTCGCCCTGGTCACGGCGGCGGTACTCGCCACGGTCACCGCCACGTCCACCGCGGCCACCACCACGGCGCTCACGGTCGTCACCACCGCCGAGCATGCCTCGGGGAGGAGCAGAGCGCTGCTGCTTGATGTGGGTCTGGGGAACAATCTCGGCGGGAAGGTGGAGCCATTCACGAAGGTAGTCGAGACCCTCAGGGGTGAGGGTGTAGTAGTAGTACTGCCATGAGAAGCGGGTCTTGAGGTATCCACGGGAGGTCAAAGACTGGCCTGCGGGCTGTTAGAAAACCAACGCGGGGCCATAGTGTAGCCAATGTTACGAACAAGCTTTCTGTTGCAAGTTAGAAAGCGCATTTCAATGTGGGCAGGGAATACGAACGATGACATAGAGGTTCTTGGTGTCAATATCTCCGTGCTTGGGGAGGTTGAAGTCCTTCTTTGCGACCAGTACGCCCTCTGTGGTGACCGTGTGTCAGCCTGTCCTTGTAGTGTGCAGCAAAGCCGCAAAAATGTATAATTGTGCCATAGCCATGGCTCGGGTACGTGGAATACTAACCTCGGAAGAGGTACCTGGAGAATCATCTGTTAGCCATTGCGTTCAATTGAGTATGCGGAATCACCAAGGGACTGGAATCAAGTCGGAATATTTCGTGCGAAACTCAGAGCTCGACTGCGCGGGTTCTCAGGGCGGTTGCAAAGGTAGACTAACTCGTGGATCGCCTTGCGGTCGGCCTTGGGAATGAGCATCTTGACGGTTTGCGAAAAGACTCGGGGATGCTTGGACTGGTTGGTGAGGTCGATGAGTAGAAGTTCGTGACGCCGGGCATTTCGAGGGAAGGGTGCGCGCCTAGTCTAAGCGAGCGCTATGACCACCAGGTGCCAAGCACGGGCCCATGTCTTCAGCTTTGGCCGTTGCTCAACACCAACTCCGTCTCCACTACACATACAAACACGCGCAAACACACTATACCAACAGCTCTTGCACCTGTCCGGCGAGTCGCGCAAATACTGTATTTAGATATACCGCGGCTTACTGTTCCACGTCCACGACGAACCGTTATCATGAGCGTCGCCACCGAGTCTCCCATCACGGTCATCGTCAACAGCATCCGTGGGCAGAACATCGCTTTTGCCACCGAAAAGAGTGCAACGCTTAGCTCTATCTACGACACACTCTACGAACGTGCACCATGGATACAGAACTCATCTTACATCCTCACCACAAACTCGCGCCGCTCAGTCTGTCATGACGAGGCGCCCATCTCATCGCTGCTCTCTTCACCAGCCGACACATTTCTCCCACTGCGCCTGACTGTACCTCTATGCGGTGGAAAAGGTGGTTTTGGATCCATCTTGCGCGCTCAAGGCGGTCGCATGTCATCGCGCAAGAAGAAGCAGGGTGATGTGAATGGATCCTCTCGTAATCTGGACGGACGACGCCTGCGCACTGTCACCGAAGCCAAGGCGCTTGCCGAATACCTAGCTATCAAGCCGGAGATGGAGCAGAGAGAAAAAGACGAGCGCCGAAAGAAATTGGAAGACATTGTCGCCAGCACCGAGCGAAAGCAGGAGGAACTGCAAAACAGCAGAGGCACGGCGCGCTTAGATGGACAGTGGGTCGAAGATAAGGAAGAAGCAGAGAACAAAACTCGGGAGGCTATCGAAAAGATGCTTATGGCACAAAGGGAGAGCTCGGAAGAGGAAGAGGAAGCGGAGAATCAGCCAAAAGCTTCTGCATCAAGGCCTGTTCAGCAGCGGACCATGTTTGGTTGGGACGACGAAGACGATGAATTCATGAGCGACAGCGAGGAAGACGACGATGTTTCTGAAGAGGACGTGAAGCCTGTAATCGAAGGAAAAGGAAAAGCTAGGGCTGCATGAACTTCTTTTGCAGATTTCCGACATCATTTGACATGACTCCATTCTTAATTGTATAACACGGCGTTTGGAGATCCTTTTTTTTCTTCCATAGATACCCAATACTATAGCATTTTCAGACAATAGCTACACCGTATCCTCGGCTCTTACTCGTGGCATTCTGTATGCGATGGCTAAAGGGCTTCGGAATTTTTGTGCCATGCTTATGTCTCTCAGCTTGAAGTTACTTCTTTTGACGAGTCCAGCCCAACTAGGCCACCATGCAAGTCATCTAAATCCATGACCAAGACCTTGCACGACTATTTCCATGCCCTCTTTCACATCCTGTTGAAGCCCAGGACATCAAATGAAGGCGCCAACATATTCCCAAAGTGCTTCCACGTACAATCGTCACCAGGTGCTCGGGATTAGCCGACGGATAACTTGCATGTCAGAGCGGGATGGTACCGGGCTACTGTTATCGGCTCTCCGACCCGCCCCTTATCCCCATCTGGGGGCCTATCACGCCAGGCCATTCCTTCACATGCCGGCTTCCATGCCGGCTTCCATAGTGACCCGCATTGTAATGTCTTCCTTTACCCTTCTTCATCCTTTTCATTCACTGCATCATGACACTACTAGCTAGCAGAGTTCCTGCTGTTCTTCGCCATGCATGCAGACGCTACCCCGCGTTAAGCACAGGACCGAGTGTGGGAGTAAGAGTGGGGTACGAACATGCCAGGCGTTTCACCAATTCTCCACGATGGCAGATCAGGACGAAGGAAATGACTGATGACATGTTGAGGGAGTTAAAAATCAATCAAGCAAGATTGATGGATGACATTCACCACACGTGTCAATGGGGCATAGGTGAGCGTTGGGGAGAGTGAGTGCACTAAGCATTCGTGGCCTATGGCATCTAACGATTACAGGAAGCCGACAGAAACTGGAATGAGTCGCCTTGCACTCTCTGATGCTGACAAGGCTGCGCGTGACTGGTTTGTTCAGACGACAAAAGAGCTGGGTTGTGAAATTACTGTCGATGAGATGGGAAATACATTCGCAGTTCGACCAGGGCTTAGGAATGACAAGCCGCCAACGTTCGTTGGGAGTCATCTTGACACCCAGCCAACGGGTGGACGTTATGATGGGATTCTCGGTGTTACTGCCGGTGTCGAGATGTTGCGAGTGCTGGCCGAAAATTGGACTGAGACGGAGTATCCCGTCGGCGTAGTGAATTGGACCAACGAAGAAGGCGCCCGATTTCCAATGTCTATGGTTTCGAGTGGCGTATGGGCAGGATCTATACCACTCGAGACTGCGCACAACCTTCGTGAAGTACATCCAGGAACGGCAACCATGAAATCTGAACTTGAGCGTATCGGGTACTTAGGAAATGTACCAGCCAGCTACGAGGCAGTGCCTATGGCTGCACATTTCGAGCTACACATCGAGCAGGGACCGCTGCTGGAGATGGCAGACAAGAAGATTGGTGTGGTTACGTCGGTGCAGGCATACAAATGGTTCACGATCAAAGTAAAGGGACGAGACACACACACCGGAACTACTGATCTCAAATCGCGAGCGGACGCCTTGTTGACATCAAGCAAGATGATACTGCATTCTCATCGTCTTGCCACTGCGAACGCCGCACTAGCATCAACAGGTATATTGAACCTGAAACCTGGATCCACAAACACCGTTCCAGGAGAAGTTACTTTCAGCCTGGACATTCGCGCGCCAAAAGACGAAACAGTCGAGAAAATGAAGGAGATGATCCTTCGTGATTTCCCGAAGATCGCCGCGGGCGAAGATGTCGATGGCTCCAACTACGGTTGCACATCTGCTCTACCGCTCACCGTGGAAATCGTAGAGGACTTTGACAGCCCCGCGACAAAATTCCATCTCGATTGCATCACCTCTGTGCGCCAGTCCGCGAACAGCATTGTTGGTTCCAATCTCACCATGGAGATGACATCTGGTGCTGGGCATGATAGCGTGTATGCAAGTAAACGCTGCCCCACGAGCATGATTTTCGTCCCATGCAGAGAAGGCGTGAGCCACAATCCCCGAGAATTCTGCAAAGAGGAAGATTGCGCTTTGGGTGCACAAGTATTGCTGCAAAGCGTTATCAGGTTTGACCGTATGAGAGACGAGAGACGGGTGTCTTGGAAGCAAGAGCCGTATACTCTGTAAAGTCAAGGACGGCGACAAGTAAGTGTACTAAAATGTACTTTATCCTTTTGGCTGGTGAATCCTGCTCTTCTAGTCAATCAATTCCTGAATACCTTTTTTTGTGCTTGCTTCCTACAACGAAGATGTATTTGTCCATATGTTCTTCGTTACTCCACGTCTAAAAGGTCTTAGATACTATAATACGGCTATTAGTACATCGGAGGTGGGCAAATGGTAGAAAATAAAGACGGTATATCGAAATTGATCTGTGGTAATAAAAAGATCAAGAGTTACATAAGTCCAGATATCTGCGCCTAGGCTGAGTGGGGGAGGGGGCCGATAGTGGGGGGCCCTTACAGCATCCTCAAAACATCACACTTGTGAGAGGACAAAACTTCGAAGACAGCAGTCCAGATCTGTCCATGGGACCCCTGGCCTATATGACCAGAGAGCAGTCCTGCGCGTACTTGGTTAGCCAGGGGGCCGAAAACTCAAAAGAGGAACGCAACCAATTTACCAAAGACGCTTGATAAGCTGTACATGGATACGCGACAACTTTCTAGATTTGGCCTACACTAAATTCTTTGCTTGTTCGTTTTAAGCTCATCGGCTGTTGCAACCGTGACGCAGAAGTTCGGAAGGAACAAGGAAAGGAAAGGCTCGCAGTATATACGAGACTGTTGCCTGGACCTAGTTCGCTTGTGCCCCCTCGTCAGACAATATCCCGCTCTCATTCATGCACCGTTATGCAAGAGTGTCACGGATTCAAAAAGGTTTATTGGTGGCGGCGGCGGGCTGGACGAATATGGTACAATCATGTGCTTGTGGTGCAGCGAGGCTGAGGCGCCAGTTCAGCTCATGAGCAGGGGTAGTCGAAAGGCAGGTACAGTACCCGGTAGGCACCGCTCCCCCTCATCTCGCAATCATATACAATCATTGGCAGTTAGTCCGGCATCGCTCGTGTGTTAACTGTCGCAATGTCACGAAAATTCACCATCCTGTTGTTCCTAACAGGGCTGGCCACTGCAAAAGATATCCCACGGATGCCAGAAGAGACACCAGGATCGCTCACAGCCCCATCAGCGAGTGTCATCACACCTGCTCCATATGTAGATGACAAACTTTTCAAAAGAATCATAGCGACATGTGGTTTTATTCGTGGCGACTCAGGTACGCACAGTGCTCTTCATTCATCTGTCTCTGGCAACAAGTAGCTTACGTCTGCGATAGCGTCGCCTGTAACTTGTGCAGCTGGTTACAATTGCGTTACCACTGCTAAGTTTGAGCTTGGTTTCGCGTGTTGTAATAACATCGAGTGTCAAGATAACTGGAATGTATGCCGTCCGTACGGTCAAACAAACTGTATGGGCTACAACCTTGACGATGGAACTTGCTCGTCCATCTATGGATCGATACTTCAGTGGTAAGTACCTCCAATCTCATGCGATAATCTTCTGGTTACTCACAGGCATCAGCTCGGAAGCAGCGCCTTATTGCTATAAATATGCGCTTAGTTCTGGTCGTGGAGCGACAGATACTTACTACTCGCTGGCGTGCGGAACAACCTCAGAAAACATTCTTATGCTTGCTACACCAACAAATGGAGCAGCGCAGACGGGAGCCTCCAATCCAAACGCAGGAAACGGTGCCTCGCAGGCACTTCCCGGCTTTCCGTCCATCCCAAACATCTCATCTCCGACCAGCACAACCTATAATCCTAGCAGTCCCTCATCGAGTGGCTCAAGTGGAAGTGGCTTGAGTACCAGGTCGATTGTTGCTATCGCCGTGGTCGGAGCTGCTGTGCTCTTTGTATGTTTCGTGGTCGGATGCTGCTGTTGGCGAAAGATAAGGAGAAGAAACGCAAACATAATCGATCCGACCAAGATTCCTCAGGCGGATTACCAGTCTACTGTTACGGGATCTATAAATTCATGGAGACATGGGACACCTTTTGGCGCGAATCCCAATGTACCGCCGTCCTACCAGGGCAGCATCTACGGGGGGCGGAGTGTTAATGGGGCACCGCCGAGGGGAATGACAACCGTATATGAGCAGGATTAAATTCTCTTTCGATGGGTTTTATGGGAGCGAAGCCGCGTTATGAGCGATGTAAACTATACCACGTTTTTTATACTCTTGCATGAGGAGCCAGGGGATATAGAGAGCTACAATATGTAGAATGCAGCTGAAGAGGGACTAAGAATATCTCTACGCTAGACATTACATCTTCGCTAGCCACATATCCCTCGTTGCCTTTAGTCTCTTTACCTGATCTGTCTTAAATGCCACCGTCCAATGCTTCCTATTCACAATCAAGCTCGGAAAGTCGCATTTGACGCGGTCATCTCCACCGCGCGACAGTCCAATCTCGTTTACAAAATTCCATTCTCGGCCACATAGTTGACGGCACTGACACGGGACCCACTTTGCGAAGCGCTTCAGCTTCTCCCGCTGATCCTTGTCCACTTCTTTCTTCGACAACTCGAGACTTGTTTCGATGTGAAGCATGTATAGCACGGCCATGACGAATGGTTTGCGATGGACTGACTTGTTGAGGTCGCGCTTATCGTGGAGCAGCCGTGACCAAGCCTCCGTAATATGGTTTCGAGTAGGGGACGGTCCGGGTCCAAATTGCTTGTGGAATGATTCGACTTTACCAACAGGTTAGATGAACCGAAGAGAAAATCAGTGTGAAGGTCAGGGTACTACACACATGTCACTTTCCCGTCCACGGGATTACAGTCTTGGAAGATGTTTTCGTATTGAAAGTAGGAATCGAGCGTGAGATGCTGCCAGTAGGACTGGGCATCTGCTTTGATATATTTTGGTCCTTTGTATAACGAATAGAATCGCTTTGTCTGGGTTGATTTCAAATGCGGTGCAGAGGATGATGGATATTCTACCAAATCACGAAAGTCAGCATTGAACTACATACCAGACGAACTATACACAAAGAATGCCTCTCAGGTGAAGTCTTCGACGGCAGTAAGGGTCAACACACTCTGCTCATTTCCCGCGGCAAGCACCCAGCGCTTCACCATACTCTTGGTCTCCGCATCATTACCGTATGCTTCCGTGCGTGCCGCAATTATGTCTTTCTTGCTCGCCTCATCTAGAAGCACTCCAGTAAGATCGGGTGGATTGAAGCGGAAGTATCCATCGCGTTCTGCTAGCTCCAGATGCATGTCATAGAATGTATTAGCGGTTCTCTGGGTCTCAGAGGCAATTTTAACAATGCTCTTCGCTATTTCCGTGACGTTCTTGCCAAAGTCCTCTAGTGCTGGTCTTCCCGTACCAATCGAGACGAGGACTCGGATTTGTTCGTCAAAGTGGCTTCCAGGCTTGCCGAGCTGCTCTTTTGCCTCGAGGTAGAGTTCCTGGATGGGATTGTTGTGGCCCAGACCCGCATCGAGAAAACATCGCGGCTCACCACCGTGGTTCATCTTCATCGGTGCGAAGAACGATGTCGCTGCCGAAGTTGCACGGGCAACTTCCCAGATCCGAACCTCGTTGTATAAGTTGGAATGTTCGCCATCCTTCTTATAGTCGGTGAAACGAATCGGCGTTACACTTTCTTCTGTGAGAGCGATCACGACACTGGTGGCTAGTTAGTAAGTTGAACATGGATATGCAGGATATCCGTACGTCTTGCAGGCTGATGCCTTTGCTCCTCTGAAGCGATCATCTGATGTCCATCCGGCATTCGCTATCACTTGCTTGATGGCCTGTTCTAAATCTTCGGTTTTGTATCGTGGCTGGACCTTGCCGTTGCGCACTTTGAAAGGCAGAGTTTTCTTAGATTTTGGATCAAAAACGACATCCATCAGGCGAATGTAGGCTTCAATGCATTGGTCGACGGTCATTTCGAGCCGGCCTAGCATGACGGCAATCAAGCCTCCTGTACTGGTGCCGCAGATCATGTCGAAATAGTCGCATGGTTTTGGGCTTCCGACGAAGGACAGTATCTTTCTGAGCATGTAGAGTGAGGCTAAACCACGTACGCCTCCTCCGTCTAGGCTGAGAAGTCGAAGGCCTCCAGACATCTTTGTTGGGCTGTTGTTGGTGTCAAGCGTATTACGACCTAGATGGGTATGTGATAATGTGATGATGGGGAACAAAAGGAGGATACACAGAGGCAGGCTCAATTGAAATCAATGTTTAGTTGTCACCTAGGGAGGCATCAACAGCCTTGAGGAGAGCGGCCAGGAACACCATGCGCCATTAGCTAACCGGTACCTTATCATAGAATGCAGCCTTCCGCACATCCTGGGTCCCAGACTCAGCTCACGGCAGACCGTGGAGAATGCGGTTAGCTCTGTAGACTTGTGGTATGACGATTCTCTGTACTAGAGTGTATATGGCTGCTCGCTACACAGGGGGCAGTGCCAGGGCTTTGCTTGGCAGCTGAACAATCAAGAATCACAGGGTCCAACAGATTCAGCCTTGCGAGGGGGTGCGAAAAAGCAAGCTTTCGAGAGTAGTTAGCATGAGGCGTTTCGGAACTCGCTGCCTAGCTTTCGAGTTTAGCCAGCAGCCTTGTCCTGACGTTCTTGCTCAACTCTTCCAATGTTCCGTACATTTCAATTCCATACCTCTGACAAACCATCTGCACATTTCCTCTCTTCCAAAATCCTGTTGGACAATAAACCACGGCCTTTCCTGTGCTGGCGTAAAGTCCCAACTCAAGCAACGTAATCGGCTGTAACACTCCAGGTTCGCCTGCAAAGTAGAAGACAATCACATCTGCTATGCGCGCATGATCCATCTCCCATTCAACCTGCTCCTTAAAAAGTGGGAATGAGATGTCCTCAACCCAACTGCTGTCCCAGTCATCACGACGTGGGTTTAAGATGGCGATAGGGAGGTCGGACAGTGAAGCTGTGAGATAGCCTTGCCAGTCTTTGGTTGGATCAGGCTGTATGGCGCCATAGAGGATAACAGATGGCTGGTCAACGTCTTTTCTAAGAGGGGGTTTGTGCACGATAGCTCTGATTGGAGTAGGCTGTGACATATTTTGGAAGAGTGGATGTGTTAGGAGAAGCTGGTGTGTGCTCTACTGCCCCGCTATCTTCGTCTAGCTAGGTGTCCTATTACTATTAGAGACCCTGTGTGAGCACAGACCTCATACACATGCTGGGCCTAACGTCGGCGACTGTTGTTATACCCTGAGAACCAGAACTATTAATTGGTCTAAAAAACATTTTGCTCCAGTCCCATTACTGCAATAATTGGGCAATAATGCAATTCACTCGCATAGACCGTTTGTACACAGGAGGAACTTTGGCTAATCAACTATTGATAAGCTTCTCGCAAAATCTATCGTTGATCTCCCGGTAAAAGCTGCAAATGAAAGGTCTGTCTTATTTTCATGAGTTTTACCATGCTCCCTGAACTACTCGTCTGACAGTTGCTTTCACTCTTAGATACTTGTGCTAACATTTGCTCTTTGGATCGTTTCCCTTGTCATTAGTTGCATCACCTCGTCACGAAGATGATGTATTTTATGAGGATGTCCGATTGAGAAAGTCTGTGTACTCTGGCTTTGTCTGAGCCTACCTGCCATGTGGCAAAATGTATCAAATGGAGATTGGGAGGTTTCATACAGCGATATTGTGGAAGATTGCGCGAAAAAAAGTCCGAAAGTGCTTTCTGTCCTATCACAGGAATCCTGAAGTACGGTATCTTTTGAACCAGGTATAAGAGTTGAGTTTGTAGCAATAAGCAGAAAAAAAAGGCTCAGCTTTGACCACGACGATCATCTTCAGACATCATGGCAAGTTTGAGTCAAGATCAGCTGGAGATGACTGTCGCTCCCGGTTGTCCGTGTTTGCCGAGATTGATCAACGCGAGACGAAGCAGATCATGTTTTGGGTTATGGCTGATCTTCGGAATGCTATCACGAGACTTCTGCAGTTTACATAAATATATAACAAATACTATTGCAATTAACATTTATTGGGTTTACTAGTGAAACTCAGGAGACAACAAGATGGCGCTGAGTTGAACTTTGCGTACGGTAAAAAAGAATGTAGATCAGAATGTATTCCAGCAGTGTGTGTCTTTGCTCGGCAAATGGTCATAGAATATACGTAACCTAGTTGTTGTTATACGGTCTCTTTTGAGCTCCATGCAAATTCCTAATTCAAACACCCTGCACTCTTTCTCGGCCACCTGTCCAAGCTTTGTTATCGCGAGGATTGGCTTGTCTGGCTGCCGGGCATGTCTCGTAGGTGACATCAACCGTACGCTCGTATAATATGGCCTCCTCGCTATCACTATCCTTGCATTCGCGCGTTCCGATTTGTACTTTGGATTCGCGCACTTGCATGGCTGCTCTTGCCTCTACACCGGCAAGGGGAATCTCATCGTCGCCTTTGCCACCATCCACAGTATTCATCAAAGTATCGTACTGACGCTTCGGCGCGCTCTTGGAGCTCTTCCATGTGTGCAACATACGGTTCTGCCCAGATGAACCTTTCCCTGAAGAATCGCGAGAGCTTTCCCCAATAATATGAGGAGCTACGTGTCTGAAGAATCGTCTCAGGGTGGGAAGGCAACAGCATACGATGAAGAGGTTTGCTTCGACAATGCTATGGATGGTGTTAGAGAATGTTGAGAAGATCTCGGTTTCGTCCGATAGCAAGAGCACACTTACATCCATATACAGCCTACAGCAATGATCCATGTTTGATCGGGGTCCGTTAGTGCTGGCATCAGAACAATCAAGCGGACAATTGAGGTAATCATGGTTCTTGATTGTGTCAGTGTATGCTTGTTCGCTCATCCAGCCTGGAACTGTACTTACATGGATCCAATACCGAAGATGAAAGTCAGGCCGATCTTTTGCTTTCTCGGCATCTGCAATCCCCAGATGGTTGGAATTGGAATGGCTATCAGCACCACATCGGTAACAACGCCAATAACGGCAGTCGCTATGTAGATTGCTCCTCGGTTGGTACATTTTGCTTTGCTGAGCAAGAGCACGTTCCAGCTGGCAGCTATCGGCCTACATGCGAATAGAAGACTGAAGAAAATGGATGTATATGCGCCAGCACATATGAATACAGTTGTCCAAACGGCAATCTGAAAGCCTCGTGCGGGTGATAGGCGACTGTAGAAGATACACAGTGTTATTTTGGTCAAGGCACAGCAAGGTGCGTACACCAGCGGTGCGGCCAAAATCAGCTATGTTTTGCGACATTAGCAAGAGTCGCAGGTCAGACGGAAGGAGCGGTTGGTCTCGACTTACTCGAGAGTAATACCCGTACTGTTCGATAGAAATCTCATAGGCGTGTACGCCTATAACGCCCGCAACGAAGCCTTGGATCAACAAAGCTTGAGTTGCAACTGAGAATATCCACGCAAGAATAACGAACACTGGTCTTTGTCAGAATTTTTCCGATGTCAAGGGTTTGGCAGTCGTTACCATCGTCAATCTGGAATTGCTTCATAAGACGAAGCTTGGTGTAAAGTCTTTGCACGAGGAAAACGAACGCCAAGATGTTCTCAGCGATGAAGAGTGCATACGCTTCTGCCATCAACTTCCTTTGAGGGTGTGCAAAGTCAACCACGTATCCCTCGGGCGGAGGGATCAACGTTGTGATGCCATTCACATTGGACATGTTGTAACAAGAACTGAGAAATGCACAACTGGCTTGACATGAAGCAGATCTGGGGATGGAGCAACTGGTTATTCATATGGGGGATGAGCATGAACCAGTGGCCCCTCTCCACTCAGCCTCGATAGGAAATAGGCGGGTACATCATGTCGCATGGTTACTCAGAAGCTTGAGGAGGGAAATTTGCACAGGTTTCCGAGACAAGACGCGGAAGAGGGTAGTGGGAACGTTACATGGTCCTTGGTAATCGCACCGAATAGGTCGCTTCAACAGCGACAATCGCGCTCCACCAGGTACGTTGCAAGCCAAGCAAAGACGCACTGCCCACCCGGTTGGATTTTGTCAGTCTCAACCTCAATACCGATCCCGTAGAACGGTTCACCGGCAGTTCACTGGCGGTTCATTAACCATAAAACGACAACATCCTTTGCCATGCCAGAACCTTGAACACGAAGAAGGAAGAAGCGACAGAGGCGAAGTAACACCAATGAAGACACGATCGTGTCCGATTCATCGCGACCCATAGATCGTGAATGATTCCAATGCGGTAGGTATCGCTTTTTCTCTTCCTCGCCTATAGACGCGAAGCTTAAGCACCGAGGGTCTGTCTGGGTTGGCGTGCTTCGACCCAAGCAACACGTGGGATGGACACTGACACAGGCACTCAAGCCACCCTTGACGGGAGAGGCCGAGCCTAGCCATTCTCGTCAAACGGGCCGTCTTTCGGGCCGGTTCGCGGGGGTGGAGTGGGTCTTGGTAGCTGCCAAAGGCGACAACCCGCTCTGATCAGTGTCAATCTTCAACCAACGGTCCTGGGTTCAATACTCTCCGGACCACCATGCGACTCTAGTTCTTTCAGGGGACGCCACTGGGACGCGATCCACAGCGGCTGGCGTAAAATTCATCGGCCGCTAGACCTTCCCGTTGCAGGCCAACATTGATCATTTCCATGCGGATTGCTTGACATGCGAATATGCAAATCGCTTACCGTCTTCCGTAGTTTTCTCGGCCACCTTGCCAGTACATAGTCATGGCTATATATCTTCAAACCCAGCACTCTGGTCCAGCATCCTCGTTCTCAACGTGCCAAGCCTCTTTCGTTGTCACACCATGAAGACGTTTACCCCGACGTTGCTCGCCCTCGCAGGCCTGTACGAGGAAGCTGGTGCGGCTGCACGTCCCCTGAAGCCGCTAAACGAGGACGTTTCAGTACCCAGAGCTGCCAATGCTTCTTCTTGCGTAAGTCACTTCAACCCCAACAACTTACCATCGCAATGGGTCAAGGCCAGAGTACCGCTAACGCTATCCAACAGTGTGCAGCACTGAAAAATGCTGGCTTGACTCACATTTACATGCAAGATGACCAGCAGTACAAGGATCGAACAACGTCGTACTGGTCTGTTAGTGCCCAGCTGCATCCGACATGTATCGTCCAGCCCGTCTCCACCGCAGAGGTTTCGACGGCCATCAAGACACTTGGTGCCAATCCTTCGTGCAAATTCGCCGTTAGGGGCGGAGGCCACACGACCTGGGCCGGCTCCAACAACATCGACAATGGAGTGACGATTGACCTTGGTCTCATGAACACAACCACTTATGACGCGGCCAACAATCTTGCAAAGATCCAGCCTGGAAATAGGTGGGGAGGAGTGTATGGAGCTCTCGAGCCCTACAACGTCACTGTTGCAGGTGGTCGAGCAAGCACCGTCGGTGTTCCCGGGTTCCTTACTGGAGGAGGCAATTCCTTCTTCGCTGCTCAGCGAGGTTGGGCCTGTGACCAAGTCAAGAACTATGAGGTTGTTCTTTCCAGCGGGTCAGTGAGCTTACAATCCATCTTATCCCGTGTGTACTAACTCCATACAGTGAGGTTATCAACGCAAACCAGACAAGCAACAGCGACCTATGGCTCGCCCTCAAAGGTGGATCCGCCAACTTTGGTGTCGTCACTCGCTTCGACATGGAAGCCTTCAAGCAAGGCGACCTTTGGGGCGGTACCATGTCGTACTCGAAGAACTACACTCAAGCCCACATCGATGCCTACACGGCCTGGGTTGACAACGTTGTGAACTACCCCGAGGGCTCCAGCATCATCTTCTGGAGCTACCTCCCCACCGCTAAAGACATCGTCATCCTCTCTGCGTACGAGGACACAGCCGGCAACGTGGCCCCTGCAGGATTCGATAAGTTCATGGCCATCCCATCCATGTCCTCCACCATGAGGTTGGCTTCCCACAAGAGTCTGACTGATGAACTCGAGCAGGCTTCTGGGTACCGGTATGTTTGGAAACTAATGGATCATCTGCTTCTTTACTGACAGCTGCACAGTGACATCTGGTTCACAATGAACTTCAAGAACAACCCCACAATCTTCAAGCACATTGTCGATGCTCACGAGAAGTTTGTCAATGAGTGGAAGACGATGAGCAGCGACCCCGACTTCATTACGCAGTGCATGTTCCAGGCCATTCCGACTATCTTTGCCAAGCACAGCGAGGAGCGGGGTGGCAACGTTCTTGGTCTCGAGCACGTCGGTGCAAACTCTATCATGCTCCTGTTCAACATCGCCGTCAAGGGTGCCGATACAGAGGTTCGCGCGCGCGCCTTGTTGAGGAAATACACCGAGGAGCTCCAAACATTTGCAGCTAGTCAGGGTGGCTTGGTTGATTGGCAATACCTCAACTACGCCGACTCCTACCAGGTAAGATCCCCGTGGGCCTAGTCCATGGCATGAACGGTTTCGCTAACATTCAGAACAGAACCCGCTTGGCAGTTTCGGCGCTGACAACGTTGACAAGATCCGTGCTGCGGCGAAGAAGTACGACCCCGTCGGCATGTTCCAGACCCAGGCTCCTGGTGGCTTCAAGATTTCCAAGGTTCCTGGCCCAGGTCATCGGGAGTTGTAAAGGCATATGAGCTGCCTGGTTCATACCGTACTGTCGTACCTCAACTAAATCAAAACAATCAAATTAAAACATAGTCTTAATAAAACATAATTCTCCAAGTATCATGGAAATGATATCCTCAACCTTCCATCTGCGCATGAATCGTTAAGAAAGCAAGGGAACCGATGCATCCTAATGTATATAGAGCTATAGAATAATGCTTTAATTCTATGACAGCGGCACGTTGACAGGAGCAATATGCAGATCATACTAACGCCAGGGTCTTAGATGATAGATATACCGTAGCTCCACGTAATCCGCGGAACCCCATTGTCCACCTGCTTCCGTATATCCGTTATTACGCGGCAACCAAAGGACTAGTCCATGAAACGAGCATAACCTCCGAAAAAGAAATACCCCACATGCATTGGCTCTAGCGAGTAAGGCGACGCTAGCCAACGTTACATTACTGCTAGTACCCTTTTTTTCTCTCCCCTCTTATCCTAGCACCTTGGCATTCTTTACCACCCGTGTAGGAATCCGTGATTCCATTAGCCCTGTCTCTCTCTCCCCTCCCCGGAGTTTTTGCCACACCCTCCTTCCTGCTTACCGTCTTTTTCTTTCTTCAGCCTAGCTCGATGGAGGCCGACGTGCGTCGTGCCTGGCGCATCGCCACGTCGAGCTTCAATCTGCGTGCGGTATCGAAGCAGCGCTGGGCAGCCTCTGTTTCGCGCGCAATGCACAGCTCCGCCCCGATGACACGCGGTGCCTGGTAGCGGGCCAGCATTTCCGCCGTGAGACGCTGGGCTTCGCTTGGATGCCACAGCGCCGTGTACCAGGCGTCCAGACTACGGCTGTACGGTGTATGTGCTTCTTTTATATTCAGTAGGATCCTCAGCGAGTCTTTGAAGTCGTGGGTGGCTTCTAATTCTGCGAGTGAGGCGGACAGGGGGCGGAATATGGTGGGGAGACGGCGGCGCCAGATGATTTTTTCCCACTCGGCTTCGTCGTCGAGGGAGGGACATGGCTGGCTGGTTTTTTGCCTTGCGGCAATTAGAGACTCGCGCGATTGGGTGGGAACGATGCCCAGCGCCAGTGTCTGCAGCGTCGCACCCAACGACCATATGTCGCCCGATGGCCGCGGCACTGTCTGCTCAGACAGCGGGGGCGCATACTCGGGTGTTCCAAGGAACATGGTGGTTTGGCGTGGTGCTGCTACTACTGCTGCTGCTACCGGAGGATAAGGCTTCATTCTGGAGAAATCTGTCAGTTGAAAGACGGGTTCGAGAGGAATGCCGTCATCCATTTTCCAGCCAGCTGGATACTTTACTAGGATGTTGCCGGGTTTGAGGTCGTTGTGTACATAGCTGTTGCCTCGGGATTTGAGATTGTGCATGTGGTCTAGCACGAGGCCCATGTCGTGGAACAGCTTCCAAACAGTACTCTCTGGGATCCGGCATCTTGGGCTTCCTTGCTTGAGCTGGGAGCGGAGTAAACGGTGTTTGTAGCAGTTTAGATCGCCGAGCTCACAAAGCGGAAGGAAGATGGCGGGGGCATGGGGTCGGAAGTTGGAGGAGAAGGTTAACATGGGGACAATGTGAGGATGGTCGCCCAGGATTCTGAAGTTGAGAACCTCCTTAGTAAGAGTTTTGCATATCTTGAATTGCGCAGAGGTAGTCTTGGGTCTCTTGACGGCAATGAGCTGCCCGGAAGGCTTGTGCTCATATGCATCGACTGTACCGTCACCTCCCGATCCAAGCTTAAACCTATGAATAAAGAGTTTTTCAAATTTATTGAAGTTGCGTAGATCGCCCAGATCGTAGGGTATGGATACGTCTGTTGTGTGTTCCGGACGAGCCGGATCTTCTCCAATTTGGCTGGGCATCGCAGGATTGAGTGTTGTGGCAAATGGCCGAGACAATTGACGGAGTCAAGCGGGAACCAAATTTCTCTTTTGGGATGAACAGTTTTAGGGAGGGGGAAGGTACTTTAGATATGGCGGTTTGACTTTGAAGAAAGACATTGTTCAGACATTGTTCCATACATGTACAGTGTTGGGGTCCAGGGATTGATCAGCATACTACTAACAGTAGACATGATCCTGAATGGTAGTAAGACAGTAGCTTGGAGTCTTGTGTGTGATACTGTTTTTCGTGTCCTAGACTTTCTTAGCCATCTAGATACCTGACCAAAAACAATACTCACATAGCTTCGGTTGTGCTAACTGCAACCTTGTAACACTGTTTGGTAACACATATGGAGCGACTGTTCATAGATTCCCTCTAAGTTTCAATCGTGAATCCCCTGTTCTCTATTGAATCTGAACCCCTAAACACATTTTTCTTTAGGCTGGCCACGCTGTATGCATAAAACATTCCATTTTGTCTGGATTTGTGGATATACTTGCTGAGCAGGGACATGGCCCTGCAGCACGCGATCCACCGCAGTGGAAAGGGCAATGGCCGTATGTACTAGACAGGATAGAGTCTCAGTGAAAAGAAAAAGGCTCGAAAGAGACTGGCACGATTGAGTGTACTAAGAAAAGTCAGTGTGTTAGCTTCCACATACTCGTCCTTTAAGATGGAGATAACCACAAAATTTCACTGGATATCATTGGATTTACTGTATAAGAAATAAGCCATTATGATTCTCTTCCTTCTTGATGCCCCTCTTCATGCTGTCCATCACCATGCTCTTCTTTCCATCTACTGCGAAGCCATTTCAATTTGAACCAATCGCTCAACGCCTCCTGACTCTTGTTCTCCGAGCCATAGGCCCAACTTCGCCTGACTCGGGATGTATCGGGCAAGTCTGCATCGGACAGGTCACCGTCATCTGAACTGGGGTGGTGAAGTAATGGTGAAGAGGAAGAAGGGTCTGCAGGTTTCTTCCCCTGGGATACGCTTCTGGTTTGCCGGCCAAGACCTTCAAACCACGACCGTCGGCGCATCTGGTTAAGCCAGGCTGACTGTGTATTTCGTCGTGGTGGCAATGTGCCTGATCTTGGGCGGTGGTCAAGATCTACTGATCGAATAGCGGGCGAGGGCAAGGTCTCGCGATCATTGAGCTCATCCCATATTTCGTGCGTTTCCTCGGAAATGGTCAAACGCCGTCTTCGCGGCGGCCTGCGGGGATGTGTATTGGTCTGCAATGTGTTCAAAGCCCCGGTATCCAGCGATAACCGCTTTTTGCGGTTGCTTAGAGGTCGAGCAGGACCAGCCGGTGCTCGGGCTAATAGCGGTGTTGTTTCGTCAAGGGATTTGGTCTTGGGATGTGCAGAGAAGTACCCGCGCTCGCCTCCAGCTTCTTCGTCGGTAAGCATTGGGGAAGTAGGGCCTTCGAGAATGTGACCAGGTGTTATGCCGATACCAGGCTGAAGTGCCGTCTTGGGCAATGGAATCCTGCCCACCCTGCTTGCTACTGGCGACATTGGCTCTTCCTCACTGTTCTCGAGACGCCAGCTCAAGCAGACAACACCTGCGAGAAGAACCACGGTACCAAGCGCGATGAGTCCGGCGTGGAGAGTCGACAGGCGATCGCCCTGGTTGAAATAGATCAATCCGTCTATAATGGCAATGATGTTGTAGACACAAAACACTAGCGGGTAGAGAATACTGGTGCTACACAACTTGAGTCCACGATGCATGTAGTAGAGCTGCGTCAGGGCGAATACAACCAATCCAATCAGAATCATCCAGGACTGCCAACGGTTGAACTCATTGTGGCGGTCCACAATTGTGCGAACCAACAACTCGACAGCACTCTTAGCGATGAGTAGCGAATGCGCAGATAGAATACCGCTGACGCATCCAAAGAACATTCCCCGTACAAGGCGTAGCCGGGGAGTGGCACGAGGATACATGCGCTTCAGGACCCAGTTGGCGACCACCAAGAGAACCACGACAACGCCCGTAATGCTCATCCAAATGATAAAATGGTTTCGTCCCAGCAGAGCCAGCAACTGGTCGAGGTTATGCGACGGTTCGGCAATGGCGCCAAAAAGGGCTATCAGCAATGCGCCCACGGCGACGAGCAGAGTGCCGACTAGCGAATATCGGGTAAAAGGTTCGCTGAGGATGATGGATGCGCATATCGAGTTGAAGACGAGGCCCGATGCCTGGAGGGTGGAGAGAACGGGGAGGGGAAGAGTGGTGATCTGGATGGTGCTGCCGACAATGTTTGCCACAACGAACATGAGCATGCCCAGCTGTCTCGAATCAGCGAACCGACCGCGTGTGCGGCAATGTTATGCGTACCTGCCACCTCCGCCGCCGGTAGGGTGGTCGTCTCTCGTCATCATGGACCTTTTCTTCCTCGAGGAGATGCGACTTGCGCTGCAGCGTAAGGCCGACGCTCTGGATGCTGGTCGAGGCGAGGCCGACTATCACTCCCAGCTGCAGGCTGGTCAGTAACTCGGTCGTCTGGAAGCTACTTCTCTCGGTGGACTTACAGCAACGCTCGCGCCGGGCGACAACTCGACCATGGTTCTCGATTGGCGGTTGTCGGTGGACTGCACCTGTGGCTACCTGGGGGTGTAGCGCATGCTGTGCAAAGGGGGAGACGGGATAGGGGACGGGGAATGGGGGACGGGGCGTTGTTGGGGCAGCAGGAGGGCGCAGCTGGCGGTGGCAGCGTAGAGACGTGGACGTGGCCGTGGTCGCGAAACGTGACGCCGCCGAGTCGGTGAAGTTGGGGGGTCGAGGGCTAGCCGGTGGGTGTGGCAGGGGTCAGGCGACTGATGATGTAGTAGCGAAGGAAGCTGGCGCGACGGCGCGACGACGCAACACGGCAGCCGCGCGCACAGGTGCAAACAAAGAAAGAAAGAAAGAAAGAAAGAATAAAGAAGCGCGCGCCGGTGGCAACGTTGCTGCTTCGAACGCGCGACCGCGTCCCAGGCTGGAGCGGCGCCGGTGGCGGTGGTTGTGGCTGCAGCTGTGGCTAGTAGGGCAACGGCGGGGCGGCCAGCGTCTGGGGCCGCCGCCGCCCATTGGCCGGCCCAGTGCATCAACATCGAGCAGCTTGCCCAAGCTCCGTCACTGCCCATATCGCTCGCCAGCGCTCCCACTCCATCACCACATACCCGCCTCCCCGCAAACACCCGCACACCGTCGCCATCATGTCGCAAGTCCACGCCCTCTCCGACGACCAGGTAGGATGCCCGCCCCAGCAGCACCCGCGGCGCCAGGCAGCTCGAGAGCTCCCCACCTACGTCAACAGCACACGCAGCTAACAAGCCTCCCCATGGCAGGTCGCCGGCGAGCTCAAGAAGATGACGGCCTTTATCCGCCAGGAGGCTATGGAGAAGGCCAACGAGATCCGCCTCAAGGCCGACGAGGAGTTTGCCATTGAAAAGTCCAAGCTGGTGCGCCAGGAGCAGGCCTCCATCGACGCCTCGTACGAGAAGAAGTTCAAACAGGCCAGCATGTCGCAGCAGATCACGCGCTCCACCGTCTCCAACAAGAGCCGGTTACGCATCTTGTCCGCCCGCCAGGAGCTGCTCAACCGCCTGTTCGAGGATGCCGAGAAGAAGCTGGCCGACGTATCCAAGGACAAGAAGAAGTACCAGACCATCATGAAGGATCTTATCCTCGAGGGCGCATATGCTCTCAATGAGGACAAGTTGCAGGTTAAGGTGCGCAAGGCCGACGTCGACCTGACTAAGAAGGCCATCGAGGAGGCCCAGACCGAGTACAAGAAGAACCTTTCCAAGGACGTCACCATCACTGTCGACGAGAGCGACCCGCTGCCCGAGGGATCGTAAGTTTCTGGAATTTACCTGCTTCCCCCATGATCGTAACTAATCTTTCGGAAACAGCGCTGGCGGTGTCATTATTGTCGGCACAAACGGCAAGATCGACATCAACAACACCTTCCAAGAACGACTGAAGCTGCTCGAGTCCCAAGCCCTGCCCTCCATCAGGGTCACACTTTTCGGCGAAAACAACAACCGAAAGTTCCACGACTAAGAAGCGCTTCCCGGACGGCCACCCGGCGACTTCTTACCATCACCATCACAACACTTGCTCTCCATCCACGTGACACGGACATAGAGGGATAAGGACTTTTTATTTACCATGTACTTAGCGCGCAGACGCTTCCTGCCGAGTAAGCTCTACACATGCGAGGAAGAGGGAAAGAGTTTTTCTGTACACTACTCGGAGAGAGACGTAGCGAGTCAAACTTTGCACATTTACCCTATATGCGGTACTCTAGAGGGTCTTTTTTGGTCTTTGCTTAATGTTTTCATTGAATATGCTGACCGCAGTCAAATCATCGTTGTCGTATATCATTCCGTTAATCATCGCGCCCGTGTAGATCCAAAGGAGTAGGTAGCTCATTATACTCCGCGTGTTATCGTCATAAGTCAAACCAAAAAACCCAAAATTGTGTACATGTAAAAGAAGAAGAAGAGGCCGGGCATCAAAATCCCCTTCCAATATGCACCTGTTCATAGCCACCGCCATATCCTCCACCCGCATAATAATACTCGGGTCCATAGTCTTCCACATACGAGGACAGAGACGACAAACTGGATACCGCGAGACCAGATGACGAACTGCTGGTTCCACTATATTGCGCTGTCGGAAGAAGGGGGGCCAGTGCCGGACGAGAAGGTACATGCAACGCTCTGTCTCCTTCCGTGCTCGTCGCATGATACCCGTCGAACGCGCTCTGCGCAGGAACCGGCTTACGCCTGATACTCGGTGAAGGCGCCACATCCTTTCCCTCCCTCCTCTTCGCAGCAAAGCCCCGCTTATGCTGGTAGTATCTCCCTAGAACAGGCGATTCAGCACTAACAACCGCCTCGTCATGCTCCGGCTCCCGCATTTCCGCCACAGACTGCAGACTCGAATGGCTGATGCGCCGGCCTCGCGCGCGATTCGACGAGTGGCTGTGATACAAGCCCGGCGCGACCATTGGCGTGTGGTTATCTTGCATACTCATTGGCGTCATGGCTGTGGCTACAGGCGGTATCCCATGGGCGCCATGGTACGCGGTATCCGTGTCATATCGCTCCTCATTATCGTCATTGTCGTCCCAGTTCCTGTCTCCCACACCACTTTCGTAGCGCTGTGCCGGAGGATTCAGCCGCTCCGTGTACCCATCTGCGTCGCCGACCTGAAACGAGAAACGAGGAATGAAGCCCGGTGATGAGGGCGGCTGACTGCCTTCTATTTGCCTTTTTCGTCGACGTCGCACGAGGAAGCAGCAGCCGAAGGTGAGTGCGGCCGCGCCGAGTATGCCTAGGGGCACTCCGAGGCCGATGCCGATTTTTTGGTCGCGTGTTAGGCCGGACTGGCTGGATGCTGGGGCTACGGGGTCGGTTGAAGTGCTGCTCGGAGTCGATGAGGATGGCGCTGAAGTCGAGGTTGGGATTGTTGGCGAGGAGGATTTGGGTGTTTGTGAAGCTGAAGGCGACAAAGATGAAGCTGAGAGAGACGATCTACTCCGGGTCTGGCTAGGTGATGCTGTGGGTGTAGCTCCTACACTCGTGGATGAATCCTCTGTGGCACTTGAAACTCGTGATTCCAACGTTGATGTCGCCGTACTCGAGACTTGCGCT
Source organism: Curvularia eragrostidis (assembly GCA_020744315.1). Taxonomy (NCBI): domain Eukaryota; kingdom Fungi; phylum Ascomycota; class Dothideomycetes; order Pleosporales; family Pleosporaceae; genus Curvularia; species Curvularia eragrostidis. The sequence continues at coordinate 96,329 of JAIRCK010000070.1, read as the reverse complement.
GGACTTGTCTCTGTTGTCTGGCTCGTCACAGATGCAGGTACATCCGTCGGTGCCGCAGAACTCTCTGGCGGTGCCGCTGTCGCCGGCCCAAACGCATCTATGAGATAACTCTGTATATCGACCGGTAACTCTCTAAACCACTCTGGTCTGTTATTGTCTAGAAACTCTTGCCACAAGATGCTAGACACGGCTGGGATGTTGGTAGCAGCAATCTGTCGCAGCGACTGTGGAAGTGCTGTAATGAGCACTTCTACGAACTCGATTCTATATCGCGTCGTTAGTAGGGACCAAACAGGAGGGGAAAGAACAGTCTTACGCATCAGGATCCTGCTGTCTAGCCTGTAGCCTCTGCGCATCGATGTGCTGTGGTGCGGGCGTAATGCCAGGAGGCATTGGTACTACAGCGCCAGACACAAGGCTAAACAACCCGGCGCCTAGAAGAAAGCTCCATCTTCGTAGCGAGTGCATGTATAAATTACGCAGTAGGACAGAAAGCGAGTGTGGGAGTAAGAAAGAGTAAAGAAAAATGGCTTCTACAAAAAAGATATTAGACAGAGAAAAGCCACTGTCTCTCCTTGTCTCAACTTGTCATGTCTGATCGTGCAAAAGGGAAAAAAGGGTTGTCAGAAGAAGTTCAGTTTAGGACTCTAGCTGCTTTTCCTCTGTGCGAAATTAAAGAACAACCTACTAGCTAAAAGGCACATGTACATGTGTGCGTAGCCACACCGCACACCACGCCACTCCCGTACCTTTTCCAACGCTCTCTCTCCCGCCCCTCCTCTACCGACTTTCCCTCCCCCCACAGCCATCCATGCACGCCAACGCATGCCACCCAATCGCGCTCCAAAGATAAAATAGCTCTCCAATCGCAAAAAACGTGGCAAACAAGATCACCAGCACAGCCCCCTCGCTTCCTACCAGGTCCTGGTTCTCCATCAAACAGGGCACACTGTTTTAACTGCATTACCCCCCAGCCCTATACACTGCTGATCCTAAGCCCCCCCGTCCGCCTCCGGCGTTAACACTTCGCCGCAACCCCCAACATCCCTTTTTTTATCTACCACATTTTTACCTACCGCTCCAGGAAAAAAAACTAATGGTATATCTCACACCACAGCACAGCATAACCCCAAAGAGTCCAGCATGACCATGGCAGAAACAAGGTCGGGACGTACATACGCGACTGTGGCTAGTACGTAGCTAGTAGATGTGGGGAAAAGCAAGCTACTGCTAGCTACCTACCTACCTACCAGCGTACAGTAGATACCAGCGGCAGCGAGAGTGGCGGTGGCGTGACCCAAACTGTGGCGAAAGACATTGTCGCTTCGTTACCGAACCCCACCCCCGACCCCCGGTTAAGAAAAAACGTTGTCAGGGCGAGACGCAATTGTGACGGGAATGTTTGGCTCGGTAGCGAAGCGATGCGGAAGTGAGAGCAGCCGGGGAAAAACAAGATGGAGAAAGACAGAGAGGGGGAGATGCGTGTGGCGCAGTAGGTGTATGTAAGCCATCGGCGTCTGGAGGGGGGGCGAAGTACATATGGGCTGTGTGACGTAGTTCGGTTTTCGGGTGCTATTCTTAGAGAGAGATGAGATGAGATGAGATATAATAGGTGTAAAGATGTTAAAAAAAGTAGGCCGTGTATGCTTAATTCTCCCACATTGGATTCATGTGAATGTTGGATTTCAGGTCACAGCTGAATTAACATTCTCTAGCACAAGTGTAGGTGCTGTCGATGTTGCGCGCGCCCCCCCCCTACGTTACGTGTCCATAGTTACACACAACTAGTAACAACATGTACGCATTGCAATACCCCTTCTACTCATACACATGTATAACCAATCATCCTATCATCTAAATCTCTCCATCCCACTTTTTCCTGGTCCGACTGCTTCGAATTCCCAGTTCCACTTGTACACATCATCTACACCCTAACCCTAGCAGCATTCTCGTTCCTCTGCGTCGCCATGCCGAATCCAAAGTCCTTTCTGCGCTTGTTTCCCTTGCGATCGCCATACTGCTCGTCAAACTTCTTAATCGCATTCAAACTGCTCATGTCCTCGCTGATACTTGCGCTGATCTCCTGGAGTGCCTTGTCAAAGTGGCGAGCGTGCAGAACACGCTTTTCAGGGAACGAGTAGGCCTGGCCACGGACGAGATGTTGAGTTTTGGATGTCGTGGAGGCTGCGTCGGTATTAGACTCAGACTGCGAACTTTCCGACTGTGTATTCTGCTCTGCGGCTTTTGCAGCGGCCAGCGCGGCTTGCTCGTTTTCTTCCTTGACACAGGCTAGGGCTGCTGAGACGGCAATGTTCTTGAGGTCGCTTCCGCTATAGAATGGTGTACGCTTTGCAATGTCTTCTAAATCGACAGACTCGTCCAGTTGCTCGCCCTTGAGATGGATTCGCAGGATTTCTTTGCGGTCCGCTTGAGTAGGCAGGTCGACCAGCAGGCGTCGTGGTAGGCGGCGAATCACGGCGTCATCAAGGTCAAAAGGCCGGTTTGTAGCCACCATGACAAACACTGACAGATCGTTCAGACCATCCCATTCTTTTAGAAACTGGTTAAGAATGTCGCGGTGTGACGCTCGCTCGCGCATTGCGTCTCTGGAGGCGAAAATGGCGTCTGCTTCGTCGAGAAAGACAATGCACGGCGACAGTTTGCGCGCGAGCGAGAAGATGGCCGCAACGTTCTTCTCGCCCTCGCCAACGTACTTATCCATAATCTGGCTTCCAGACACTTCAAGCACTGAACTGCCACTCTCCTTCGCCACTGCTTTCGCAAGGAGCGTCTTGCCAGTACCTGGAGGTCCGTACAGCAGCGCACCCGAGATCTTCTCGGTGGCTAGAATACCATAGCTGAAGGCTTCGGGCCGCAGTAACGACAAAGAGGTGATTGTGCGTATCGAGTCTACGGTCTCGGTCGGCACGTGAACCTGATCGAACGTCGTCTTGATTTGGTCAGGGTCTGCAATACCAGGCATGAGCCGCTTCTCGTGCTTGTTGGCGTCAGCCGCTATTTTTCGTAGATTTTGCTGACGTTGCAGGGCCTTCTCATCTATGCGTTTCCGTGCAGGATCAGGTTCAAGCTTGGCTTCCATATTGTTCAACGCGCCCCTGGATTGCTTTGCCATTCCGGCCGCCTTTTCAAAGTACGTGTATTTGACAGCATCACTGGATTTCAGCAAGCCCATTGCAAGAGCCACATGTGCCCAGCTCAACTGGCTCGACGTGCTCCCAGACACAGCTGACTTCTGCGTTGGACTGGCAACAAGCAGGCCGAGAGCTGTCAGCGCCACTCTGTGCACCTCGTCGTATGTCAGCACGCGATTGAAGTGCGATTCGGAAAATATAGGGGCCCATTCGCGGAAGCGCAATCGGCTTTGATCCATGTCAGAGATGCTGGCCGCCACCGATGGATCCAAAGAACGAAGCATATCTCGAATGTGGTATAAGTTGATGCGTCGGAATTTGCTCTTTTCTGCTGGCGAAACATCGGCTATGCCGCTTCCGAGAAATGCAACGGCCTCGTCAACACTTGCTGTGGCGTTGCTACCAGGCTCTGGCGCCACCACAATGGTTCTAAAAAAGCTGCTTTCACCCTCGTTCTGGAGTCCACGGACGCCGCTGTGACTTGTTAGCTTCAGCGACAAAATACAATGAAAGAGTCTCGTACCTGATATTTAGTTCAGGCGTGAGGTCGCGTGAACACGTGCTTCCTACTATCATGATGCTCTCGCCAGCGATGCGCCGCTTGCGGACAATTTCCTCAAGCCTTTGAATGATGCGACCGCCATAGTGAGTGGCATTTAGTTCTTTAAAGTCCTTTACGTATATGATCTTGGATTTTATTGGAACGTTGGGTGGCTCGGATGCTTGACCAACCTTGACCACCAAGTTGATGTCGGGCCTGGCAGCGGCTGGTAAGGTCGAGTTCAGATCGAGTTCGCCGCTTTCCTGGCCCAAAGAATAGTCAAAGAAGGCCGGACTTTTGGGGGAGGTTTGCTGTTGGTCAGCAGCGTGGACCCGCTGCAGGCTGTCGCTGCCGACGATACCTCGACTTTGCTTTACGTGGTTTGAATCGATCAGCGCCTCTAGTAGAGCTGCTAGTTTCAAATCCTCGAGTTGCATTTCACTTTGACTCTGGCTGCGTCCAGGATCATCATTAGATACCGTGGCAGATGACCCAAACGGGTTAATGGAACCAAGTTGGAGCCCTTTCAGATCTTGAGTCATGGCTCGTAGAGCCGGCGTGAGCGCGATGATGGACAACGGCATACCACGAGGACGCGTCGAGCTTGGATCAGACTGCTCCACCGACGCAGACTGAGACCATTCTGCGTCATCTTCGGTACCAGTCTCTTGCACATCTGCCATGAAGTCATTTACGTCTGCATTCAACCGATATGTCTCATAACCCAAGGACCTGATTGAACGGGGAGAAGGCTCTGCTCCTTCGCCCAAATAGTCTGCAGCGATATGGGCAAGATCTTGTGCGCTTAACACGACGACGTCAGAGCCCATTTCAAAAGCACAGGATACTACACATGCGTCGATTGATGCTTCGTGTTCAGGCGCGGGCGAATGGAGGATCAGGTTTGTCTTGGCGGCGGGGAATGAGTCGCCGGCAGCTGGCTGTAATGCAGAGAGAGATGCAGCGATAGTTGCACGGATTTCGGCGACCACCAAGGAGGATAGATGTCTGGAAGTACCCATTTGCCTGGTCCTGGCGACCTCTCGTTTCCTAGCAGCTATTTCCAGTTTGGCACTCTGTTTCCTCATAGCTTCAATCTTCTTGCGAGGGTCCATGTCAGGATCGTTTTGCAGTTTACTCAGCTTCGTCCAAGCTTCGGTGAAAGCGCCGTCTTCTGTGATTGTAGCAACGGGTACGTCGCCAGGGCGTCCAGCCTCTGTACTCGCCACTGCCTCGTCGTTCCTTGACTGTGACGCTGCAGCATCCGCCTGTTCCTCATGTGCGAGTCTCTCCTCGAGGTACTTTTCAACCTTGTGCCTCTCATTATCATCCAATCGCCTACTCCACAGGCCACGCACCAATCGCGACAGAACCTGGGCTGCATCCGAGTCGCGTCGAGCGGGCAATGCACAGGCAGCCTGCTCTCCCGACTCAGCATGAGCCACTGCAACTGAAAGGACCGTTGGCGCTCTTGCGTCCTGTGGGGTTCCAGGCAGGTCTTCGCGCCGTAATACCCTCCTCTTCAGAAACCAGTCCGGTATGTGCACGGGCGGCAGCCCTTGGGCTTTTTTACCTCGTTGTTGACGTCGCAGGGCAGCAGAGTACCGGCGTGATGTTTCTCGTGACCGCTGAAGCTTTTGTGCCAATACGTCGGGATCGTCCAACGCTACCGTCCCGTCTGCTGGCTCTTCGGCCGTGGCTGCCGCCGCCTTGTCTCTGTCCGCCGAATTGACGCCATCCTGATCGGCAGGTGTGCCGTTGGGTGCGGGCGGGGGGTTGGATGCTTGTGCGAGCGACCGCCCAGTGTGGAATGTGCGTAGTCGTGGTATGGATGGATAGCGGCGACCGCGTATAAAGCGCGCTGGAGGTCTTTTCGTGGACGCTCGCAGTGCTGACCGAAGCACGTACATCCGGACGTCTAAGGCGCTCCCGGAGATGAAGGGAGGGAGGCCACGGGGAATTGGTAGCCTTTGGGTGGGACTTGAGCACTGCGCTGGATATGATGGCAATTTCGTCGTCAACTTTCTTCATTGTCCGAGCCAGGGTCCAGGGCCAAGACATGCGGCTACACCCGCCCTACCTCGTCGAAACACTGCACCCTAGTCGCGATATGCATTCACGGAAGACTTTGAATATGCCTGCTCGATCTGCTGGTTCAATGCGTGAGATTGCCGAGCTTGTGTTTGCTATTGCTTGCTAGGTTCTGCATCAAAAGGTGGTGCGCGGATGACGTAACCATGCTACACGCACTGGTAGTATGTACTAGTATACAAACTCCAGCTGGAATGGAACACGCTATGTGCGAAGGACACGGTACATAATGAAGGTCAGGAGGCTTCAAAAGCTTCATTCATTACGCGTTTGTTCACATATGCACCTGGCAGAGCACGCAATTACATTGTGCAAAGAAGACATAACTTGTGGAAATGATACAGAGCAGCATCACGGATCGGACACAGACTCATGACTTGGCATCGAGCCCAGCCCAGCCTAGCGTGTCCTTTTCTCGAGCCCGTGTAAGATGAGTAGTAATCTTCCGTCCCATCCATGTATACTTCACAGCCTGATCAGATAGACGGTATGCATGCCGATGTTGTCGGACCCGCTAGTGGGTTTGTCGGCTTTGTGCTATCCGCAGAAATCATGCAGATTTCCTGCCGGCGGTGCTCTCGAGCTTTGCAGGCCTCGCCGCCAATACGGGCACATGGAGATTGGCTCGCCAGCGCATCGGTGGAGATGCAGAGAAGGGGCCTTCGGAGAGATTGTGGATAGGAAGCTGAAATGAGGTGTCTGGACAAGCACGTCGCCCACCGTTTGTTTTGGCGCTCCTCTCGTTCCGTTTACCATTCCATGCTCTTGTTTACCCCAACCGATCACGCAAGCAGTGACAGTGGGCAGTGTCATTGCTGTGCAGCGTGGATCCTCGAGAGGAGCGTGTTTGTATTTTGTTCTGCCACGTCGTGTCTGGCGGTGCATGGACGCTCAGTAGGCGCATGCCTGCAGGGAATCCTATCACCAAATGGCACCGAGGACAGACACGTGCGTTGGCTGGCCATCTGGTATATGTATGTACATGGTACATACAGCCGTGGGAGCGTGCGCCATTACCATCGAGTGTACATGTACGTAGTGTGCGCGTGTGTCGCGCAAGGGATGAGATGAACCAGCCTTCGGCCTCTGCGAATATCACGGTGGCTGAAGCCGTGGCCGGGTGAGGATGGGATGGGGGTGGGTGTCCATAGGGTGACTGGGGGGAGAGGGGAGGGGTTTGCTTAGCGAGCGCCTCTCAGTGGCTGTCTCTCCGCCTGTTCCTGAAGACGCGTCTGTGCGCGCCGTCGATCGTCGCTTCCTTTTGCGTGTTGACCGCCGGCCATGTGTGCTGCTGCTGTTGAGTGCAATTCACTCGTCCAGGCGCCTGGTGGCCCTATCCTCCCAGCTGAACGGGCGCCCCGGGCCCCTTGTGCCTTCACCTTGCCCTCGAGCATGTCTATATTGTCCGTAACGTTCCCCACCCACGTCATCTCTAGCTGCGCGGAAACCGCACGATAGCTTCGGGACAACCCTTTCTTAGCTAGCCGCTGGCCAAACACTGCCTTACCAACCACACGACTAGCCCTTCACCCACCACCTCGACAGCAGGCGCATCCAGTGCCATGACGCCTTTCTGACATGTCTGCTAGCCATCGCAAACCTCACCCACCATTGACCTGGAGGCCGCGATGTCGCTTACGCCCTCCAGTTCCCGGATGAGCCCAGCCATTGGGGCTGGCATCAAACTGACTGCTTCGCCCTCTCCCTTCTACAAGGCGACCCCGCGCTCTCCCGTCAAGCAGGGACGCGCCGAAGTTAACCTTTCTTTGCGCCAGGTCATTGGCACCACGACCAATTCGCCCAATGCCTTCGACAGCCTGCCCTCGGGGTCGACCTTTGGCTACGCCGCTGGTGCCGCTGCTGTCATCGCCTCCATAGACGACCATGGTCACGTCGCTCAGCGTTTCTATCGTGCACGGCCGGCCACCAATCCCATTAATCCGTCGGCATCCATATACGGCGGCCCGTCAACGCCCACCCAGAACGAGAGCCGCAACCGCACAGCCATCTCCCTGCGCGATGCCGGTTTTAGTGGTTCGCCAGCGCCGTCGCCCAGTGGTCAGGACTGGGCAGACTCGCCGAGCGGCAAAGCGTGGACCACAAAGGACAAGATCAAGGCAGCGACCTGTGTCAGCTTCAGTCCCGACGGAAAATATTTTGCAGTAGGAGAGGCAAGTCATACACACCCTTACTTTGACCCTTATGTCGTCCTAACTCGCTCCAGACGGGATACAAACCTCGCGTACTCATCTTCTCTGCCTCCCCAGACGCTCTCTGCGATACCCCTTTGTCATCGCTCACAGACCATACCTTTGGTGTAAACTGTGTAGCCTTCAGTCCTGATTCCCGTTTCCTTGCAAGTCTCGGCTCAGCCAACGATGGCTTCCTCTACATCTGGCATATCAACTCCCGCACCGGCGCTGCCACACTTCATGCTAGCAACAAGTGTGTCAGCCGCATCAATCGGATAGCCTGGATGGGAAATAAGCTGATTACTGTTGGCGTCCGACATGTCAAAGTCTGGAAGATCGATGACCTCAACACCACTCTCCGAATTTCTCGAGCACGCCAGAGTGAGGCTTCGTTTCTCTCCAGCTCCATGCACAAGACATTACCGGGAAGAAATTGCATCCTAGACAGTCTCAAAGAATCCACATTCACTAGTGTTGTCGCTATAGCCCGGAACAAGGCGATTGTAGCGTCCGACAAGGGAGAAATATGTCTGATTGACGATTCGGAATCAGACCAGCGCTTCCGCAAGCTGGTGGATGCTGGATTTGCCGTAAGCTCGCTGGCGGTAGACGTCAAAGATCGACTCCACGTTGTCGGTAGCCAAGGAACACTAAAGACATTTAATATCAAGGAAATTACAGGGGCAATGACTCCTCCCCCATCTCCTCCACCGCGGGATGAGTCTTCTACCGTTCCAGTCACGGATTGCGATCAGATTGGTGTGATTGCTTGCCTGAAAGACTACGTTATCACAGTCGATTCACAACGGGCTATTCGGTTGTCACAGCTGTGTTCCGATGATGACGACGCTGTCGTCGGTGACGTAGTTCGTACATTACCTGCGCATGGCAAAGCTGTGCTAGGGGTGCAGGCAGGTCTCGCTCAACCCAACGTGTTTGATGCTTCCTATTACACATGGGCCGCCGACGGGACTGTTATCTTCTGGAGCCAGGGCTTGTGCAAAGACTCGCTCCAAGTCTACCTCGAACAGCCCGAAGATTCCGAAGCAGTCTCCAATGAGTTGAGAACAGCGCGCGTCACTGCCGACGGTGCCCACCTGATAGCAGGAGATAAGTTTGGTGTACTGAGGTTCATTGACTGCAAGACCAAAGCCTGCACAATGGAATTCAAGGCGCATGCAAGCGAAGTCACCGATATTGCCGTTCACGAAGAAGGGCAACTGATTTTGGTCGCTTCGGCCAGCCGAGACCGGACCGTGCAAGTATTTACACGCGTCGGAGAAAACTGGGAGTTGTTGCAGACACTGGACGAGCATGTCGGGTCAGTGAACGGCGTCACATTCTCGCGGGACGGTACGCGGCTGGTGTCGTCCTCTAGTGACCGGAGCCTGGTGGTTCGCGAATTATTGGTGCGCGAGGATGAAAAAGGCACCAGTCGTGCTTTCATAATGTCACGAGCCATTATTGTGAAAGCCACCCCCGTGTCTACAGCATGGGATGTCGACCAGGATGATATCATTCTGGTTTCGACCATCGACCGCCAGGTGCACAAGTTTGACATTCGCACAGGTCAGTGTCTCGGCAATTTCCGTGCGTGTGACACAGATGGAGGCGACGCCGTTGTCCTATCGTCCCTGGTCCACATATCCCGGGGTTGGGGCGCTCCGTTGATTGCTGGGGTGTCGAGCACAGACAAGTCAATACGTGTATACGACGACAGTGGTTCGCTAGTTGCTCGTGATTGGGGGCACACAGAGGGTGTTTCTAACATTGCGCTTGTGCACACGCCTCAAGGTTTGGGAGATGAGGCAAGTGAGAAGTCGCTAGTCACTGTCGCCGTAGATGGGACTATATTCGTATGGGACCTAGGCATTCAAGCACTCAGTCGCCAAGATTCGTCAAAGGCTGTAGACTTGCTCGCTCCAAACCCACCATCAAATCCGGACCTTTTGTCCAGCAAGCCACCTCTACGGCGTGTGCTGTCGCAATCGGAATTGGCACGTTACCAGCGCTCGCAACAGGAGGGAGATGTTACACCAAGTGGGAGTAGGTCGCCCAAGCTGCGAAAGAAGGTATCGAAATGCTCTCTGAATGCAGCTCCAAGGCTCGAACCTTCTCCTATACCAAGCAACTCACGGGATGGACAGGCAACGCCTGGTCAAGATAAGAGTACAGTTCGAGGAAACAAGAATCGTTCTCAGTCCCCTCCGAGCCCCAGAAACACACAAAGAACGAAGCGCCGCGGATCAATGGACACTAGGAATCGGACAAAGGCGCCTGTCCGTGAATTTGGTACCATTGATGGGTCGACAGAAAGCTTATGCAGGACGCTTCGAGCCTACAGGAAGCGTCTTGCGAACTCTACGGATACTATGAGCCCCGAACTCGCAAAAGAAGTTGAGAGGGAGCTTGCTGTAACTGCGAGAGCGATTGGCGACAGAGTCAAAACCAAGGCTTTTGAAGAGACGGTCATGATTAAGCTGCTAGACCAGTACTCTGAGCGATTGGTGAACATGCTGGACGAGAAGATTGCGGCCAGCGTGGCCCAACGCATGCGTGAGAGCAGCGTGGGCCACTTTTCTGATGGACCCGACTCACCTCGGGTTTCTCATCGTCCTTCAGCAAGCAGAGCTGAAAGCGAGGACATGAGGAGCTTTCGAAGGGAACCCGAGTCAGAGACCGAAGCGCTGAACAGCACAAAAAAGTCAGCGATGTAATATAGGTGTTGCGGTAGGTAGGATACTTTAGGGGCGCAACACGGTAGGAACAGGGAGGGCTATGTCTAAGCTGCACAAGGGGAACAGTGTAGCGGATATGGCGTTGGAGGGAAATCTAGAGCAAAACAAAGCGGCGTTTTGGGATACCGAAGATGCTTTTGATTGAGCACACAATCTGGCGTTGAAATGGGGAACTGGCCTGGTTTGGCCATTTATTACTTGTATTTTTTTGTTCTGAAGTCTCGCTCTCGCGCTCTCTCTCTTTGCATTACGACTACGCACATATGTAATCGTAGTTTATAGTTTCATTCCATTTCATTTGTCATAACAGGCATTCGCGCTCATTAATGCATTATTTCTGTCAAAATGTAAAAACAACTGGAACTGTATCTTTCTCATTCTCATTCTCTCTTCTCCCGTCTTATAACTTGGCCAACTCTTGCATAATCTTCAGATCCGCCCTGCCTAGCTCCGCTAGACTCGTCTTGCCCAAGTTAGCAAGCGAGTTATCAGTATCAGCTAGCAAGCAGTCCAAGACGTGTTTGACGCCTTCTTCGCCACCCATGGCAAGACCATATGCATAAGGGCGGCCGACAAGGACAGCTTTTGCGCCTAAGGCCAGGGCCTTGAGAACATCGGAACCTGTCCGGATACCTGAGTCAAAGAGGACGGTAAGGCCGCTACTTTTCACCTTTTCGTCGGCGGTGATTTCAGCAAGGGCGTCAAGCGAGGCAATGGCTCCGTCGAGCTGACGGCCACCGTGGTTTGAGACAACGATACCGTGCATGCCGTGCTGTATAGCACGGTGTGCATCTTCGACTGTCTGAATGCCCTTGAGCACGATAGGGCCGTTCCAGAGGGACTTGAGCACCTCGAGCTGGTTCCAGTCGCGATACGTTCCCGAGGCGACGAGGCTGGTGAAGAAGAGCGCTTTCTTGATGACCGAGGCGTTGGCCAGGACTTTTGCGGCGCCCACGACACTGCCGGGCCGCTTGAGTATCTCCCAGATTTCAGCGGCTTTTTCGGCCACGGAGCGCGTGTCGCGGGCTTGCTCCTCGGCAAACAGTCGATTGAAGACTGGGTCTGAGAAGCCGTTTTGACAGCCTTTGCCCCAGATGAAGGGCAGGTAAGACTCGTCGAGGTCGTTGGGCCGCCAGCCTATTATAAACGTATCAAGCGTTACTACGAGCACTTTGTACCCGTTGTCCTGGGCGCGACGCAACAGCGAGGCAGTGAAGTCTTCTGCGGATGGCCTGGGCCAGTAGAGCTGGAACCAGCGGTCGCCTTGGGCGCCCTGGTGCGTGTTCGCGGCTGCGACTTGTTCGATAGTGCGGGTTGCGGCTGTCGAGAGTATCATGGGTATTTTGGCGGCAGCACAGGCGCGTGCGGTGGCTTCTTCGCCGTCAGCGTGCAGAATCCCTTGCACGCCTATCGGTGCGACCAGCAGCGGTGACGGATACCGTGTCCCGAATAACGAGACGCTCATGTCACGCCGGGTCGCGGGCACAAGCATCTTCGGACGCAGCCTGTACCGCGAAAAGGCGGATAGATTGGCCCGGTACGTGTCTTCGCTGCTGGCGGAACCGGCGACATAGAGAAAGTTGGGCAAAGGGATGGCGGCGCGCGCGCTGGCTTCCCATTGTGAGGGCTTGGTAGAGTACTTGGGTCGCCGTAATGAAGCGTAGATGTTGCGTTGGTAAGCCGAATGGGAGTTGGGGTCTGGTTCATAAGAGACCGTTTCTGCGGTTTTAGAAATGGCTTTTGAGTCCGCCATGATAGGGATTTGTAAGGAACTTGTTCTAGTTTATGAATGGTCGAGATTGGTGCCTTGGCATAGTTCGTGGGGGACTGGGTGTATGTATGGAAATGCGGAGGACGCGTCCCGCGCACGCGGAGGTGGGGAATGGAGTAGAGTATCCATGATGTGCCGAGGCTCCCCACGAACCCACCACTTACATCTCTGGGCCCCTGCCTCGCATCATGCATGCAACAGTATTATTGTTCTTTGTCGTCGCTTCGCGCAGCGAGAAGAAAACATCTTAGAATTAGCTGGCTGGACAGGGAGGGAATATGGCTGCTGCTTATCTGTGGAGAAGATGCAAGGATGTGCGTCTATACAGGACAGGTGTTAAAGAGCAGAAAATACTGCTACGACCCACCCTTGGGCAGGGTCGAAGTTGTGTGAAGTCCTCTCACCACTCGCGCTGTCACCAAACGGCCCACCATGCAAAAAACAGTCGCTTCATGATACGCTTTGTCTTTTTCACCTGTGTCATACGTTAGTCGGTCTATCGTTATTAGAGCTATCATGGCATTTTCTCTGTCCTGCGGCTCTGCAATAGCTATCGTTATCGCCATTGTTTCAGCAGTCTACAGCGCCTGCTATACCTCACTACTATCTGAGCTCAGTCCCTCAATTCACGCTGCTTTATGCCGTTCAGCGGCAGAGACTACACATCCTGGCTATCTAGGCTATGAGTGTGCAGAGAAACCCCATCACTCGAGTTGGGACGCCTGGTGGCACCCACAGCGCAGCCATGGCAACAGCGCTAAGAGCAAAGATGCTGCAGGAGCAGTGAACGAAGACTGGAATATTCTATATCATCTTGGTGGCAATGGACCCTGGGTCGAGAAGGTGATTGATGTTGTTGAGGGGGGTGTTGCAACGCCTGGGGGATGTGAGGTGGTGCAGGTTCACATGGTACGTTTTCGCCTGTCACTTCATTTTTCCTAGCTGCTTTACGCTGGAACTGGTCTTGTTTCAGGAATTATCTTTTCAGGGTGTCTGCTAAACGATTTGCTAATGTACGTTGTAAAGATGGCGCGGCACGCTGAGCGGTATCCCACCAAGAGAGCTGGTAGCAGTAAGTGGCAAATGAGCTATGGCGCTGGTATAAATACTTACCACAATCGTAGCCCAAAGAGCCGTTGTTAAGCGTATGAAAGAATCTGGCAAAGTGTTTACGGGAAACTTGTCGTTCTTCAATGATTGGGAGCTTTTCTGGTCTTCAGGTACGTCTCCGGGCCACACGATGCTGGCCAGATCGGGCCTTCACGCTCTAGAATCTTAGCACAATGCTGCTTTTCTGGTGTATTTGGGAAGCTTCAAAGTCTAACTTCTTACTTATGAGATCACAGATGAAGACAATCTGGAGCAACTCACGTCAACTGGTCCCTTTGCTGGTACACTCGGTTCATTCACTACAGGAGTCCGTCTGCGCACTCGCTATCATCATTTAATCGATCAAGCCATGGCCATTCACCCTTACCGTCCCACAACTTTCTGGGCTAGCGACTCCAATCGCGTCATCGAGACAGCTAAGCACTTCGCCTCAGGGTTCTTTGGTCTTGGCTACGCCAGCGCAAACATAGCAAACCTCTCAATCATATCCGAACACTTCTCTCTTGGTGCAGACACACTAACACCTGGCCGGACTTGTATTGCTAACAAGAAGGATAAAGAACATGGTCAGCAAAAAGGGTACCGTCTTATGCACAAGTACCGCGCTGTATACATGCCGCCTATTCGAGAACGCCTCCTGGAGCAAACCGGCATGCACTTCTCGGACGAAGAGATTTATGCTATGCAAGAAATGTGTGGATTTGAAACCACCGTTCGTGGATGCAGTGACTGGTGTGATGTCTTTACACAAGATGAGTTCCTCAGCTTTGAGTATGCAAGGGACATCCTGCACTACTACCGTGCTGGGCCGGGACAAAAGTACGCGAAGAGCATGGGGTGGTTATGGGTGAATGCTACGACAAATCTGCTAGTACAAGGACCGGAGGAGGCGGGTCCATTGTTCTTTAGCTTGTAAGTCTTGTGTTTTGCTATGACCATAGCCGGGTATGCGTGGCATACATGCAAGGAATTTCGGCTGATGAGGATCAAACATCAGTGTCCACGACGGCGATATCGCCCCAATGATCTCTGCGCTCGACGTTATAAACGACAACCAACACCTTCCCATCACTCACATCCCACACGACCGCAAATGGCGCAAATCGCAGGTCTCACCCATGGGCGGTCGTATCATATTTGAGCTGCTGTCGTGCAATACAAGCAGCAGCGACCAGGATGCCCGGGAGAAGTTTGTCAGACTCAATATCAATGATGGTATCACCGCGTTGCCGGACTGTCATAGCGGACCGGGCAAAAGCTGTCCCTTGAAAGAATTTGCCGAGAGGACGAAGAGGAAGGGTGAAGAAGTGCAAGACTTTAAGACCTTGTGTGGACTGAGTGATGCTGCTGCTGAGAGGATTACTTTTCTGAAGCAGGAGAAGTATGTTGCATAGAAACGGCGGTGTTGCATTGGAGTGTAGGTCACTATTACATATTTCGAGGTCTTGCTTGAGTAAATAGTGAAACTGAAGTGTTTAATAATAGCACGTCACTGTCATGTGAGAATGGTCACATAGAGAGACAAAGGTAAGTGGCCTGTTGTCAAAAGAGTGCAGACACTCGACACGACGCAATGGCGATAAAGAGACGACGCATATTTGCTTTACGCTTTTAAGGGCTATGGCCGGAGAAAGACGAGTCAAGTTGTGGACTCTGAAAATGCCTGTTAGTAATTGCTCATGCAAATGGCAACAGTCTATTAAGTCTGTGCGCATCTAGTTCGCTAGGGCAGAATCTGTCTACTGCGCCATCTCAATTGATTACTTGAAGTTTGTGATACTTGAGAGTTAGGTAAGCAGAGATTGAGTATGGATTAACTGTTTTCCAGCAAGACAGTAGAGGCATCGTGAGTGGCATGCTCATCAACCAGGCAAGATCCCTACATATAGTAGTAGGGGTAAACTAATAGGGTCTCCGGTCCCTATGAATTTTCTTATGCATTCGCAGCTTGGTTTCTTGGCTCTTGCATATATTTAGGGCACCAGCTCGTTGAACCGTGCGACACTTGTTAAGCTGAAACGTATGTTAAAACCCACAACTACCAATACTTACTCGCAAGAGCTTGGCCTAGGCAGTAGAGAGAGCAAGAATCCCGAGATAAGAATGATGTGATACTCATGCTTGTCGGCGAGACTGGTGCTCCGCTAATAGCAAAGAATGCGAGTACTCATGCGATGAGTCCCTTATCCTGGAGACTTCCGATCCGCGGACTCAGAATGATCGTATGATTGCGACTAGCACGAATCCACCAAAAATGACCTAATTGCTGACATTAGATTGATCGAAGAAAGTCCGAAAGCAGTTATTTTCCAAAAGAATGACAGATGCGGGTGACAAAGCGCGCTTAGACATGCCAAGCCCCCGCCTTCCTTCCATTTACATGTGCCCACCCTCAGCCATCGCTCTTAGTGCATCCTGACGTCTCTTCTTTAAGAGATCAAAGTATCACGAGTCAAACACAGCCGGTGCTGGTAAGCATCGGGATTATACTGTAGAGGTTGCCATGGCTCGGTCACATTCACCACACACGGAACTCAATCTCCCGCTGGCTACACCTGTTCTGGATGATCAGTCAACAAGTACCAGAATACCACTGTCACTAATCAATGCCCATAACAAAAATAGGTACTTCAGCTGGAATGAATACTAAGCCAACCCATATCACAATGATAAATAAATCGGTCGCACGAACTGGAGTCTGGTTTATGCCATATCATCAAATCCATTTTTACAATGACAGCAACACCTGAACACCTCCAAGCTTTTAGGCTTCTCACGTGGGCTACACCGTACCTTACATCACCTAAATGGATAGTCTCCGACCGCGAGAGAGGGTCCGAGCCGGGCGAAGATACGGACCGATTCTGTCGTGATACAATGCGCGCAAATCATGGCGTGCAGCATTGGGTCGAAATATACGAGCAGCCAACTCCCGGCGCAAAAGTCACAAAATCTGTTACTTTGGTAAAATTTGGTACCGGTTTAAATGGATTTCCGGGCATCGTCCATGGCGGTGCACTCTTCACACTCATGGACGAAGCAATGTGCTACATCGTGGTTGCAAACACGGTACTCGAACATGGAGCAGCGTTCATGAAAGCCGGCGAAGAACACTGGCGGCTTCAGATTTTCAACAACAAATCGGCTCAAGAAGTACTCAAGGGCCGTTTGGTAACCGCAGCCATGGATATCAAGGTTCTAGCGCCCGTACTCTGCCCAGGTATCGTTGGCATTGAAACGGAGGTGTTGGAAGACAGGGGAAACAAGACCAAGATAAGAGCTATAATGAAGGATCGACAGGGCAAGCCTGTGGTTCAAGCGGATGGCTTGTGGGTCAAGGTGGGAGGTGCCGCAAAGTTATGATCACGTACTACAGCTGCAAGGGACCAAAGAACCTATCGAGATCGCGCACACGCATACTCAATGTATAGAGTTCCTGAATGTCGGCGTACACGACAGTTTTTCCTGCCACAATTGTGCATTCCCACAGACACGTGCACCAGGATCCCGGCTGATGTCGCATGAACTTCGGCCACGCTAGCCTGTACGAGATCGTCGTCTATTGGTCCTTACTGTAAAGGCTTCACTTCCCGATAATGCCTGTAGACCCAATGTACAAGGCGCAGTAAGTGAACGCACATGCCAATCCTGTTACTTGCCATTCGTCATGATGTCCAAGCGCGCCTGCCTACCCGGGAAGTCACTACCATCAATATCAATGTTTTTACCTGTATATAAGAGTAAACCTCCATCGCCAGGTTTTGAACTTCTCCGCACGGCAAAACTGACAAGTCTTCGCCCCTTCTCAAGATGCACAACTTTCTTACCTCCGCAATTGCCTTCTCCTCGTTGCTCTCTCTGAGCGTCGCTCAGACTTCGGGCTCATTCAATGTCCTAACGTTCAACGTCGCCGGTCTCCCTGCGATCCTCAATGGCAACGATGTCCCGGGCGATAAGACGACCAACACCGCCCGAATTGGACAACTCTTCACCAAATACAACATCTCGCTGATCCACGTCCAAGAGGATTTCAACTACCACGCTACCCTCTATGCGAACGACAACCACCCTTACAGAACCCCTACCAGCGGTGGTGTACCCTTTGGCAGCGGCCTGAACTCTTTGAGCAACTACCCGTATACCGACTTCCAGAGGATCAAATGGAACACTTGCAGTACTTTTGAGTAGGTTCTCAGGGTTTCCGAAGCTACAATTCAATGCTAACGGTACTTGCTCAACAGTGGCGCAGACTGTCTCACACCCAAGGGCTTCACTGCCATGCGTGTGAAGTTTGCCGAGGGTGTCGTTATCGATGCTTACAATCTCCACGCTGATGCTGGGTAAGTCTTGCCTTGACATGCTTGTTCTTTGAGCAGCAGCTGATGAATCCCAAAGCACCACAGACGCAGACGAGAAGGCCCGAGCGGCCAATCTTCGCCAGGTTTCGGACTACATCAAGACCTATTCCAATGGTAACGCGGTCCTGGTTTTTGGTGATTCCAACTCGCGCTACACGCGTACCGACGACATTCCAGCCGTCTTCTCGGAGCAGAACGGCATGACCGATGTCTGGGTCCAGCTCGTCAAGAACGGCGTTCCACCTGCCAAGGGTGCTGATGCTCTTCTCTGCTCTAACCCTGCTACCAACAACACCTGCGAGATTGTCGACAAGGTTTGGTACCGTGGATCAAGCACCGTCAAGCTCACTGCCAAGACGTTTGACTATGCCGGCCACCTGTTCCTTCAAGACAACGGTGATATCCTCAGCGACCACAACGGCGTGCTTGTTGAGTTTGGCTGGTCGATCTAGTGACTATGTTGCAGAACTTCTGGAGCTGACTAGAGTATTGTTGGTTTCTTGGGCTGTGTAGCCGATGTGGTTTATTGCTATGTGCGATTGACGTTTTAATAAAGTTACGAAGAATGAAGAAATTACTTTTCAATGATGCTCAAGGGTGATTTAGAGAATTTCGGTGTGGGTGACGTCTGACGGTTTTAGAGCCTGCATAATCGCCGCATAAGCTTGGTTGGGCGTGGCGCAGGATGTGGTTGCTTGAAGGATGCGTTCCTTATTTTTGGTGACTGAGTTTGATTTAGCATTGATGCAGGGGATTCTGCATGATAACTTGTCTTTTCTTTACGTGCGATAGAAATATGAAGAAAAACACAGAAATAAAATTCTTTTCTATTGCTGTTGCTGTTGGTACATTCTGCTCGTATCCTACACAAAGCTCAAAAAAAAACGAGAAATGATCGTAAAGAAGCGTTAAGAAAGAAAATCAAATAATACAAAAGTCAGTTAAAATCAAACACAATATGCCTCCCATAGTTCTTAGTCATTCGTTCTCTATGAGTCAAGACCCAGAACTGGCACCTGACATACCAACTCCACTAAGTATTAAGTTCCTAACCAAAGAACCAGTACTGGGCCATGTAGGGAACAGTGAAGACCTGTCCAGGCGTCTGGCCTGCACATGTAGAAGGTGCCTTACCGCCGACGGTGTTGACACGGTAGATCTCCTTGACCTGGCTTGTGGTACCAGATGCCTGAGCATCAAGCTTCAGCCACTTGACATCGTTGGCCGGGTTAGGCGCATCGGTTTCCTGAACCTTCTTGAGCACCGTGTTGCCGAGCGAAGAAACATCAAAGTCGGGTGTCGTGGTATCAATGAAGAAGTGGTTGCCAACAGGTGTTAAGCTGGCTTTGGTATTGAGACTGCTGGTGGCGCTGGACGGGTCAGACGCCAGGGCGCAGGTAGCATCGAAGAGTTGAGCCACGGCGCCGACAGAGGCCGGGGTACTGCTGGTATCTTTACAGGTGTAATTCTGAGATCCTTGGCCAAAAGCGACCATGAGAAGCTTTCCAGATGGGGCCGCGAGGGCGGATGATGGTAGCTGGAGCTTAGATGTGTCGCAAGCTGCTTGTCCAGAGGATTGCGCGGCTGGATCTCTGGAGACTGGGGGGCTGGAAGGATCGGAGAATGAGGGGTCCGCTCCTGAACCATTAGGATCGAAAAAGCCTGGGAATGCCCCAGATTCATCTTGACGGGAGTGGATGGCTCCAGCAGCAGGCAATGGCAGGCGCAAAGGCGATGCTGCAGCGAAAGACGTGAGCGCAAAAGCGGTAAGAAAGAGTGAAGTGCGCATCTTGGCCAGTTGCTATGGATAGGCTTTGTTTGTGGAGATGGAGAGACTTCTATAGTAGGATTATATCGATCGAGTGCTGTCTTTTTTGACAAAGATGGATTGCAGGAGCGAAAGAAAAGCTACCCGAGCTTGAAGAAGCGAATGGATGTTAAGAAGAGAGTGATGGAAACTGGCTGAGTGGTTGTGACTGTGACTGTTCTGGCGTTGATTCAAGGACAACGGAGATGTCGAGCATTATATATGCTGTTCGCTGACCTCTAACGGTCTTACTGTGGCGTTTTCACAGGGCCGAGGCCGCGCAGGATGGGAGAAGTAGACGTCGAAGCGTTTGACATGTTACCCAAAATTGCTGTTAGGGTTTCGAAAGTACTGGATTAAGTTGGACCCTGGATAGACGGCTACCAAGTTCCGTGCAAAATCCTTCAATATGTGTAACTGTTACTGACAGGGGGTGGGAAGGTCAAAACAAAAAACCAGCCTTATGGAGTAGGAGGATCCGCTTTGCACAAACAGGCAACGCGTGGGTCTCCTGGCGATGTTTAACCGGTTAAAACATCGCGGGGGATGTGGACATGAGACGTGGAATAGATATATTGCGAACTGAAGAAGACTTCTGCCAAAGCGATTTTGGGCGTAAGTATACATACCAAGTATACACACACACTATGGGTTGCATAACAGGTCAAGATGCAGTGTCATCCTGCTTACCCAAATATGCACACAACCGTGCCGCAAAGGGAGCTGACATCGGCCCAGAGCTACCAGGGTCCCTGACTTGGAGTACTGCTGGCAACGGCGCTGAAACGATGCCTGGGTGCCTGCAGACCAAGCCGCGGATCTCAAACGCGAGGGCCACACGCCGGGCCGATGGTAAAAGTAAACATCTAGTCGAGGGGGAATCGCGATGCTGCTCTCTGTGCTGGAGTCTGCGCACCGCTCCCCAACTGGGCATCTTCAGCGATGGTTCCAAACATCAAGTGTCAGAGGCAGCTGAAATACGAGGGGCCGTCTTGCATGTCTCCAAAGCCGATGACATGTTCTCTGGCGTGCGGAGTGTGGACGAGGTGAATGCGCATATACCGCGTCCCCGCCGATGAGCAGCGCGCCGTTGATCAGCGCGGTGCCACTGGTACCGTGTGTATGCAGAGACGTCAAGAAATCCGGACGGAGATGCGGACCAGTCGGGTGGTTGCGCTGTGTCCTGATCCGGACCGTATGTACGTGGCGGCGCAGCTCCGCCTCGATCTATACGTACGCGTACCTGCGAGCATCGCCTCGCCGGTGGACGTCGTAACGTCTTTACATGTAGAGGAGCGCCAGCCTCCCGTGTTCTCCAAACACCGACGAGTGTTTCAATTGCTGCCATGGAGCGAAGAGTGAGCTTGAACGAGCTTATCCAGGCTTCAGGCTTGACACCGCTCGGCCAGCGCCAAGCCATCCTGCCCGCCCCCACCCAGCCTGCCATTGTAGTCAGCGAGGACGACCATGCACAGGCGCGAAACATCCTGCTCGAGCGCAGAGCAAAGACGCCGGAACACAAGAACGTGCTCAAGAGCATCTTCAAGAGTTCCAAGGACAAGGACAAAGCCCAAGATGCCGCCCAATTCTCCCAGGACGAGCTGGACCAGGCCTTGTCCGCCGTGCTTCGCGATCCCACAACCGGACCCGGTTTGATCCAGGCCTTTCTTAGTCTTGGTGCCAAAGTCAACGTGATCGAGACGCTCGAAAAAAAGAAGAAGCCGGGAGCCCAGGCTAACACTTCCTTGCGGCGCCGGAGCACTGTCCTGCAGCAAGCGGCCAGTCTGCGAAAGGCCGATGGTGTCAGTATCCTTGCCAGCTCAGGTGCCGACCAGACGACCTTGGACGAAGCATTGAAAGCCGCCCTCACTGCAAACGACCATGCATGCATCACAGAGCTGCTGAGGCATGGTGCCAATCTCAACAACTTCCCCAATGCTCTGGCCAATGCCGTGCGGTCCAACGACTTGAATCTTGTTCGCCTCCTGTTGCGAGCACCAAAACCGCTTCGCCCGGACATCATATCATCCTGTCTACCTGCTGCAGTCCAACAAACCTCTGATGCAATTATATCGCTACTAATAACCTATGGCGCCGACCCCAACTTCGATTCAGCCAGCGCTTTTAACATGGCCATTGGAAGACAGCATTATAAGCTTGCCCTCGCTTTGGTTGCCGGCCCCATTCCTCTGAGTCCATCAAACCTGCAGCACTCGCTCGACACAACCATGAGGCTTCCTACACGCCAGGCAACTCTTCAATTCCTCCAGCTGCTCTTCTGTTGTGGCCTACCTCCCGATAGTCGAGGCTTGTCTGATTTTCTTATCTGTGTTGTGCGTAGCAACGGCACTGCCGGTGCTAAAATGATGATTAGCTACGGAGTCTCCACAGCCACAAACGAAGCAGAGTGTCTGAGAGAGGCTCTGGCAAACTCCAATTGGGTTCTGGTCGACGCTATACTCCAGACCCCAGTGGCTCAGCAGCACGCAGCAGCTGCATTGACTGCGTTACCGCGCAACATGCCACAGGCTGATAGATTCCGTGTAGTCAGCGCATTGCTACAAAAGGGCGTAAAAGGCCGGCCACTTGGACCACTACTTGCTCAAGCTACCAAAGAAAGAGACTATCAGCTTATGGAGCTTCTTCTTGGTGCTGATGCGCCAGCCAACTCGGCTCTACATGTTGCTGTATTGAACAAGGATATACGAGGCCTAAAGTTGCTTCTCAACACGCGTCCGTTGCCAGAGTCTTTGTCGGAACTTTTTAGGCTGCTTCGAAACGGGTTCTCATCATCTGAACGACGCGAGGTGGCTCGTCTGCTACTCGAGTATGGGGCGCGTGGCCCTGGTGTAGACCATTTCCTAGTCGAGGAGATTGCCGATACCTCTCCTGCACGAGACGGAGCCCTGATAACCGACTTGATTCGGAAGGGTGCAAGCGTTGATTATGACAATGGCAGAGTATTTTGTTTGGCAGTTGCCCAAGCCGACATGTCCCTTTTGCGTTTGCTTTGTAATGCGAGACCCAAGCCATCATCAACTTCGGCAGCCTTGCCCCTCACATTCGAATCACACGCTGGAAGACATGCTAAGACGTTTGAAATGATCGACTTGTTGCTGAGCCAGGGAGTTGAAGACGAGCCAGCCAGTCAAGCCTTGCAGCTCGCTATCAAAGGTGGTCCAGGTAATATCGACATAGTCGAACGGATTCTTGTTGCCTGCCCCAACATGCTCAGCACTGCTTTCAAGTACGCTACTGAAATCGAAGACCCTCAAAAGAAAGCCCCGATACTGGACGCGCTTCTGAAGCTCGGGGTACCCCAGGAGTCCTTGGACCAGGCACTTGCTGCTGAAACACGGCACGCTGTCTCGACCAAGGATACCACAAGTACTAAACTTTTGTTAGGACAAGGTGCTTCTGTGAGTCACAATGATGGCGAGGCTTTGAGCGTGGCAGTGGCTTCAGGAGACAGCTCGCTAACAGCATTGCTTCTCAGTGGGAAACACCAAGCATCGCGATCTAGTCTTACTCGAGCATTTCAGACACTATTTACAGACAACAATATTTCGCTTGCCGAGAACAAGAAGCGCACTCATCAATTATCGCAAGAACTTCTCAGTCGAGGTGTCAGTCAGCCCGCAGTTGACACTGCTCTGCATGCTGTCCTCAGGAGTGAGCATGATAGCAACAACACTGAACCCCTAGTCGATCTTTTACTGTCTCATCAAGCCGATGTCAATACAGCGGATGGCGCTTGCTTCGTACTTGCAGCGCAAAAGCACAGCCAGACCATTTTTGAAAAACTCATGCGTCACAACCCCAAATCAAACATTATTATCCCAGCATTGTTAAGCTCAAAACTGCAAGAAGAGGTAGTCGTCTCGGCAATACAATCATGTTTCGATCATGGATGCACAATTGATGAAACCGAAATCGGATATAACAAGATGCCGATTTTGATTACCGCTATGTCCGTCTACCCGCGCAATGCTGCTCTCATCACGCTTCTCCTCAATCACGGTCTTGATCCGGATGTCCCGGTTTCCGTTGTGCTCCATCTATCCGCGGCCCCAGAGACAGTCTCCGCGCTTTATTGGGCACTCGCTCAACCGCAAAAGCGAATCTCCGATGCCGTTATCACCGCCCTAGTGGAGGCTGGTGCTTCTGTGAGCCACATATCGCCTATGTCGGAGACGACGGTGCTTATGCTAGCCGCACGCGAGGGGCGTCATGGTATCATTACTTCCTTACTGGAGCGGGGTCCGGATGTTGATGCCCGAGACGTCTGGAACAAGTCGGCACTGTTCTACGCTAGTGGTAGTGTGTCTGGGGAAAATGTGGTGAAAACACTAGCCCCACATACCTCAGGAAACGACGGTAGCCTCCACGAGTCAGCTCGGGAATTGAGCGTAGAAGCCGTCAAAGTCCTGCTTGAACATGGCCACGACCCAAACTACCCATCCCGACTACATGGTGGCAGAAATGCCCTCGGAGAAGTCTGTCTCAATGCTACCGTCACGTCTCCCGTTCATCGCTCACGACTCCGCCAAGTAATCCGCCTTTTACTATCCAACGGAGCAAACGCCAAATTCCGTGCTCGAAACGAGAAATCATGTGTCCTCCTTGCTCTCGACAATGCCTACAGCGCGCTACCTATCACAGAAACTTTGCTGGAAACAGATATATGGAAGGACATCAACGACGAAGCACACATGTACAATGATGCCTCTTCGGGTTTACACTACTCCCCATACTCCTATGTCGAGCTGCTCCCCACTCCCTCGCGCGCCCCCATACGCAGCGCTCTCCTCGAGCTCCTCCGCGACAAATCTTGCCTGCCAGTCTACTACTCATCGACCTCGACCCTGCAACCGACCGGTGCAACCGGCGTACCCCCCTCGCTAGCCAAACTCGTCGACAAGCAAAAAGAGCACGACCTCAGCATCCGGCATGAAAAGGAAAAATTCGAACACTCGCGCTCCATGCAAGAAACCAGCCACAAGGACGCTCTGCGCCGCAAATCAGAAGCCCTCGACGCCGAGCTGGCCCTGCAGACCAAAGCCTCAAAGCACCAGACGGCGCTCGAGAAGCAAAAGCATGAGTTTGAAGTCCAGCGTCTCCGCGACGCAGAGTTTACGCGCCGCCAGGAAAAGGCTGCCTGGCATGCGCTGCTGGTGGAGCAGGAGCGTGATGCCGCCGCTAAGCGGCACGACATGGAGGAGCGCAAGGTGCGCGAGGCCATGGCGGCTGAGCAGAGGATGATTGAGCTGCGCAAGCAGGAGGTGGAGCATCGTGCCAATGTCGAGCATAGGATGCTCAAGGAGAAGGAGGAGTTTTACGAGAGGAATGTTAAGAGGCAGAAGGAGGTGAGGCAAATTGAAGGTGGGGGGAGTGCGCCGCAGTGGGGGACCGTGGATTAAGTTTAGGAACTAAGTTGTTTTGCAGTTAGGAGTTGGCCATTTTCCATAGAAGAAAAGTTCTAATAGAGAATAAAAGTCCAAAGAATTGGATGTTTTGTAAGACGTATGTACAGATGCACAAAAAAGAAAGGGCAAACATGTCTTTTCCTTCTCTTTGATAATCTTTCCATTGATATCATGATTTGAACGGCCGAGCTTTACAAACAATGTTACGTAGCTACAAAGCCAAAGTGCGATGGGTATCTCTCGTGCGCAGCGCAGCGCAACAAAACTTCAACCAGCCCGACTGAAAAAAAAGTAAAACGCCATTTTGCTGCAAGAAGGGGGGGGAAAGGAACCCCTACTGCAGATGCCGAAGAAGAACAAGAAGCCAAAACGCCCCGTATTCACCAAAACATGAACTAGTTCCATGCCGCGTCTTCATCTTCCCGAATCATTGACATGAACATGAAGTCTTCCTCAGCCTGCTCCAGGGCAACCTTGTGGCTGTGCGCACGCTCCTCCCAGCCTAGGCTGATATGGGAAAGTTCAAGCGCCGACATCTTGGGTCGGCCAGAGGCGTGCGCGTGAGGGATGTGGTACGTCAAGTTCGATTCGGCTGGAACGGGGCTGGATGTCCTTGAAGACGCATCGACGTCTTCTGCGTCGTCGTCTGTAAGCCAGGCCAGTTCGAGTACATCGAGACCAGCTAGTGACACTTTGTGTGCGGGGTCACGTCGAGCGTATTCCATGGTGCCGAAAATCTCCCTAAAGTTGCGGTCAAATGACTCCTTGTTCTCACGCTCGCGTAGCCAGTGGTTTTCATTCTGCAGGGCGTCAATAAATGTCTTGACTCCGCCTGGAATGCTTCGCGGATCGGCAGTTTGCTGAGGCTGCTCGATAGGTGCAGTGTTGTTTTCTGTAGTCGGCTCGGTGTCGTGGAGTCTAGATTCATCGACATTGGCCAGACGCTCTTTGAGAGCCTCGAGGTCCAGTGCTTGGGCTCTGTTCTCCTCTTGAAGCTGCACAATCTGATCATGGCGCTTGGCAAGCTCCTCCTGTAGAGCCTCAACACCTTCTGTCTTGCTAGCGGCATCCCGTATCTTAGCCGACAAATGCTCAATCTCAAGCTCCTTTGTAGCAATGACTTGCTCACGTTCGTGGATCTTGAGAACGGTAGCACGGTGCTCTGCTGTAAGGACCTGTAGTTGACGCACGGCCTCATCGTCCTTCTTCCGTGCTGCCTCGACTTCCTTGGCTTTCTGAGACCACGGTGTCGGCCCATGCTCGATCTCAACGTTGTTCGAGAGCACCGCGGCATGGTCAGTCCAGTGCCGCAAGCTAGACGTAAGACTATTCAAACCAGCTGTTACGAAGACGGAGTGCTGCTTCGAATCCAGATCTTCTATTGAACTCTTGATGGCGGCCATATCACTTTCTGAGAGTGACTCTGGATCTGAGAGGCTCACACACTTTGTGACCTCCTCAATGAGACTTCGGGTAAAGCTAGCAATGCCATCTGCAGCTTGTGCTAGTCCATCGTCGAACCTAACAGCCTCATCAAGGCCACCTGGAAGACGGGGATACATGTTGTCTGCACATAGAGCCTCCACAGTTCGTAGCAACTTGGTCGCAGCAGCGAGCGCACCTTGTGTGGTCTCCATGGGCGTCTTGAAATGTTCTGGGGTGTACTCGCACTCTTCCAGAATGTTTTCGGGAAGCTTCTGAAGAGTAAATGTGGCAAGGTCGTACATGTAGGCGATGTAATCAAGACGAGCATGGATGGAAGTAATCCTAGACACCAACTCGCCTTCCGGTCGCTCGGCCAGAATGTCCTGGTGGCTGGATAGAATTGCTTCCTGTGTTTTGGTGGACCGCTGAAGAGACCCAGCGAAATCCTCGAAATTGACCATGTCTGCTTTTAAGGCGTTGAGTCCTTGATCAAGAACTTGCTCCACAGTGATCAGCTCTTGGTAGGTGGGGCCAATGTTTGCAAACTCGGCCAGCGTCAGGCTACGAATAGCAGACCAAAGGCGGTTGCTACCGTCTTTGACGATCTCCAGGTGGCTGATGGACTGGCCGCAAGCAAGCCTGGTCAAGGCATCGTCGATCCGGCCGCCATTACTCATCTGGCGGTTGGTGCTCCTCAACACATTCATGAGCAATTCTGATTTGCCAACAATCCTCTCTGCGGTCAGGTAAGCCTGGAGAGACTCGCTGCGAGTAAACTCCTTCGATTCTGTTTCGTTCCAGATCTCGAGCTTTTCTGCGAGCTGATCAGCCTTGAGTGAGATCAGTGAGGCCTCAATCTCTCGGGTTGTAGACAAGACAGTGGCTGCGCGGAGTTGCCGGTTCAAATCCATGACCTGGTTGAATCGTCCAGTGGTGTCCTTAACTTGAGCTTCAGTCAAGTTCTTGGAGGATTCAGCGTCTGCCATCTTTGTCTGCAGGTCCATGACAAGGTCTCGGAACTTGGTGATGAGAGATTCGTTATCTGCGATAATGGCAGCTTGCTCGGCAATCACTCGTGCTTGTTCTGCAAGCTCGCTGTCCTTCATCTCAATCTCAGCCAGCATGTCCTCCTCTTGTTCAAGATGCTGCACTTCAAGCTCGTCATTAAGCTCGCGCAGGTTTTCAAGATCTTGGACTATCATCTCTTGCTCCGCAATCCTGTCTTGCAAGTTTTGATTTTGATGACTCAACTCTCCCACCATATCCTCCCATTCATTGGCAGCGTCAAGTTGCTGCTTCAAATGCTCGACAAGGGCATTCGACTCGGTAACACGCTCCTGGAGCGAAGCATTTTCCTGCTCCAAGCGCTCGAGCTGCGCAAGATCGGCTTCTAGCCCCGCAATCCTCGCTTTCTGGTCTTGCTCTCTCTCCTCTGTCATTTCTTTGAGCATAATGAGCGCATTTCTGAGGCGATCATTCTCATGCTGCAAACGGTAATAGCCAGCCTCCTGTTTCTGCTCTTCAGACATCTCTGTGGTAAGCAACTCAGCTTCTTCTCGGAGAATGTCAAGCTCCAGGCTTTGCTCTTCTACCCGCTTGCGTAACGACTCCAGCTCTGACTCTGCTTGATCTGCTCGCTCTTCTGCCATTTCCTTGTCGACCAACGCGTCCTCTAGGTCAACTTCATGATCCTGGTGGGCCTTGGTGAGAGCCTCGTTGTCCTGCTGGAGAGCCTTCATTGCTTCTTTCATTTCCTGCATTTCACTATATTGAGACTGGCACTTGGCCTGAATCTTCTGTATAATGCCATTGAACCGGTCCCTCTCATCTTTAATCTGCGACAATTCTCTGAGTCTTTCCTGGTCCTCTGCATGCTGTTTCTCCAGATGCCGAATCTTCGTCTGCAGTGTCTCTATATTGCTATCTCGAGATGCTTTTGCTGCATGATTGCTGCTGACGGATGACGCAAGACTTGGCCGGGACGCTGTTGGTGCGGCACGCGAGCTCTCTGCAGGAGGATTGCTGGAAACGCTGGCAACGCTAGCTTTGCGAGTGGGCCCACGAATGGTGGAGGGTGGAGGTGCGGCAACGGACTGTCGTTTGCTTGCTGGAGGTGGCCTGGCGGCAGTATTCGGCCTCGATGCTACGACGCTTGAGGGACGGGCTCTGGGCGTAGTCGTTGGAGGTTTGGGTTTCGGAGCGGCCGCTTTAGGGGTCGAAGGCGGCGGTGGAGCTGGTGACGATAAGATAGTTGCAATACTTGAATCACGTATGAACAATCCGTGGCCAGGTGGGCACGAGAAGTAGCGTTCTCCTCGCACCGACCCATCGTTTTTTCCAGTAGGCGTGGGAAGCTCTATGCCTACAAATATACCATCGGATACGTGGATAGGTCCCACATATCGAACTATTCCTTGCTGCTCGCTGGTAGTTTCGACCGTCTGGCCGACCTTGATTGCACTCATAGCGAATATGAGCTAGCCTGAGATACTACCGAGAGTGTACAAAGAAGCCGATATAAAATAGCTGGCGGTATGAAGCAGCCGCGACGCGTCGGGAGCTTGGTGCGGGCAATGTGAAGTGCAATTGCGGTCAATTGACTTCAGAAAAACGACGGATTGAGAACCAGTAAGACTGGAGGTTCGAAACAACACGGCAAGCAACTCGCAAAGCGTGCAGTCGTGACATGCAGCATTTGGCGGTTGCTGATGCGATGCGTTGTGTGTACAATACAGAAGGGTCCAGGACGGAGCATCCATGAGACTCCCGCGGGAGTCCTGTCTTGGCGCGGCGATGATTCGCAGATGGCTCGGGCGAATAACTCGTGGTTGGTCTCTCTTGACGCATGCATGACCAAGAGCATGCTACGTTTTATGGCAGGTTACAGCAACGACATTATATCTAATTCGTTGAAATAATCAGTTTTTGATTCAGCGTGGAGCAATAAACTCATACGATAGCAAAACCATGGCTTCAGTCATAGAAAACATCATTCTATCATTATCCTTACATTCATGATAAGTATATATGCTGCAATCATCGTACAACACCTCCGTCTTGATTCTACAACTAACACGCAGACTCCTCTACCCCCTTCATGAAGCCTCCAACTCCCTGATTCTCTGCTCAATATCAGGAACAGCTCTAAGCTGCAAATCGATATCTTCTTTCTCGCTAGTCACACGTTAGCACTTGTCCATAAACAACAACGACGAGCGAAACGAAGATTCTCAAGGCAAGAAGGGGGCCAAACTTACTCCTCTAAAACCGCCCTCCTCTCGGCGTCCAGACCTCCAAAATAGAATCCTCCCTGCCCATCAAACTGCAGAATGCGGCAGTGATATTTCCACAAACTGCGCCTGTGCGACACAGTCATGAGCGTGATGCCTAGTTTCTTCGCTTCTTCGTACATGACTCTTTCCACCTCGAGCGTCACGCTGCTCGTGCACTCGTCTAGAATCGCATACCGCGGTTTGTGATAGAACAGCCTGGCCATGGCGACGCGCTGCTGCAGGCCTCCTGAAAGGACGTCTTCCCATTGAGCTTCTGCGTCAAAGCCGCCGGGGCGATCAACTAGTGACTCGAGATTGAGAGTAGCAAGCACAGCGAGGAGATCGTTGTCGGTGATGGACTTGGAATGCATGTCGTGGAGAGAGTCTGGGTAGATGATCTGCTGGCGGAGCGTACCGCGAGACAGATATGGTCGTTGCGGAATGTAGAAGATGTCTTCGAATGGTGGTTTTCGTACTTTGCCTCCGTACACAGGCCACAGGCCACCGAGGATGCGGAAGAGACTACTCTTGCCACATCCGTTGGGGCCGACGATGAGAAGGTGGTCGCCGGGTTTCACATGGAATGATAGTGCACGGACGAGGACATCGCCGTTGGGAGAGACGATGGGTACATCGACGAATTCGATGTCCTCGCCCTCGGTGACTGTACCACGACCTCGCAGGACAGCGGCGTTTTCTTCTGTATCGGCAGAGGAGACGAGTTTCTTTTCGAAATGACCGGCTTGGATGTCGTCGATTACGTCGAGGAGAGTAGAGACACGCGAGGTGTAGCCTGCAAGTTCGGTGATCTCCTTGTACGAGAACATGACGCGCCCGAATGCGTCGCTGGACATCAGGAGCATGCGGCGGTTTGTTACGAAATCTGTAACGGCGCTGGTCAGTAAACCAAATCCCGAATATTTGTAGGTGGAAATATGCGACAACAGCGTACGTACTCTCGGTGCGGTCCCCCATGGTCATTCCACCCGTGCCAGGTACCTTGAAAAAGACCGGTACACTGCAAAGCATCAAGCCCAAAGCACCCCAGAAGTATTTTATCACAAAGTCCTCCATGATTCCATGGTAGAATCGCCGTCTCAGTATGCGGTTCACGTGCTTGATGAGCGTGAAATAGCCCTTGTCGAGTGTGTCCTTCTCCGCCTCATGTCCGGCGTAGAGCGCTACCTCCTCACTCCAGTCGATCAGTCTTGAATGCTGAAATCTAAATTCTCCTTCCAATCTTGCCTCATCCGCCACGTACTTGCCAAATGGCGGGGTCAGCGCCCTCATGACGTTTGCCGAAATCTGAACTAAGAGGGACATGAAGAAGAGACCTTCGCCACCAACGCTCCGTGAAAGTGAGTAGTTGTATATTATGATGTCGAGAACAGGTTTCGCGAGGTTCGAATATAGTTCCGCAAGGGAGTTTGAGAATTTGGCTACGTCGACGGTAATAAGTTGATCGGCATTTGCGATGCGGTCATCCAGGGCGCTGAGCGTGTAAAAGGTCATTTGCGAGAGATACTTGGAATGGATGTAGTTTGTGAGGCGAGTCCGGTACTGAAGGGAGAGTTTGCACTGGTGATATGACAGCTGTTTATGTTAGCAACCTCAGAGCATTCATCCTCTATGCTGGGTTCCATGTTCTTCGCCACAACTCAAGAGCACAGTTCTTACATACCATACTGTTTGTGAACGTCGCAGGTACTGCAACTGCCATCCACCACACCAAGCCCATCAAAAACTCTCGTCCTTTCCCCCTTACGAGAGCGCTGACTAGCCGTCCATCTAGTTCAGCGACGTACAAGCTGATCATCGTCCTTAGCACCAAAAAAACACTGTGCCCAATGACTAGCCTGAACTCCTTGCTCTTCCAGCCAGGTATGCATATCCGCAGCAGCCTCAGCAGATTCTTGAAAAACTCGCGATTTAACTCAACTTTCTTCCTGCCCGTAGCCTCACCTTCGCCTCCCGTCGTCTTGTCCGCTGTCTTGGAGGCCCGGCGCAGAGCGGCAGCTTTTTGCTCGGCGATGGCATTCCGGATGCGGTTTATGAGCGCAACGAATAAGGTGAGGTAGACTGCGCGTGATATGCCTGTTCGGTGCTGCAGGTAGAGTCGCGTGAGGTCGGATACGATAGCTTTGGCTGAGGCGCTGTCGAAGCGGTGGGAAGATATGGGTTTAGAAAATACGGCCATAGCTATCGTGGGGAAGGCATTGGTGGTGTGCAAGGGTACTTGCCGTACGCGCGCTGGAATGACGCGCTCAAGGCGGGGAGTTCACGACGATGGTCTGTCTATACGAGCTGCCGTGTCACTAGTGCGCCGGAAAATGCGGCCTGCCTCTGCGCAGGGGACCGATGGAGCTTGCGTGTTAGAAATGTGCTGTGAAATGTAGATTTGCAGAACGGGTGTCCCATGAGAGAATGCCGGAGTCGGTGTCGGTGGTCTGTCGCACATGCGGCTTGCGGCTTGCGGCATGTGAACCAGTGCCTCGGCTACCCCACAAAAACGTAAGCTGGGGAAAGGAAGCTTTCACATGAACGACTGGAGTCTGGAGCAGCCGCAGATCCACCAATTACTACAGGCCGCACATCACCAGGGTTCACACCATTTGAGAAACATGGTAGAGCCATTGAATACAACAACTATTACTCCATCTGTCTAATACGAAAATGGGTGTACAGCATAGGTTTCCTTCTTCTCCGGATATGGCGCAACTGGTATGTCCAAAAATTCGGGATACAAGTACCAGGCCAGGTTCCGCTTCTCCTCTTGCGCGATGCTCATACCATTGCCCAACCAAGCCAGCCTGTTTGCCTCCTTACCCATGCCTTTCAGTTTGCTGTCGGTGTCGTGGTCCTCCAGCTCATCCAGATAGACATAGTTAAAATCCTCCCATCGCGGACTTCGCATCGCCTCGACGCAATGAAGAGTGCTTCCTGGCCAGAGACCCACAATCGCGCCTGTACCCTTGTTCCTGTACCAACTCCTGCACTCATCGGAAAATACGGTGCCCTCAAAATATGCGTCTATGTACTGAATGAAGTCCCGCTCTCGCGTTTCTTTGACAACCATGGATGCAATGTTGTCTTTTTGGATCTTGCGAATGGCTTTAATGATGTAGTCGCCTACTGTCTCGATCATCGTTGTTAGGCTGCCAGACCCAATCGCTGCGTTGGGCCCAAGCATGCTGAAAAGGTTGGGAAATCCGGCAACTGAATGGGAAAGATAGTTTACCGCACGATCTTCCCATTTCTTCGTTAATGAAAGTCCATTGCTGCCGGTGAGAGGGAATGGAGGTGGTGCGGAAGATTTGAACCCTGTGGCGCATACAAGGGCATCGATCTCGTGTGACTTGCCGTCGGCGGTGTGAACGGCTGATTCGGAGATGCGGGTTATAGGCGATGTAACGAAGTCAACATTTGGTTGCGTCAAAGCCTCGAGATATCCCGGGCCAGGCGTCAGCCGGCGACACCCAGGCGAGAATGAGGGTAGGAGCGCTTCAAAGATCTCAGGATGGGTCTTGAGTCTCTCTTTCATGTGCTGATGAAACATGTCCTTGGAGCCTATTTGAAGAGCCGTCCCTTTAATTGTGACCTCGTGGATCCCGTTTCCATCTTCCTCGACCAGGAGTCTGAACTTGTGGTAATACTCTGGGTCATTTGCAAATCGGTCGCGTAGCTCTTTAGGAATGACTACGCCTTCAAAGCCATACTTATCCCAGAGGTGGTAACTGAAAGGCGGAGATATCCATGTCTTGCTGCGCACGAAAGTGCTGACGTGCGTACCCGGTAATCGTTGGAGAGAAGGCACAATTTGAATGGAAGACGAGCCTGAGCCAATGACGCCAATCCGCTTGTTTTCAAAGTCATAACTGATTCGCCATGTTAGTCGACGGGAAGAGCGACCAGGCAGTTTGATGAGTGTCTTACGCTTCATTCCAAGTCGCGGAGTGCATAATTTCGCCTTTGAAAGTGTTCAGACCCTCTATCTCTGGCCAAGAAGGATTGTTCAAGTTTCCCCTTGCAGAAATCACAACGTCTGCCTGGTCATGAATCATCTCATCTGTCACCAGATTCTTCACTGTGACGTTCCATTTGGCAGTCTTGTCGTCCCAGTGGCAACCCTCGACCTGGTGACGCAGCTTAATGAATCGATCCGCAGAATACTTTTGCGCTACATCTTGAAGATATGATTGGATCTCTGCCGCTGGCGCATACAACGACGACCAGTTTGGATTTGGCTGGAAAGAATACTGGTACGAGTGTGCTGACAAGGGATATCAGCATCACACTAACACAGCTTGAGATTAGAAGTGACAAGACTTACAAGGTACGTCGCATGCACAGCCCAGATATCTGTCTTTCGTGTCAACAACAGAACACTCGTCTCGAAAATTAAGCCAAGTTGATGTTCGTGGCATGCTAGCAAACCCACTGCAACAAAGCTCACTTGTGAGAAATAGAGGTTCTTGGCTTACCTGTTCTCATACCAAGTACCCCCGACGCCAGCATTTTTCTCATAGATGACCAAATCGACGTTTCTTAGCCGCTCAGGTATACGGATTCCACAGTATATTCCAGAATAACCCGCACCAATAACGATGACTTTCAAACGGCGAAAGTTCTCCACTGGCGCATTGTGAAGCTTGAAAGATGCTTGCGTAGTACCAGCAACACCATTTGTTCTACTACTGTGTGGGATCTCCAGTGCATCGACAGGCAGATTCGGTACTGCAGACATTGTAGATGACTATAGAGGAGAGAAAGATGTAGACAATGTAGTGTATGACGTGTAGCCAGAAGTGGTCATGCGACCTATATCCAAAACTCTATTGTTCAAGATCGGGGCTATGAGATCGTGTAGTATACAATTAGAAGGTATATCAAAGACATGGGTCGCATGAAGGATGAGCAAAAAGAAAAGAGGAAACAGTAGCACTTTTCTTAAGTGGCGGGCTACGGCCATCGTCTTCATCGCGCCGCGGTCGGCCGCATCATACAAGTGCCGAAGCAATGGGTCCCCATCGTTAGGCCAAAATATCCGTAGTGGATCCAGGTTAGTATCCGGATATCAAATACGGTAGACGACTAGGCTGCCATGTTCAGCCTATCAAGATGCGAATGACTCCGCAGCTGACAGAGGCGCCACCCCCTCGATTTGTCGACTCCACAACTCCACATTAGCCCCCCACTGTCTACGTGATCCTCACGATTCGCGACGGCAGAGGATTATTCCCGCAGTGACCGGGGTAAACGACTCGGTATTTCTTCTTTCGGACAATACAGTCGGGCTCCCACGTGGATAAGGAGACGCTTGTGCCACAAGCTGAAGGATAGCTGCTGTGGGAGACGCAATTCGTGTTCATGTGTCGGTGCCTGCGACTACCTTGGCACCGTGATAATAGCAATCTATAACGGCGGTATTAGTGCATGGACGCAATCAACCTTGGGAGGCCTAACATACCTGATTTCCAAGGGCAATTGATAACCGGGAGCTGTCTGGATCCCAACCGAGACTAAATTCGCCATCTATCCCGGGGTTCCATTTATCGCTTGGCCATTCACTGGCCCGCCATGTTGCTACCAGGCCGTTCCTTTTTTCGGCATCCCATACGGTCACGGCATCTGGACCTGCCGCTGCTAAAAGCACTCCATCCGGAGAGAAAGCAATCTTGAAGGCCTGGGTACCATCGGTCGTAGGGAGAGATTTAATGCATTTGAATGGCTCGTTGGCATCCCATATCCGCGCGGCGCCAGACATGGAGCTTGTAGCAAGCAGCACCGAAGGCTCAGAAGAACCATTGTTAAGTTGCTTAGTAGCCGGAGTCGGGCGGAATGCAAGGTCGGTAGCGTATTCGTCAGGGTATTCATGGGTTTGCAGCTGAATTGAGTCGTTGGGATGGAGGATACCCAAGAAATTTTTCTGGTCTTCTATTCCAAGCACGGCTATAATACCCGACGCAGGGTCGTGCTTGACCGTTTCCCATTGTATATGAGTATCCAACGTTCGCTGGGTGGTCAGGGCGTCGGTGACTTCGTATATCTTGAACAACTTGATGCCGCAAACGACAAAGGCCGAGTCGCTAATCCACTGCGCATCCAGAATGGCCGTTTCTGTGAACTCGGTCCATGTTGGGATGGAGTCGCTGTCGTTTTTCCACACTTTGATGGAGCCCTTTTCCCCGTCTGTCGAGATTGACAGCAACAACTTGCGCTCCGAGTTCCAGCGAAGCGTGTTGATAAGGCCTGCAGTGGAAGAAATAACATTGGAGGTGGTGCCGCCTTCGGTCAACTTGATGAGCTTGTCCATCATCATCTTCTCGCCTAGCTCGTTGGAACACTGTTCGCGCGCGGAGACGGTTAGCTCATCCTCGGAATGCCAACACAGAGCAGTGATGTCAAAGTTTTCGACTGGCAGGGACATGTCGACGGTGTGGATAGGCGGGAGCTGTTCCTGACTGGCGGCTTTGCCGACGACGTGGACCTGGAGGAGAGACTTTCCTGCTGCAAGCAACACGGGCGACTCGATTGGGCCCCATAGCGTGTGCTGGACCAGTTTCTCGGGATTGGCATGGCGGGGGACAAAGACGGTGCCCGGGGCGAGATCAGCGACGGCAACAGTGTCTGTCTGGATCTCGGCATCTTGGCCAATGCTGAGCGTGGACAGCGGAATCTCGGCGACAGTGAGAGACTCAGCCTCGGAGACGACTGGCTCTGAGTCGGCCCTCAGGCTGTTGGGGACATGGGGCGCGCCATTGTGCTCAATGTCCATGGCATCTCCATTGACCTGGGGCTCGGGACGCGGTTCGACGCCGTTGGTGGGCTTCGCCTTCTTGCGCTTGAGCGTCTTCTTGGGCGGTGGGTCTGGGATGGCGCCGTTGGCCTCGGTCGCAAGTTCGTGGGCGGGGATGCCCTTGTCGAGGGTCAGGAGGCTGCCGTTGCGTGTGTAGGGGCGGCCATGGTCAGGGCCAAAGCGGTATCGCGGCGCCGTCTGCAACAGTTAGCCAGGGCGCAATGCGAGGGAGCAAAGGCAGATGCGACGTACGTTGCAGGCTTCGGCGCGCAGCTGGTCGAAGCACATGCCATCCTGCACAAGGCGGACGAGGGCGTGGGGCTCGATGTTGGCGGCGAAGGGGAGCGTATCCGGGTCGCGCAGCCAGCATCGCGAGAGGTGGAGGGCGGCGTTACCGAAGCCAGCTTCTTGCAGGTATCGCCATACTAGACCACGCGTCAGAGAAGCAGGCCAATGTAGGAGCGCCGGGCCGGGGCAAGGTACCGAGATAGTTGATCGCGTTGCTGCTGAGAGTCTCCGCCATGGCGCATTATGTGAGCGCTGTGAGCGCCTGGGGCTGGGGCTGGGGGGTGCTGGGTGGGGTTGGTGGTGATGCTGGAGGAGCTTCGACGCCAGGCGGATGCGATGTGGACGAACTTGAGCATATGTCGTTCGGACGGCGCCTGGCTTGGTCCCCACACGCCCTGTCGTCCGAGCGCGCCGATCACAGCACCACCAAGCACATTCACCACCCACCAGCTCAGCTGCCTGCCAACACCACCACGCCCCCCGTCGACGACGCCCCGGCGCCATGGCCCGCATCAACCTCCCGCCGCTTACCCGGGGCATCCTCGCCGCCCTCGTCCTGCTCACTCTGCTCAACTTCGCCCTGCGCCCAAACGCCAACTGGGTCGAGAAGGTCGAGAAGCCGCTGATAGGCGTGGGCAACGGCGTGCCCTGGCTGGCCATTGTGCCCGGCTTCTCCGTGCCCTGGTATCCCTGGACCTTCGCCCTGGCGACCGTTGTCGAGCAAAATCTCCTCGGCCTCATCACCACCGGCCTCACTCTCTTCTATGGCGGCCGTTACCTCGAGCGCGCATGGGGGTCGCACGAGTTCACAAAGTTCATGCTCTTTGTCGCCATGATCCCAAACATCCTGACCTACCTGCTGTACCTCGTCGCTTTTGTCCTGATGCGCAAA
The DNA here is from genome assembly GCA_020744315.1 of Curvularia eragrostidis. Classification (NCBI taxonomy): domain Eukaryota; kingdom Fungi; phylum Ascomycota; class Dothideomycetes; order Pleosporales; family Pleosporaceae; genus Curvularia; species Curvularia eragrostidis. The sequence continues at coordinate 58,470 of JAIRCK010000070.1, read as the reverse complement.
GGCTCTCTCATGTGCGTTTCCTTGCTTCCTCTCGAGACCTCGCGCTAACGCAGGCCAGCCACACGACCATTTCCGGCGGCATTGCCATCCAAGCCGGCTTCCTCGTCTCTTTCAAGCAGCTCGTTCCCGAACACACGGTAGCCATTGCCAAGGGCCTCATTCGCATGCGCGTGAAGCACTTCCCCGCCATCTTCCTGCTCACAAACACAATCTCTGGCCTGATCCTGGGCACCGAGACAGCCATGTTCCTGGCCTATTTCGGCTTCATGACGGCCTGGATCTACCTTCGCTTTTACCGTCTGAGCCCGTCCCTTTCGTCCACCGCTACGGGTGACGGCTCCGTCATTCGTGGAGATGCTTCTGATACTTTCAGCTTTGCCCATTTCTTCCCCGAGCCAATACAAACACCCATTGGCGCTTTTGCAGACGGCGTCTACAACATGCTTGTGTCCCTCGGAGTCTGCACACCTTTCACTGATCGGGACATTGATGCGGGTAACGAGCAGGCGACGGCTCGCGCCGAGGGTGGCCTCCCCAGCATCATGAACCCCAACAGCCGAGGTGGCCGTGGTGGAGCAACACGTGCAGAAGCGGAGAGGAGAAGAGCGTTGGCTCTTGAGGCATTGAATCAGAGGCTGAACGCTGCAGCATCCCGTGCTCCCACTTCTGCTGCGCCAGCTGCCGTCTCGGTGTCTGGGCCATCAGAATCACTGGGCGAGACAAACTACGAACCCGACCGACCCGAAGTTTCGGAAAGACCAGCGGCTTAATACAGTCACTATTAGAATCAGACCGAATATATCGCCCTCGTAGGAGTCGCAGCTACCCATATATCATGATCCGGCCTAAGCAAGCGTCTCTGGGCCAGCCAAGGACTGTTGTTTTGTTCGAACGCAATACATTAGATCGGTGTCGAGACTCCTTGTTGCAGCAATCTTTAGTATCTCTGCATCCTTTGGAGGAAAATAGATGGCGCGCCCTCTTGGATCGAATAAGAGCCTCTGTGTATTCGTTTTGTCCGCCTTACAGTTGTAAACGTTGGATGTTGGAACATCACGCACACGGCTATGAATCCGTTCAAGCTCGTGTTGCCCACAGTCGGTGGGACAGTGAGTACCCCGCGTGTATGTAGAATAGTCACGTGCTGCCTATGTTCGGCTGACAGGAGAAAGCCGCGTTAGCCCATTACGGCCGAGGTGACTGGACGCGGTAGACTACGCGCCCAAGGACACATATCCGCCACAACCATGATAAAAAAAAAGATCGCAAACTGCGTGCATGTCCCAGGTCTTTTCGTGTCCTACCACCAGAGCATCTCGTTTTTTCCGCAATCTTGTACGGCGTGATGCAGTCCAGGAGCAAAGTGTGGGGTTCTGAGCGCGTGCTCGCCAAGGCCGAAAGTGCGGAAGTGCAAGTGCGGCGAGCGAGAAAAAATTGTTTATCATGCTCTCCCTCCCCACTAGATCGTTCTTACTTTCCAATAACCATGAGCTCGCACGCCATCGCCACCACCAAACGGGACAAGAAACCCGCGACGACTCCCCGCAGACGACGAAGACGTCCCCACTGATCGTACTGCTACCACAGTCCAAGCATTCTTGCTATACATAGCGACTGGCTCGGCCCGTTATTTCAACACACACATCCCATTCTATCATATCCCACTTGAGGGAGTTGATTTGCCAACCCGCCTTCTGCACAGCCGTGTACGAAGACAACCAGGGTACGTAGTTGCAATTTCTCCCCCAATTCATGCCTGTCACTATGATGATCTCGTCATTATTATAAAAGATGTTAGACTTGCGATTACCCATGAGCGCACCAGGACTTGCTGAGAGACAAACCCCGCCTTCACCGTGCCTTCCGCGTCTTCCGAGAGAGTACTGCAACTGACACGTTTTAGTATACACACTCAAGGACATACCTCGAATATTCTTCCGCTCGACTTGACGTCAAAATGTGTGGTATCATTGCTGTCATCCACGGCGACCCCAAGTCGCAATCCGCTTCGGTCGAGGTCCATGATGCTCTCTATCTCCTTCAGCATCGCGGACAAGATGCTGCTGGTATAGTCAGCTGCAGCGCTGGCGGTCGTTTCCATCAGTGCAAGGGCAATGGCATGGCCTCCAAGGTCTTCCAGGATGGCGCCCGTGTTTCCGATCTCCCCGGCTTCATGGGTCTTGGCCATCTACGATACCCCACAGCCGGCAGCAGCGCAAACTCCGAGGCTCAGCCGTTTTATGTGAACAGCCCCTACGGTATCTGCATGACCCACAACGGCAACCTCATCAACGCTCCCGCACTGCGCCAGCGACTTGACCACGAAGCCCATAGGCACATCAATACCGAGAGCGACAGTGAGCTTATGCTGAACATCTTTGCCGATGAGCTCAACGAGACGGGCAAGGCACGTATCAACGCCGACGACTGCTTTGCAGCATTGGAGAGGATGTACAAGCTGTGCACTGGTGGATGGGCATGCACTGCTATGCTTGCTGGTATGTATACAAGACGCCCAGATAAGGCAGCCCCTAGGATCACAGAGATGCTGATTATGTATAGGATTCGGACTCATTGGTTTCCGCGACCCCTATGGTATTCGCCCCATGGTCCTTGGATCTCGGCGGTCGCAAGACGGTCACGGCATGGACTACATGATGGCTTCCGAAAGTGTAGCACTTGTTCAGTGTGGCTACAAGGACTTTCAGGACATTCTGCCCGGTCAAGCCGTCATCATCGAAAAGGGCAAGGAGCCAGTCTTCCGACAAGTCGCTAAGCAGGAATCCTATACCCCGGATATCTTCGAGTACGTTTACTTCGCCCGACCAGACTCGGTCATTGATGGTATCGACGTGGATGAGAGTCGACGCAATATGGGCTTTACACTCGCAGAGACAATCAAGAAGCAGTTGGGCCCTGAGAAGATGGCTGAGATCGATGTCGTAATGCCAATTCCAGAGACGGCTATTACATCGGCTTTGTGCGTCGCCGAAGCCCTCGAGAAGCCCTACGTACAAGGCTTTGTTAAGAACCGCTACATCTTCCGCACGTTCATCATGCCATCGCAAAAATTGCGCCAGAAGGGTGTCCGGGCGAAGCTCAACCCGATGAAGAAGAAGTTTGACGGCAAGAATGTGTTGCTTGTCGATGATTCAATCGTGCGCGGTACAACATCCCGTGAGATTGTACTCATGGCACGTGAAGCTGGCGCCAAGAAGGTCTACTTCACCTCATGTGCGCCGCCCATTACCAACGCCCATATCTACGGTATTGATCTGGCCTCTTCTTCGGAGCTTATTGCCCATCACCGCGATTCGACAGCCATTGCCAAGCACATTGGTGCCGACGATGTCGTTTACCAGAAGCTCGAGGACCTCGAAAGAGCATGTGCGCGCTTGTCTCCTCGAGATCCGGCGACCCAAAAGTTCGAAGTGGGTGTTTTCTGTGGCAAGTATGTTACGCCTGTAGACGACGGCTATTTTGAGCACCTTGAAAGGGTCCGAGGCGAGAGCCGAAAACAGAAAGTCATGGAAAAAGCACGTGAGGCGGTTGTTCATGGCACAGCCAACCCGCAGCAGGTGCGCATGGCTGCCAAGGGTGTCGTAAGTTCCAACTGAAATCCTAGTTCTAGCTACTGCGTGTGACTAACGAGTATTACAGGAGGTCGACCAACATGGAAATGTCATCCCGTCAGATGGTGGCGCTGGATCACCCGATCGGCAGCCGACAAACGGCAGTAATGGTTCTGCAACTGATGCCTTGGCTAGCAACAGCGAAGAGCCTCGCGTTACTAGCAGCCAGGACATCAGCCTACACAACATGAATGACTTCAACTAAATGCTGCTGGGGCAAAGGGTTGGATACCTTTGTGGTTGTCATGGGCCATAAACTATCTCGTCTGGTGACCAATCAGGGCGGCTTTCTCCTTTACGCGACATGACACGATTCTGAAAAGTTACGACTGGAATGATTTTAGAGGTTCATAGAAAAGACTCGAAAAAGGTGCAAAGCCTCTTACGCTGAGTCGATGGTGAGATCGAGTGTGAGCATCTGCTCACATTCTCTCCCTTAGGATATAATCCAACAGCTGTTCACACAAGCCTCTGGGCTAGGCCCGTCAGCCGGGTGTTCCCGTCTTGTTGCTGCATGCACATTACCCCATTTTGGTTGCTATGTATCCTGTGTCTTACCAGGCTGCAGCGTATTGCGCCCTAGCTCCCGGATGCGGATAGACTTCCTACAGGAACTGCGCGTCTGTGTATCTTCATGCTTAGGCAGGTACTTTTTCACATCGGGCCATGTCCATGCCAAGCCATAATGATGACTTACTGTCATACATTTGGTTTCTAGGAGAGCGCTATCTCACTCGTTACTCGAATAAGATTAACCTTCGTAAGGCAGCCTTCCGGACATTTCACTGATGTTCCCTTTGCACACCACGAATGTTGGCACTTCGTCATCACAACTGAGCAGTCGGCTTACAAACGCCGCCTCTCAGCCCCAGCGTGTCTATGCTTGCCCAAAAGAGCAACTTGCGCTTGCGGGCCGGACTTTGCAATGGTGGCTCGCCAGTCGCATTTGTTCCCCAGAACCAAGACCAACAATGCTCGTATCCATCAACGTCTATGCGTCGTCATAGCTTTAGTCCAGCAAATGATAAACGTCCCTCCCTATGTCCTGGTTGGTAATGAGTCTGCTTACAATGTTGAAGCCACTGCGTCAGACGCCTGTACCCCCACGCACTGCACCTATGTGAGTACTATTCCGCGATGAGGCGTTGCTGTTGTTGAATGTGACCAACAAAACTGCAAGCCCATCAGATCGTGAGGACAAGCTCGACCTCGTATTCTACACACCGGTTACAAAGCCACAATGGACTTTGACAGTAGAATCGCTTTAGAGGCAGACAAGCGATGGTGATGGTCTGACTGAATATCAAAGAAATGGGGTATAAAAGGGCTTGAGAGAGCAGCGAAAAAAAGAATGAAGAACAGAACAAGACACAGACTTAGCTCACTGCAATCACTCTTCTCTTCATAGAAAATTCAATCAACTCCCGATTCAAAATGCAGTTCACCTCTGCCGTTACCGTCCTCGCCATCATGGCTGCCTCTGCTTCTGCGCAGATTCAGCTTGACAACGTTGCTTCTTGTGCGTCTCCTCCTCGTCCTGCGCCTCTCTTCTCCCTTCTCTCAGAAAACCATGCCTTTCGTTGTCTGAGTTATTAACATGCAAAAGTCGAAACCTACTCTAATGCTGGCTGTCAACCTCCCGCCTCGCAGAACCAAAACATCAACAGTAACACCTGCATCTTCCTGCCCCAGCAGAGCGCCAAGGTCTACTACTTGGAGAAGACGAGGGCCAACTGTCAACGTGAGTGTTACCGGATCGTTCCCTGTCTTTTTTCATTATTTTTTCATGAGAAGCTGATAGCATCGTCCAATAGTCCGCTTCTACGCCTCTTCAGACTGCAGTGGTACACCCACCGATATTATCACATCGGCTCCTAGCGACTGCTTGAATGTTGCGACCAAGCTTTCGTACCAGGCCATTTGCTCTTAAAAGGGCTCAACTTTGGCAGCTAGGTTATTCTCCTTTGCAATGGTACGTCGCGAGTAAATGGATAGACAGGAGAGGTGGCGGGCTGGCAACAGCAGGATAAGGGGGGTCAAGGACGATGGTAGGAAAAAAAGGACGCTCTTTAACTTTTGTGGTGGTTCTGTATGTAGTCTGGACATTCGAGACTCTGCTTCGTCATGTTCAACACATGGCAGGTGTGAGTTGGAGAGCAATGGCTAGGCAGAATATAGAGATTACCTGTTGTGATTCCAGTGCCTTGTTTCAGTAAACGTGCTGGCTTTTTGATTGAGGTGAAGGCTTAGTGAGCAAAGACTCAATAATATAAATGTTACTTGAGCTCATTCCTGCGTACTAGCACTATGCTTAAGAAGTATAAGATGATTATTGGATGGGTTTCTTGTCAATCTAAGAAGCTAGTGATAGGAAAAGGAAAAGAAGACAGCAAAGTGAAAACATGGTTTTCGTATACACGTTATAGTCATAGCATAATCGTTCGCTTTATTCTAGAGGTTGTGAAGTTCCTCTAAGTCGCTTGGTGTTCAAAGGTGGATGTTAGCCACCTAGTCCCCCACTACGCAGCTTGCCCCACCAAATTCGGCGCGTCGCGTATTGCCATTATACCACCGCGACCCCTTCACATGTACAGCAATCTGACGCGAACCGCCAAATACACCAGTTACTCAAATACATTGCAATGCCTTCAATACCTCTACACGTCGCTCCTTCTCCGCCAATGCGCTCACAGGTCGAGAATCCTCTGCCCCAGCTGCTTCATACGCCCTCCGGCCTGGGCCTTCTTGAGATACAAGGCACCGTCCACTTTCCTCTTCCCACTTCCTCTACTGAGTCTTCTACACAAATCGGCAAACTCGTCTTTCCATACTACAACCCTGACATCAACGATCCTAGCGACATGAAATGGATGAAGCGTGTCTACATGTACGTTGGCAAGGGGCAGAGGATGACGGGCGAATGTAAGAAGCTGGCCAAACCCATTGCCGTGATACGCAAAAGGGAGCGAAAAGTCGATGAGGACGTTAGCATGGGAGGTACAGGGACCGACCATGAAAATGAGGCAAGCAAGGATGAGGAACTGGAGATTGTCGAGGTTGTACGGTACAGAATTGTGTTCTCTGCCAGACCAGAACCTATATCTGGCGTCGCGGAGGCATCGTGAGATGGTGGCGCTAAGTACGGTACCGGTTGGTTTGGGTTTCGCTTCGCGGCGCGCAATATGCGATTGAACGGACCATGGACGCCCGCCAAACACCCAATTTCACAGATCTGGCGAAACAGACATTGCATCCGTATGGACGGGTGGTTCTATCACACGTCTGAATCGCGTTAATGCTACGTCAACTGGACTTTAACGTGACTTTTGACGGCCAGGTCAGAAAGATTTACCCATTTCCCTAGGCAGATCACCAAAGCCTTGCTCCAATGGTTAGCTGTCTTGTACCCGCGCACCTGGTTTGCAAAGTTGTGCTCAATTCCCAGTGATTTCCAGAAGCGATTTGGAACGCCGTGAAACAGGGTTACCTAAATTGTACCTGGGGTCGACAGGCTTTCTGCATTATCCACCCGCTACCCAAGCATAAAACTTTAGCCAGTAGCGTTTGAGGACCGCAATCAAGCAATTTAGGCTCCGCAAAACATATTGCCGCTCTATCCTTGTCTCGGCGTCCGGGCCTAGTCCTGCAGACATGGGGGATTACTTTATCCACTTTACGCGGCGGTCACGGTCCGACGTATAAATGGTGTGGGCACTATTAGTTTACATCACATGGCGCATCTTCAGGGAGCTGTCTGAATTATGTAGCAGTATAAATACGATGCCTAAATCCTCTGTATGCTTCAACGATTACTAGACAGAGTGTTTTGTTTCTCTAAGTCACTGTCATTGCTATATACCCAGAATGCATTACACAACAACAACTTTTCTGGCTCTACTAGCCAGTACTGCGTCGGCTGCTGCTGTCGGCGACTGGCAACAATGTACGTTCTATGCATCTACTTTTGCACAGGGGCTAACTCTAGCACAGGCGGTGGCATAAACTGGACTGGTGGAACAACCTGCAACTCTGGTTCTGGCTGTGTCAAGCTAAAGTACGATACCTATTTATTTGCGAGAACTTTGCAAGCAATTTCTGATTATCTTCAGTGATTACTACTCCCAGTGCCAGCCCGGAGCAGCCCCTGCGCCGACCCCGGAACCCACGCCTACTACTACATCTGCTTCAAGCGACCCTGCTCCGAGCAGTCCAGCCGTTAGCAGCACGCCCGCAGGTAGTGGACCCGGAACAACACTTCAGAGCGGCTACTACTGGATCCGTGCGGTTGCCGCGCCCAATTTCCACAAGTACATGCAGACGTATCCCCTCTACTCGACCGGCGCTGCGCTACTAGGCGACTACACGACAGCTGGCCAGTTCCAAGTCGTCTCTGGCCAACTCGTACAGCTCGTTTCCGCGCCTGGTGCGCCTGTCAAACTGCTTTACGCCAATGTTGCCGAGGAGCGCTCCATCAACAACATGTCTCTTGCTGTAACGTTTTCAGAGACCAAGAACACGTACGGCACATTTGCGTTTGGCGGCGACGATTTGGAGTGGAGTGTGGCGGGCGTGGACAGGCCGAATAAGAGCGCGTGGTATGTGTGCACGGGACAGAAAATGTATATCAATTTGGGGAATTACTTGTATCAGACGCCGAGTGGGTGTGCGGATCAGACGATTCATTACTATAATGATAAGACGGCGAATAACTAGGGTACGGTTGCGGGAGTGTATGCATTGAGCTTTTTGTTTTGTTTTTAAAGACGAAACGAAATACAAACTGTTGATTTCTTTTCAATATATCATGCCACAAAGGGAATATGCCATCGACCCGTTTCTGGATCTGACTCAGGTTTCATCAAGCAGGTATCGTGGATGGAGAAAAAAAAATTAGAGACGCCCCGTTTCCATTGTGATTTTTGACTGCCTATGAACAACGTCTCACTCTTCTTTGTCCTCCTCAAGTCCAACGCCCCCCAGCCTCCCTGCTACCTAGTGTTGAACAGGCCATAAAAGAAGCGGGTGAGCATAGTCTTGAGATATTACAAAAGAACAAAAAAAACTCGTTGCACAAAATGCAACCATGTACCTTCCGCAGTATGTCTGGATGCCAGACTCGGCAGCCCAACTTCACTGCGGAAAAGAAAGAGTAGGGTTACAAATTTAGCAAGTGATTTTGAACGAGTTGGTAGGTCCCTTTGGTTCGCATTTGCCTCCATTGTTCTTATGTACTTCAGCAGTGCCGGTGCAGTCACTCGCTAGGTAGAGATTCACTGTACGAAGGTTCATGTGTCAGCTTCTCCTCGTTTTCCACATATTCTCAAAGGGAAGGGTTCAGAATGGGCGCCGTACCTTGGCAGGATGGAGAAGTAGCGTCAAATGTCTTGATGAAAGTGCTGCCGGGCCACATGGGGCTGCACTGATTGGGAGGCAGCTGAGAGCGCGTGTTGACGGAGCAGAAAGTGCCGGGTTCTGGGGTGCAGGCGGTGCAGTTGTAGGTGGTGAAGGAGATGGAGTCGTAGGCTACAGCTGTGGTGGAGAGGAGGATGATGCTGGAGAACCACGGGATGGGAGATGAGAGACGCATGTTTGGATATGTTCAAGGTGAACTGGTTTTTTTATGAAACAAAAGGATTGGGCTTGAGAGTTAAGAAGAGAAGATGAGCTCTGTGGTACTTTTTTCTTCTAGTAAAGTAGAAATGAATTTTATAGATCGACATGGCGATTTGAGGCGACCAGTGGGGCGTACGATGATGGTAGCGGTGGAAAATCCTCATGGTCGACTGATGACGGGCTGATTGTGGGACCGCGTTGGCATTCGTGTAACCCCCACCATGCTTTGTTGGGCTTACTTGAAAATCTGAAATTTTGAGATCTCATGGAAGGTATGTGTATTTCGTATACCAATAAGCAACTATAACACATACATCATGGGTGTGCGAACCCTAGGAGGCGTTTTCTGGTCAGCAATGGGTTGACCAATAAGCTTTTCATATATGGGTGTAAGACTCGCTTGCTAATGTTTCATTTAGGAAAAACTAGCGAACTTGTTGATGATCAGATGATTCTTCTCGTGGAGGATTTCAGAACAAGATGACCGTGTTGGTGGCGATACTAGTTGGGTCATCTTTCTGATGTTTGACTGAGTTTGTGCTTATGCAAGTCATAGCTCCCAGCAACGATCACTTTAGTCCTTTCGGAAACGTTGTTTTCTGATCTATCCAATACATGTGTCTTGCTGGGATGTCCGAAATAGCGGCGAGGCTTTTAGTTCCGCAAAGTCGTCATTGATCTCGTATCTTTTGCCATAGGGCGATACTCTTGTGCACCAGCTGATCAGCGAAGGCTATTTCCAAGTGTTTTCGAAAATCATCTTGGTGCTGTGACTCTCAGAGGCACAGTTAGTGAACATGGCGTGTATGTATGAGCAATCATGTAACGGCGATAAGAAGTGTCTACGATGGTCGGCTGGCGTTACGAGTTCCGTCTATTGGTTTGATTTGAAAACTCGAATTTAGCATCTCGATTCGAGATGGCTGGCCAAATTATCTCATGCAGGTGGTACATTATTTGTTAATTGGGATTGAATGAAATGAAGACTCGCGCGTTGTGCGCTAGAGTCCAAGGACTATTGCACTCACATTCTTATCCTATTCCATTGGCCATCTCTGAACTCTCGATCACACATTATAAGCGTTTGTAAATGACAAAATCGCATGACACCCATTTCAGCCAAGCCTTTTCGATGAGATCCATGTCCTTCATTTGCACATTCCAAAGGTAAACCCTCCGTGACCAGAGAAGCACAGTCCGCTGCCAAATGAAGTTAGTACTGAGCAGACCAACAGCCCCTATCCTGGGATTTCTTTGCATATAGCTAGCTTTTTTGACCTCATTGGAAAAGAAAGACGGAACATACAGCAGATCGTTAAAGTCGTGTTCGTAGTTGCATCCTGGATAAAACCAATTGCTAGTGAACCACTTCAGCGACGGGTGGATTTAGACACGTTTTTATAAGAACAGGCCCTTCTTTAGTAGAAAGCACGTATTCTTACATACACTTTTGTAACGCTTATGACCAAGCAGACGTACACATAGAATAGGGGAAAACGTGGCTGTAATTTCATTGCCAAGAACTTGCTATCTTTTTTCCTACATAGTAAGGACAGTTTGGGGTATATTGCACAATTCTTGTAGCTCTCTAAGCCCTCTTGCCGAAGACCTTGTCGAAGCCCGTCAGTGTTATCCTGTACCTAACGTTGTCGTTCTTGTACACGCGCTCAACTGCCTCCTTGCAACCCTCTTCGCTGATTTGGATTTCTTGTACCCAGCTCTTGATATTTTGCTTGGATGCGAGTTCGAACATCTCCTCCATCTCTGGCCTGTTGCCAATGTGAGACGCACCCATGTAGCAACCGTTGGGGGCAAAGATTTGCGCAGGCATGGCTGGGAGTGGGTTGTCCGGGAAGCCGACCATGTGGAAAGTTCCGTTGACCTTGAGAATGGAGAAGTACTCGCTGAGGTCGAACTTGTCAGTGGCATCGGCTGTGTTAATGACGAAGTCGAAATGGAACTTCCATGGCTCTGACCAGCCCTTGTCCTTGGTGACAATAAAGTCCTTGGCACCCATCTTCAGAGCATCTTCCTTCTTGTTCGGGCTGTGTGAGATGACGTAAGTCTCAGCGCCCATGGCGACGGACCAGAGAACACCGAAGTGGCCGAGACCTCCACTTTGTTCATGTTAGCTGCTGATATGGCCACATACATAGACGACGCAGCATTTTCGGGGAGACTCACAGTCCAATGATACCGACCTTCTTACCGGGGCCAGCTCCAAGCCTCTTCAATGGCGAGTATGTGGTGAGACCGGCACACAGCATAGGTGCAGCGAGAGAAGTCTCGAGGTTGTCTGGGATCTTGAAGACGAAGTATTCATGGCCTCGAATATGGCTGGAGTATCCACCCTGGGCAACAGTGCCATCAGTGTGCTTAGCACCGTATGTGTCGACAGAGTTGGGGCAGTAGTTCTCCTGGTCGCTCTTGCATTGAGCGCAGGTAAGATCGGCTCCGATCTGGGCACCAATACCAGCACGGTCGCCAACCTTGACCTTGGTGACCTTTGATCCGACCTTGATGACCTTTCCAATGACCTCGTGTCCTACGCAGAGGGGAAGAGGAATTGAGTCTCCCCATCCACCGGTAATGGTGTGGACATCGGACGCGCAAACACCACAAGCCTCGATGGCAATGTCGACATCGTGCTCTTCAAACTTCTTGAGGGGCAGCTACAAGACCGTCAGCGATACGATTGGTGGGAAAATCGGGCGGATGCCTGACCTCCTTGCGTGTGAAGGTGCTCCAGTTCTTGATGTCAGTGACGGCAAATGCGTCAGTGGTCTCTGGGTAAGGCATTTTGAGATTGGAATAGGGTCAAAATGTATGAAAGAGAAAAAGTACAGTAGGATATGCAACAGAGGGGCAGGTGTTGAGGGGCAGCGGCCGGTATTTGAAGCGCCGGAAAATCTACCGCCAGCTGTTGGGTTGACCCGTCGTCACTGGCCAGTGATATCATAACAGTGGATGAGTTCTAGAAGGCCCCCGCTATGGGAAGTTGTGGAGCTGCCTGATTGGACAGCGACATAGCCATGAGTGCTACATCTGCTGTGTCGTGCATTGTACCTTTTCTTGAACCGTCACCGACGCGTCAATGATCGCGCTTTCCACCGTCGCCATCGCGATTATTGCGCGGGGCGTCGACAATTCGATCCCAAAGCTGCACCTAGTTCGCGCTACCCGTTGACTCGTTCCGGCGGCGCCGACGTATAGTGGAGCTCATCATGCCGTCTATCGAGCCTCAAACAGGGCCTGGTCGCGTCGAGTGCCGCTGTGAGCAGATGGTAGAATGGCAGAGGTGAAGCATTGGCGATAGCACGTGTTTCCGAGGTCGTTCCGATCGGGTCAGTCGCCGACGACGCCTTGTTCCGACCGCCGACCGTTGCCGACGTCATCCGCTACCCTGCATCCTGCAACCATCATCGATCCTTCATCCATTGTTAGCGTTCGCTCCGTCGTCCATAGCAATAACAACGCACTTAATGAGGCCTGGCCCTTTAGCCTGCTGTTTTGCTCTAACCTGAAGCGGCGCGATCAATATTTGGACTGGATGTAGGTGTGAATAGGGCATTCGTAGCTCGGAAGGCCACCAGGTATAGTCGACAATCACTCTGTTTGGATCCGGAGCTCAGTCCCCAAGGACCTTCCATTACCAGGAATGCCATCGGCTTTTTTGCTCACTTTTTTTTCGTTCCGGAAAAATTGGTCCCATCTCTCAGGCCCACTCGAGCTTTTTCGGCGTATGATACCCCGCACCTACAATGCGGGGTGATAGGCTCAAGGCTTGCTGAATATGGTAAGCCGTGATGGGGATAGCCATGGCAACCAGCTCTTCTACCATTCGAACAGAGCGGAAGGCCAAAGACTGCCGAGCATCGTTATGATAGGCGAGAAACATTGGGCGTGACTTGTTTGTCACTCGGTTTGGAACGCTGTGTTCAGCTGGCGTCGCCGTCTACCATCTACTCCAGCTCCTTCCTTGATCATCACGTTGAACTTCGACTTCCAAAGTAGCCAGATAGCTGTGATAGGGGGCCCACCGATATGTCAAACTTAGATTCAGTCCAGCCTACGCCATCAGGCGAACGAACCATGAACGCACTGCGGTTCCATGGTCAAAAGGACCTGAGATTCGAGAAGATCCCGATACCTGAAGTAAAGCCAGGACAGGTCAAAATCAAACCGGCGTGGGTCGGCATTTGTGGGAGTGGTATGTGTGAGCAACTAGATAGCAGAGCAATGTTACTGACGTGACTTTATACCTCCACGAGTATCTAGGTAAGGATGCGGAATGACGAAATGTGGTCCCAAGCTGAGTACCTAGGTGGCCCAAACCTCTGCCCTACTACACCCCATCCAATCACTGGAGAAACGGTCCCACTTACTTTTGGGCATGAGTTTAGCGGGACGATAGAAGAAGTCGGTGAGGGCGTCAAAGACTACAAGCCTGGAGACCGAGTCGTTATCCAGCCTATCATCTACGATGATACCTGTGTTGCATGCGAAGAGGGATTGCAAAACTGCTGCTGGTCCAATGGCTTCATCGGTCTGTCTGGCTGGGGTGGCGGATTGGCAGATCACATTGTTGTTCCAACATCGACCCTATACCACCTCCCAGACAATGTGCCGCTCGAGATTGGCGCCCTCGTCGAGCCTCTAGCTGTTGGCTGGCATGCTGTGAAGGTCAGTCCGTATAAGAAAGGTGACAGTGTCCTTGTTTTAGGGGGCGGACCCATTGGAATTGCGACCATCCTAGCACTGAAAGCAAATGGGTGTGACAAAATTATCGTCTCGGAAATCAGCAAAAAGAGACAGGAGTTCGCGAAGAATTTTGGCGCACACTACATCATCAACCCCACAAAGGAAGACCTTGCAACTCGCTGTCGTGAACTCACGGGAGGCAAAGGCGTACATGTCGTTTATGACTGTGCCGGCGTCCAAGCGGCGCTCAACCAAGCTGTCCATGCTACGCGTGCCCGCGGCTGTATCGTCAACATTGCCATCTGGGAGAAGCCATGCACTATTCAAACAAACGACTTCAACTTCAAGGAGCGAAGCTACATGGGCATTGCAACGTACGAAGTTGGTGACTTCCAAGAGGTGATTGATGCACTCAGCAGAGGTGACATGGATCCAAAGGAGATGATCACGCAGAAGATAGCTCTGACAGAGGTGGAAGAAAAGGGCTTCAAGAGTCTGATCAACGACAAGGACAACCAGGTCAAGATTTTGGTAGAGGTCGGTGGTGGGACGTAAAGCAATGGAGGTACGGCATGTGATATGTGACTAATCGACAGACTCTACACTGTCATCAACAGTGTGAGCATCGACGTTTCTAGCTGTATATTTTCATCTGTCCACTTAATTCATCACGTTACGCTTCCATATCATGACCGCAATCTTCTACCCGCGTTATTCCAGGGGATTTCCAGTTTGATTATGTCGATGTGATTGACATGCCATATATACGGTCTCCCTCGCCCGATGTCATCCATAATCATCTTATTCATTTTTTTTTAAATATGAATATCTGAGGAAGTTTCTCATATCCCCAAATATCGCTAGCAGCATATTATCATTCATCTTAGGAACAGGTCCGGAGCTAGCGGCACCTGTTCTTACGGCTCTATACTGCGGTATACGTACAAAAGCCTTCACTAGAGGAGATCGACTCTCAGATCATAGATTTCGCTGCATGCCATCCAGCAGCCCAATGCCACAGCCTAGCATCAACCCTTTTGCCTTCGCGGTCATACTGTACCAAGCGATCATACAGCTCGTCAAGAGGTACAACAACGCGTTCAATAAACTCGCCATCATCCAACGCCTGCTCGGGTTCCTTGTCGCCCTCCTTCAAATTGACCTCCACCATAGCAAGCTGCATGTTAGCCGTGCTCATACCCGGGTCAGACACAATGGTAGGGCTGATAAATTTGAGCTTGCCCTTGTACCCCGTCTCTTCGTGCAGCTCGCGCAGGCTCGCTTCGCTGGGTGATTCTTTCTCGTCAACCAGCCCTGCGGGCAGCTCGACGCAGACGGCATCAACAGGCGGCCGGTACTGCAAAATGACGATAGTGGAGGGCGGGCGGGCAGGATGCCGGATGATGGTGCTGATGGCAACGGCGTCTACGCCTGCTTTTCCTCGTGTTTTGCGTGCGGCAGCTTCCCATACACGGTCTTTGCCTGTCTGGTCCTGCCACGAGATTTTGTGGAACTCAATCCATTTGGCTTCGGTGGCGGGCAGCTCTTCTACCTTGACGATCTTGGGCGCTTGCGGCATGTTGTAGGCTGCGCAGAGGCGGGACGCACAGTGTAGGGCACGTGACTGGTACCTGTGGCGGGACAGTAGGGCTAGCGATGAAGGCACACTACGGAATGCGAATTTATCGGCGGCTGTTGAGACTTTTGCTAACAGGGACAGCGGGTTCTTGTACATTGGTGATTCTGTGGTCCTTGGGTGGAATGTCCAAGGCATCAATCGTTGACGTACAAGACTCGGAGCTCCAAGGCTCCTCCGCCGCCTTGTCGCGAAGGCACCACATGACATCACCGCCACTCCTTGAGGCTCTGACTATGTCACTAATAGAATCACGCTATGGCGACATTTGAATGTATTGATACCACTTCTAAGTCCGTTTAGCCCCTCGCGTTCCTAATATTCGTCAATTTCACCATCAAGGGACTCTTCTCCCACGTATTATAAGCCTTCAACCCCTCAAATTCCCCTTTCGGATCCCACAATGTCCCCCCACCCTCTGCAAACTCGACGTCAAAGTTCCATAAGAAGGCCGCTAAAATAAGTCTTAGCTCCACATATGTCAAGTTTCTACCAATGCAGCCTCTCGGTCCCAACGAAAAGGGTTGTGCAGCCTTCCGCACATCGCTGCTGAACTTAGCCTTGGAGTCGGGTGTATCAAGAAACCGCTCTGGGATGAATGTGTCAGGCTCAGCAAAGTTTAAGGCTGAGTGCGAGGCGCCCCATGAGGAAACTGCGACGGATGTGTTTTCTGGAACAGGGTGCCCGTCGATGAGAGACCCGCCTTTAGGCACGGTACGCAGGAGGCCAACAGGGACTGGGGGAAAGATGCGAAGACCTTCCTCGATGCAAGCGTTCATGTAAGGTAAGTTGCCAAGAACTTCCATGTTGATATCGGCCTCAGTCTTGCACGCGCCTCTTATCTCGTCCTTGAGCTTTTTGAGAATCTCTGGGTTGCGCAATAGGTGATTGGTTAGTCCGCAGAGCTCGGTGGCTGTTGTCTCGCTGCCTGCAACGATGAAGAGAGCTGCGTTCATGATGACTTCGTCGTCACTGACTTCGTTCTTCTTTTCTCGCTGCTTCAGTATGTACCAGATGAAGTCACGGTGTTCAGTTTTGAGATTGAGCCTCCTAACAGTCTTTTCCGTAGAGTTGCTCAAGTGACGCAAGCGACGTTCGCGGACCACGTTTGGAATACACCACATGAGAAACCTCTGCGTCAGGGATCCGGGTTTGGCGAAACGGCGCGTAGCTTGTTCGATAGCCCCAGATTTAATAGATTCGTAGATGAGCACGACCCAGTTTGCGGACTCAGAACCTTCGCCTGGAATATTGTTCAGTACTGCGAAGCACAGTGGTGCAATCGAGAACCATACCTTCTCGGAGACAACCAAACGGCTCGCCAAAACTCAAATCTCCAATGATATCGAAGGTGCAAAAGTTGAACCATGACACCATATTTGCTGGCTCACCCCGTTGTGCCAACTCCCGCAATCGCTGGACAAACAGATCCACATAACCCTTGAGAATTGGCTCTTGCTCCATAAGTGCCTGCTTGGAGAATGCATGAGCCAGTGCTCTCCTCTGTCGAGCATGTTGATCACCCGGCGACATAGTTAAGTTCGTGGCTCCAGGAATGGCTTCTACAGCGCCAACATGAATGGGGTCCTTTTCCATATTGGGGCGGCCGATACGGTGGCCGTAGATATCGTCCCAAGCTTTTGCCGTGTTGAAGGAAAGCTCATTAGGCATAACGCGCACAACAGGCCCATATTTGTCATGATGGCGCTTGTATTCGAATGCAATGCGGCCACGTAAAAGGGAAATAATTGAAGGTATGGGGGAGATGCGCCAGAGTAAGGGCCCAGGATACTTGGCAAGCGGGTGGAGTGTGAGGTTGTAGATTGCAGTCAAGAAGAGGTATGCGATGAACTGAAGCTGTTAAATTACATGTTTCTCGCTCATCAGAAAGACTGACATACAGCAATGGGCGTCCAGACCGCGACTTGACGGAGACGCTCTTCGTCTACGATTCCCATTGTAGACTTTGCAATCAGTTTGCAACCTCGGAACGTAAATTATGCTGGCTCCAACAAGATAGGAATACGAGAACGCGGTGATGGAACGGCAAATCAGGGCAGATATACTGACCCATACTGGTCTCTTGTGTCCATGACGTTCTAAGCACTATGTAGGGCGTACAGGAACCGCCGCTCCTCCGTCGAACCCGTAATGGCAGCTCCCCGCGAAAGTATTTCCGACTTGGGGTATCGATATGCAGGGCAGTTGAGGAAACTCGGCTAGCTTTTCGTACCATGACTGTCAATAGTTGACAAGGCTACTTCAAACGCGAGAGTATCGTTCCATAACATGAGGGAACTAATAGTACACGCCCCACAGTATAATGCTGAAAGATGAACAATCAATCATAGTGTTGAAAACAGAAGGACAAGGCTGGAAATCTTTTAGCGCCATGTATTATGGAGACGGACGGACCCCGCATAACGAATGCAAAACCCCGCGTGAGAGGCCCACCACACGAGCATGTCAAAGACGTAATACGATTCGTGTACTTTCCTGGGACAACCAATTCTGAATCGTGGTGACATCGCGACATGGTTCCATCTCAGAGTTGCGAGTTTGTCAACTCGGACGCAAGACGAAAATGTGTGAAGCATCATAGAGATCTCACTGGTCTGTCGACATGGTTGAGAGAAACGGCGATTGGTAGAAGCACATTGCTAAAACTGTATCATTCGAGCACCATTATATTTGGATGGCGACAGGCGGCGTTATTAAGCCACTACTACTTGCGGCTTTGATAGCCTCAACCCAGATCAAGGCCATATGCGTATATCCAGCATAGGATCTGATAACGATTAGCATTGCACTACCGTAATCCTGACGCAGACAACTTACGGGTGAATATCATCAGCCAGTTCTTCAACTCCCACCACACTATGATCCACGACTCTGATCTTGAACCCTTTCTTCGCTCTGTTTTCTACAATCTTTGGCACCACATCGTTGAAAGACTTTATGTTATCATTCGTCTGTTTCTTTCGCGCTTGTATGATTTTCGCAACAAGTACCACAGCGTCAGGGCACGCTTCCAAGATGGCGTCCAGGAGGCTTTCCAACTGCTTTGGCGCATTCTTCCACATCTCACTGTCCGAGCGATCCAGATCAGTCGTGCCTACATGCACCAACACAACGTTTGGTCGCATTTCCAACGCATTCTTCATTGCGACCATGATCTCGCCTATAGTAGCATTAACGTGGCCTTCGTTGTCATTGTCGAACATGAGCCCTGAATGCTGTGTGCCAACAAAGTCCGCCGACTGGTAGAACGCCCATGTAAGCTCGTGGAGCATCTTAGCACGGTACCCGTTCGTGCCACTTTCCTGCTTTTCGGGATGCCAGCCCCATGTGATCGAGTCGCCAAGCGGGAGTATACGGAGGGGAATACGAAGGTCTGCGTGAGGTCGTTCACGGTGGAAGAGCAGAGTGAATACTAAGAGGCTGATTAGCAAACATGGAAGGTGAGAGATGGAACCGAGTATGAGTGACGTGAACGAAAAATATAGACTGTGATTTTCGTACTCTATGCAAATCGCATGTCCGACTGGTGGTGTGCGACAATGCGACAATGGGGGAGAGGGATATGACCGGTCGGAAAAGAAGAGGAAGTCGGAACGTACGTAGACACAGTGCACCGACTATCGCGATACCTTTGAGGGCCGTCCTGTATCGCGGACCTCCCAGAATTGGGATCATAGTGGCGTACTTAGGGATTTCATTTGTTGTGGTCTTGACGGCCTCGTGGTACCATGCATGAGGCCGCGTGGCTGACCCGTGTTGCTGACCCGCGTTCAGTTGTTAGACCCTTGGGCACGTCATAGCGCCATCCGGAACAAGGGGCCAATGCTATTTAGGCCTGAGTGGCCAGACTAGGGGTTCGGTAACAAGCACATTTGCCTTTGTGTCATGTCTGGAAAAATGTATAGGAGAGGATGAGATGATGATAAGCAAAGACGCATCAATCGGCGCATGTTGTATACCTTGCTAAAGGTCACGCTAGTTACGCTAGTCAAGGCACAAAGCTGGAGACATCGTCAACTATGAAATCCACCCAAACCACGTCACTAAATCTGATTTGACTTATATCATGGAATAACCTTTGCCTTCCTCATTCGGTCGAATGCTATAGTCCATGTATCTTTGGTCCCTATCTCCTCTGTGTATCCAACTTTGTGCGAAGCCTCCATGCTCATCTGGCGGTCGAAATCAAACATCGTCATGATGAAGTACTATCTCGTGTTAGTCGTTCTCTCAATCATGCCAAGATTCTAGGGACGCACTTGAAATCCTGGGTGCGTGATATCGCTATCAACGCTTCCCTGCTTGAGATTGTGTTTCTCCTCCAACACTTGCCATTGCTTCTTGTGCGCATCAATGTATGCGCCAGGCTGGGGCGAGCCCTCTTCAGGTCCAGTGCCTTTTAGACCGAAGTACTCGCAGATGATTGGCCATTTTCCGCTCCAGCTGTCTTCTTGTCCGCCTACGTTGAAGCTTTGTGATGCAGTCTTTTCTGGATGCAATGATGCGTGTATAGAAAAGTGCGCGACCATATCTTGTGGAGACTCGTTGTACCTGTTCACCCATGACTTCTCGGTTCCGGGAAATGGACACTTTACGCAGTCGCCTTCGACAAATCGATACAGGGAAAGGTACAAGGCCAATGTCTGCGCAAGACAGTAGGCATTGTTATTTGGTACGAAACCAATGATGTTGTCAGGCCGAACTTCGCACCAACCCCACTTCTTTCCTTTTGATATGCGCTTTAGACAGTCGATCTGGTTGTAGTAAAATAGTTGAGAGAGGTATGGCTCAGGAATAGGTGGAAGGGTCTCCTTAAGGGGCAGATCGTTTGCGAACGGGAATTTGTCCAGCATTTGGCAGCCGTAGATCTTAGTGCCCGTCGGGAGAACGATGTACGAGAGTTTGGGAGACAAATGGTCGATTGCAGTGACGGCACGCTCCAGCATTGCTTCGTTGGTCTTACACTCAGAGTCAGGATCATCTATTTGTTTGTATGCTACATTTGGTTAGACACAATCGCTCTTTCAGAAACCTTTCGCTTACAATAAAAGAACACTTGAGTCACTGTGTCGACATCTTTGACCTTCTCTTTGATTTGTTTCTCTAATTCCTCTTGAGTGCCTTTGATAAGATCAACACCAGATACAATTTGTAGTCTGGGATCGTCAGGCCAGAGCGCCATTTCTCGTGTCAATGGCCGATTCACCATCGCCGTGACCTTCGAGAAAGCGTCCTTGGACGGATAGTCATTGAGGATGGCGTTGACAATAGCCCATCCAGAAATCCCAGAAGCACCGTAAATGAGCGCATGGTTACTCATGTTTACTTTGAGCAAGATAAAGAAAGTCAGTGCAAAAAGTTTGGGTTCAGGAGGACTACCGACGGCTGTTTTGCAGAGGAATCAGTAAGGCAGTGCGTACGGGCTAGAACCAATATATGTACTAGGCTAATCATTCCAAACTGGGGGCAGTAAGCATAGTTAGATCAATGCGAGTAATCAAGAGTTTTATGTGATCTAGCGTGAAATTGCTTGCTGGCGTATACAATCAGGCAGGCTGTGACGGAGAATAATATCCAGGAAGCCTGACGCCTCCTCCCCCGCATCATTGGGCTGTCATGACTCGCGAGACATTCAGTATTCAGGATTATGAATACATCGCTGACCTACAGAATACCCAGAGAGCGAGTAAGGGGGTTTTGCATCTGGATATGGTGTGTTGGTCGCGCTAAGTCCAAACGCAAGGGAACCTAACGAGATGGTGACTCGCATGGATCCCAACCAAGGTGAGCTGGCGGTACGACGTTAGCGTGATTGGCCCATCTACTGCCCACTGTCTTCTAACAACCTCCCAAATCGGGATAAATGCTTTACTAGAATTTTGGATATAAACATACTGTAGTCTGTATGCATCACTGGCATTGACAAGACTTCGGCTTTGCGTCACGCTGTTCTCATGTGCCCCATTCTCAGTTATTCGTCCCAGTTGCAAATGTAAAGCCTTCGGGTTTAAACTATATTGCAGTCGCACTTCTTTTGCGCCTTCGAAATTATCTGAGAATATCGAGTAACTTCGCTAGTTCCGAATTTATCTCTTAATCAGGGTACTACCTGTACCTATAGTTTACGAAATCATTGTTCTTTTCTTGGTTTTCTCGCATCTACGATAAGCTATCCAACCCAGTCAATCTCCCTCTCGCTCTGCCAAAAGGCTCCAGTCTTTCCCTGGATATCTTGCAATGCCAGCATAACTGGTGTCTGCGCGCCCTCATCAGGAGTCTTGGTTCCATTACCCTTCGTCATATCTGTGTTGACGTAACCTGGGCAGCAAGCATTAACCAACACCCCCTTTCCGCTGTCCTTCACCTGCTTGGCAAACGCTCTCGTAGCTCCTATCAATCCCGCCTTGCTCACAGCATATCCTGCGCTAGGGAATCCTGCCTCTTTCTCTTTGCCGGCTTCGACGGCAGCAACGAAGTCTTTCATGATAGCCGTAACATCATCCTCTGTCTTGGATGCGAGGAAACGGTTGCGCACTTCTTCCGAGTACTTGTTCAGTTTTCCGGCCATGGAAGCTACATTCACGAGACGGCCAGTGGGCTTCAGAAGCGGGAGAAACTGGTGACACGCTTCGAGCGTTTTGTAGTAGTTGCAGTTCAATGTGGTTTTTACAACATCTGCGTCTGAAAATCACCAGTCAGTAAACACTTTGCAAGTAGTTTACTCCCATCTGTTGACGTACTGAAGCCGTCCATAGCAATGCCGGCGTTGTTGATGACAAAGTCGATGCCGTCACTGTGGGCTTGCTTCAGGTGATCCGCGAGTGTCTTGATACTGTCGCTGCTCGTGATATCCAACAAGTGGAATTTGATCTCCGAAAGACCGCCGTCGGCTTTCAAAGCCTTTGCTTGCTTGAGCTGTGCATCTTGTTCCAGGTCCTTCACGGCCGCTTCTCCCCTGCCCTGGTCGCGGGCAGTTAGATAGATCAAGAATGGACCATTGTTGAGCGGCGACTTGGGGTATTGGAGCGTAAGTTGGCGCACAATAGCCAGGCCAATACCCTGTGGAAATTAGTCCAAGCTATACAAGAAGTAGAGAGCCATGCTCACCTTGTTTGCACCGGTGACGACTCCGACTCTGCTGTAAGACATGTTCTCTGCTACACCTTACTTGCTCAACAGTTAGACAAAAGGTTAAATCAATGATATACGTATGTCGGAATGTCTTCTTCTCAGTCAAGGTACTGTATTCATCATCACTCGATCGATTTCGGGGTCGGAGTTAAGACGATGGATACGTCACTAATCATGAAGTGGACCTTCCGCCCCGCGCACTAGCCACGCCACCATGATCGAGTTGTCTATCCCAAACGCGCAGTTTTCAATCCTCACATCCCCCTTGCTGGCAGAAACGTCGCAGCGGTACTTAGACCAAGATAACATCTAGCACAAGCAGGGCAGATGAATAGTCTGGTAATTACTGCACGTCATCCCACTTGGTGCATCGCTCCCAGTTTGCAGGTACAAGTCATAATATCCAGCATCTGTCGACGAACACGCCAGGAAATTCAGCTCTGAGCAAACGCACCACGTTAGCAACATGCATCCAAGATGGTCAAAGCCTTGAGGAGCCGCGTCACTCAGAACGAAGTTTACTTACGTCGGCCATAGCTACTTCCTTGTACTGTGATGATGGTATCACCTTCTAATCCCCAGGCTGTTGTATCGCCCTTTGCTCCCCAAACTAGCGGTTTGTAACTCGTTGATGCTGAAGCAATGTTCAGGTACTGATTGGTTTTCTTCGATTGGATGGTGCCACCGATAGTGAACTCATCAGCCGCAGATTCGGGACCAAGAACGGGTCTGGATGCTGGTTGGACGTTAGCTGATCCTACGCTGGATAGATATGGGAGTATGAAATGGCAGGAAGTAAGCGAAGTAGGATCGAGGCAGAACATGCTTACAATTCTTTGGACTGGCCTGGAGGTAAAGATGGTAGATTGGATCGCGCACGCCGCGGATCTTGCCTACGGTCGCTGCTGCTGCTGCTACTACTGTGGTGGCAGTGCTCTCAACAGGCGCAGCCAATCCACCTTGTGTCAGCAACAAAAGCGGTGCGAAAACCGTCAACATTGTGACAGGTGGTTGATAGCCAACTGCAAAAAGTCGCATCTGCAGAGCTACAACACCAATATTTATTCCTTTGCTTTATGCTTTTGGCGCTTTTGTCGCACCAGAATTACAATTTCACGAATATATTAAGGTCTTGTCACGCGTAGATGCATTTACCAGCGGATATTAAACACCCATGTCATTACGCTACCGCAAGTGCCGAACACGGAGCGGATCATGCCAGAACACAGATTGGACAATTAAATCATGGTGTGTTCGTCTTCATGTGTCACGTACATTGCATAAGGCAATAGAATATCCAGAAGAAGGGTATAAAATAAATCAATCCAGGTATCGATATTTGAATCCAAGTATGGCTAATAAGAACCGAAACGAGAAAGATACAATAACACTGTGTTTACCATTAAAACCAAAGCTGTTGCTTCAGCCACTACCAAATATGCTGGGCATCGAGGCTGCATTTGCTTGAGTAATGTCAGCTTCGGCCGACCGTCGCGGTGGAAGCATATCTGTCTCCACTGATGCCGCCTCATTGGCACTATTCGTACCACCTTTTGGAATTTTGGCCCTCTTCAATGGCTTCTCCACAGTCTTGGCCTCTGCGGCGCCAAAGCGGTGATATTTGTGCCGATTTGGTCGTCCAAAGACCTTCTGCGGAGTTTGCAGCAAGGCAAAGCTAGACAGGCCTTCACCTTCATCTTCATGAACTGGCAATATCTGCGCATTTTGAACAATCTGTACAACACCGGCATCGTCTTCCAGCTCTTTCGCCTCCTGGTGATCGGCCCGCGACATCTTTTTCGCGCGGTTAAAGATAGCATGCTCGATAGTATTTTCAAGCACCAAGGTCTCAACTAGTACCTCTTTCGTCTGTCCTATCCGATGTGCTCGTTTGATTGCTTGGGCCTCTATGTTAGGTCTGTTAATTGGATTCACAATGAGCACAATGCTCGCCGCATTTAGGTTCAGTCCAAGAGCACCACAAGCGACGTCAATCAACAGGACGCGTAGATCCGGGTCCTCGGTAAATAGACGCACATATTCAGACCGCAGGGTGTTGTTCAGAGTCCTGGCGTAGATCCGGTGATTGATATACATGAGCTCGAGGCATTGTGCTATGTAAAATGCCGCATTGTCGCCGTCGTAGAAAATAATAATCTTTTCTGTAGCTTGATGCTGCATTACCTTGTCTAGCAAGTAGCTAAGCTTGGCAGATGTAGTACCTACTATACGAGCATCATGAAGAGGCGAGCTTGCGGATAAATCCGCCCTTTCATCCGCCAAAGTGAGCTTGCGTTTCTTCGAGCGAACTGAAGACATATTGATTACGGACTGTTCACCAGCATCCTGCGTCTCGGTTTCTGATATCTTCTGAGGAGAAGTCTTGGTTGTCGTAATTGAAGCCCGTCGACTCGTTGGTGGCTGTTGGCTGCTAACTAATGACGAAGGTACTCCAGTTTTCGTAAGGAGCGAGCTGGTGGCCATTTTCTCACCACTCATTTTGTTTTTGTCTTCTGCTTCTGCCATTGCTGCAACTTTGGCTTTGGCTTCGAGCCCTATCGTGTTGAGCCCAGCGGCAGGATCTTGTGATAATATGTGGCTATCGACATGAAGCTGGCCTTCGATCATTTGTGTGGCTCCGATCATTGTAGGGTCTGTTGGGTGACCGAGTGCAAAGACATCTCGTGACTCTCTCGGCCAATTCTCGACGGCGAGGCCCACCTCATGCGCTTTGCTCAATGCTTTCCAACCTTCCGAAGCTATCAATTTGGACACGATCTGACTGCTCTCTAATAGGGATTGCGCATCTTGAAGTGAACAATGGATCCCTTCCTTGGACAGGTATTGGTTGCTTGTTTCAAGTGTGGCGATGACATCGGCCACACTAAATCCAGTCCATGTGAAGTTGGATTGGCGCAAGTTTCTCATGAGGCTATGACGAGCCTTGACGCTGTTCTTGTGGAAAAGATAATCGACATCGGTCCGTTCGCTCGTAATGGCATTCGCCCGGAGGACCTGGATAAAGAGGTTGGCGGTCATCTTGTCATACCAGCACGGTTTCAGAAACACAACACGATGCCGCATGGGAGGTAGAACTATATCCCTCTCAACGTCCTCTGGCCGTGTCTTCACAACCAACCCTTCCAGTATCCGCAAGAAGCATGAAGAGAACCCAGAGTAAGTCTTCCGATATTGGTGCTCATGGCGGTAGATGTACTCGTCCCAGTCGAGTCTCCTTTCTGAGCTATCACACCAGGGCCGAACCATAAGGAAATTGGAGGCCAGCATCCCCAAAGCTTTAGCGGCCTTGAGATTCTCGGGATCGAGGTTGAACGACTTCCTTTTTTGAATAGCAAGCTCGCGCTGCAGTGGAGTGTTGCTCTCAGTTTCTAAGATACTCATATCAACTTCTACCCCGACCAGATTCTTTGCAGGCGCTGTAGGAAAGTTCAGTCAGCGTACTCAGCCTTTTGTTTTGTTTTTGCATTACTTACTGCCCGATACAACCCAGCGCCTCTCGGCTTCGATCTTTTTTGCAAATAGCACCGCATTTGATGCAGAATTGGAAAACGAGTGACCCTCGTCAATGATGATTCGCAACCAGTGAATCTTCTTGAGTGGCGATTCATACACATTGTTGCCTTCAACGCAATTGCAATCTGGAATTTGGGTCGTTCCGATGTATGGGCAGTTACATGCACGAGCTCTTTCAGTGGTTACACGACGTTCTTGATCCTCCTGAAATTCTTGTTCGAACCGGTTGCGAGTAAACAAAACCAAGTCGAACTTCGTAAGCGCAGAAGGTGTCGGCAGCTTACTCTGAAATTGCATAGTTTCTCCATCATATGAAGTACTCTTGACTTTGTTCCCACGCGCCGGCACTGTATCCATAACAAGAACTTTGAGACCGCCTTCAAGTACATGTTTCTGGATTTCCGATTGCCACTGATGCAAAAGGTTTCTTGGCACAACAACAATCGTACCTGATGAGATTATGAGCTGACGAGGGGGCGGTATTTTTGTGTTCCTATTCATCCTAGGAGGCTCAACTGGGATCTCGTAGAACGGAACGTTTCGATCAAGCGCATTTCTGAATCTCGTCATGTCTCCGGCTCCATTCGCTTCAGATTGCTCGAAGAAAGCCCTTGCTGGTATGGAATAACGTCCAGGCATAGAGGCTGCCATATCAGCCAGCTTGCCGACGCGGCTGCGTACAGGCGGGGATGGCCGGTAGGCTGCTGGTATTTGGGGAAGATGGTATTTACTGGCCAAAATCACCGCTAAACAGATAAGAGTCTTTCCTAGACCCATAGTTTCTGCCAGAATACCTCCTCTATTAGCCTCATAATAACGGGGCTCTTGCAGAAAAGATCCATCTCGAGCGCCAAAGTAAAATTTCTTCCCATCGGGAGACGAGCGAACCTCTAATCTCGGATCGAGCTGTAATTGGGGCGACGCCTCACGCTGCAACATCAGGCTAGCAGACCGGGCCTGATAGGGATACAGCCTAGTTCGTAATCCCGGTATTGCTTGTTCCCCATACTCTTCCCATCCTGAGACAGCTGCAGACTCGAGTAGATCGTACACGGCGACTCTTGTATAGCGATTCCTGATCTTTCTTGGCGCTGGCGCTGGCGATGGCAATTTGTTGAACAGGTAATACAGTGAGGATAATTCGGCATTGGCCCATGGATCAAAGTAACGTATCTCTTTCTCATTTGGATTTCCGTACCAAGAGTTTGATGAGATATCAATTGACCGCAGAAGTTGTCGCAATGCACCCTTCAAGCTCTTGCTGCTGCGGTCGATAGAACGGCGGCCCCAATCCTCTGGCAACAGATACACTCGCACTATGCTCCGGGAAGGACTAGTATCGGATGCGAGGTTCCTTAGGAAAAGTCGTATCCAGTGAGCCTCAAGTAATCTGGAGGCTTCATTGCCAATGACTGTTTTGGCTGTTTCTGGAAGCTCAGAATACAGCAATTCGGTCCATTCAGCAGTCGGACACGGTTTCTGAACAAGTCCAGGTATATCTTCGAAGTGAAGACAGCCGATGGCGATGTAATGACTAATGTCCTGCAGCTTGATATCCAGGCTTTCGGTACGATTATTATTCGACGAGGCTGAGGTGGTCGATAAAGACTGTTCCACTGAAGTCAACGGTTTGGTAGTAGACTGTGATGAAAAAGATGCGACTTTGTCCTCAGTGCTGATGTGTTTGCTAGCTGCAACATCCTGTAGCGCCGCTTGTGTCGCTTCGTAGGCACGCAGGCTGTCATTTCCGTTCCAAGAGACAACCCGGGGAACCACAAACGGGTCACTCATCTTTGTCATCGACCATCAGTCAGATTCAAGTTTTGATTTTCATATAGTCTCAGAGCAAAAAGAAGATTTTGAGAAGAGATCGAGTTGACTGTTATCAATGGTGAGAGAGCGAAGGCAACTACGAAGTGCACGGTGTTAATGTTTCGCGCTAACGCTTTTAGTGCGGATAGTTGGACCCCTACAAACAAGACAAGCATCTTATCATATGAGGTGAAGCTACAAAACATAGCTCAATGAAGCTCTTTTTATCGCTCTATCAATCGAGAATACGAGAACTGAACGCCGGTACGCCATGCTTGTGCAAATCATCTACCGCATCTCTTGCTGCCCAGTGGTAGGCTTCACGTCATCGCCTTTAACCCACACGCTTTCCATTGCCTGCTTCAGGATTTGCATACCCTCCTCGATCTCCGCTTCAGTGATCACAAGCGGGGGCACAAACCTCAGAGTGTTGGTACCGCAAGTGATGATTAGAAGGCCTCGCTCACGGGCAGCTGTGACAATGGGCGTAGGGTCGGTGTCAAGTTGAAGACCTAGAATCAATCCCTTGCCCCTAACCTCCTTGATCTGACCTGGGAACTGCTTTCGCAACACATCAAAGTGCTTTCGAAATACCCGCTCCTTGGCAGGTATCGAATCAAGAATTTCTGGGGAGGAGAGACGGGACAGGATATAGGAAGCGACGCGCGATCCGAGAGGGTTACCGCCAAATGTCGTGCCGTGGTCACCAGTCTTGATATGATCGCACACAAAGTCATTAACGATAGTGGCGCCGATTGGGAAACCGTTTCCTAATGCCTTCGCAGTGGTGACTATGTCGGGATGACACTCCTTGGGGTAGCCACCGTGGGCCCAGAATGTTCCTGTTCGCCCAAGACCGCACTGAATCTCGTCGAAGATGAGGACAGCACCGACTTCTGTGCAGCGCTTCCGCAGCGCAATGAGAAATTCAGGTGTCGCAACATTCACGCCTCCTTCTCCCTGAATGGGTTCGACTATGACACCGCATGTCGCGTCCGTGACCAACTCATTGATAGCCTCAACATCGTTGAAAGTTCCATACCTGAAGCCGGGAAGCATAGGCGAGAACGGCGTTTGGTATTTTGGGTTGGGCGTCGCGCTCAAACTTCCCATAGTACGGCCATGGAACGAGTTGTGGAACGAAACAAACTCGTGCTTATCCTTACCTGGCGATATAGACTTGCCTACCTTGCGCGCAAACTTGATGGCAGCCTCGTTGGCCTCGGAACCACTGTTGCAAATGAATGTACGGGTTGCGCTAGCAAATCCTCCGGTCGCATGTGTGAGTTGGATGAGCTGTTTCGACAGAAGGCCCGTATGGGGATTGTGGTAAAGGTTCGAGGTATGGATTAATTGTTTGGCCTACATACGTTAGTTGACAATACACATCCGCTGGAATGACGCATCTTACCTGTTCACCAATGACTTGCGCTACGCCAGGGTCGCAATGTCCCAAAGCATTGACGGCGATACCAGAAGTAAAATCGAGGTATTTCCTGTTTTCGATATCCCACATATAGCAACCCTCGCCCTTCTCAAACATTGGTGGAGGGCGGACATAGGTGGGGACCATGTAAGGTAGTTGCTGGTTGACTAGGCCTGCTGTCTTCGAACTAGCAGGAGGGTCAGGTGTTGGTAACGATGCATCGCGCTATAGAGTATCAGCAACTGCGGGAGATCCTATTATGAATTGAACTGGTCCTTACGGCGATTGAGTCTAAGACATCTTGTGGCAGATTTGAACCCTTAACCCCGGCCGCCGCTGAAGCAAATCGCGCAGATGTGTAATTGATACGCGGCGCACGTAGTGCGGTGCATAATCGTTTGGAAGCAAGTCGCGAAACCATTGTCAACAAGTAGGAATAAGAAAAACAAGTAGGGAGAAGCTAGAGTGGTGAATATAGCATTGGGATAATTGAAGCATGACTGTAACGACGTGACGCAACGCCCGAAATTTTGGGCTGCAGGTAAAATGCGGGCCGAGGTCGGAGGCTCACACAGGCCATATCATTAAATAATATTAACAAATCATCTTGGAATGTTTGCATCGAAGTACCACCAACGCGAATGAGAATTCGCGCAAGTCTCGTTGGTGTAGTTGGTTATCACGTGGGTCTCATATCCTCCATGCTATGACTGCTCCAAGAGCAGAAATCCCAAGGCCGCCAGTTCGAGTCTGGCACGGGACAGCTTCATTTTTTTGCCTTCGCATCATCACTACGATGTAATACTTATTGCTTTTTTGACTTCCTACCACTTCTCACCAGTCTCCATACTATGCATGCTACTGTAGCATAGGTTTTTCTCAAGAGAATCAGTAGAAAGTGTCAATATCAGTAACTCAGCCATACTGTCTGTTTAGTATTGGTGTTAACTATCTATTTTTCAAATCGCGTTAGGAAATTTATGCAACACCATTCACATGAAGTCGTGTGAGTTTCGTGGAAGGTTCGTGATTCTCAGGGGTTGATGCTCGCGATGACGTGGCCCGTTGATGTCATGCACTTCCTATCTAATACCTAATTTAACTCGTTATCCCGCATCGGCTCACCAAACCAACGCGTATCTCGTGTTCATACTTGACGTCTTATTTCATCTCAAGTATTGCCAGCAAACATGCCACCAGCCAAGAAACAGAAGGCAGCTCAAGATTCTGGCGTCTCTGCACAAGATTCTGACAGCCATAGCTCAGACTCAGCTTTTGAATCTGTGCACTCGCGTGAGATAGATGAAAGTGAGCGTGCTAAAAGCAATGGTGATCAGAATCAGAATTCGAGCGCGTCCAAAGAATCTCAAGATCCGCCACCATATGACTACATTTGCGTATGCCGTCCCTTTTTTGACGTGAAGGGTGAGAATTGGCTCGCATGGTCAAACGATCCGGATGCCCGTCGAGACGAGGAGGAATTGTTTGAGGAGGTATACAAACCGATCTTAGAACGAGAAAAACGAGACGGCATCTTCAAATCACCACCTCAGAAGTACCCAGATCACAAGTGGATGATGATGGCGGCAGCGTGGCTCAAGTTAGACTTCCTGTGCCGAAAAACAAGATACTGTGATCCCGACCGTTTTGGCATGAACATGTATACCGACTGGAAGGCTTGGGGGATACAAGAGATTCTAGAAAACATGGTACGTGTGACACCAAGTTATACTAGCTGTAAGCTAACCAGTCTATAGATGATTGAGTTCGACGACGCTTATCGATCAAAATCGCCAAATTGCATCGAAGAGATGTGGACCGTCATTAGTGCTGTGGGATACTGGTTCAATCACGAGGATCACTTTGAGGTCCTCAGTGGGCACGAAGACGGAGAAACCGTGGACCAACTTCTTGGTCTTATCGGCCGCGCATTGCTCACAGTTCTCGGAGTCTTAGAAAAAGCAGGCGAACTCAAACCCGACTCACGTTTCCTTGATTTAACACTCGTTATCGCCTACTATGTGGAGTTCTCGTACGATCTTCCTGCGTATGGCTTCGATGGTGATAGTATAACATGGCGTAAAGAAGCTGTGAGATACTTTAAGAAAGCTAATTTAGATCCGGCTAAGGGTCTTGTCACAACGAAACTACGTATGGAAAAAATTGAGAAGGCAGACGGGTTTAGTGAGGAACGGGAAAAGGACAGGGACGAGATCGGAGCTACCAAGCAGACGTCGGCAGGAGGCTCAGCTGAGAATCCGGTAACGATACTCGAAGGGGAAGACGCAGAAAAGGAGAATGCGGATCCGCAAGCTACAAAAGGGAAATCTCAATCACCGAAATCGGTCAACGGCAAGAGAAAGAGGGGCTCGAACGGTGCAGAGAGCGAAGAGAGTAACGGTGAAAAGAAAGAAGATATTTGGAAATGGGCCGAAGCATTCAAGGCATACAAAAAGGAACGTCATCCAAAGATGGGTGGCCAGCACTATGATATCACGAAGTTGAGTCGAGCTGATCGAGCATCCAAGGCATTTAGTGGCAAAGACCCCCTTGCAGAGGTGTCAACCAAGGATCTGAGGGATAATTTGCTGGATATTTAACCCGTATCGAACATACCAGAAAAATTTCCTGGCGTAGATGGGCGAAATGGCGTTTGTTCAATTTCTTCGTTTCGTAGCAAAACCCCATTCTGGATGTCGATGGTTCCAATATCTCCTCTTTACTGTACACATCCGCGAGTGTCCACGGGCCATATCTCTTCAATTACCCCCTTCCGATGTGCATAATATATATCGTGCAAATTTACCGTCGGATCAATATGGCTCGGCACCATTTCCACCCTATCTCCTATCCTCAGTTCGCTCGCCTTGCCCTCTTCCCACTTGAGGCTCCCGTGCTCATCGCCCAGAACTCCGTACTCATACCCTTGTGCCTTGCACTCCGCAAGACCAGAATCCGTAGTCAAACTCTTCAGCCCCGCATCAATCGTAATGATATTCGAGCCCTGCTTGCTAATAACCGTAGACAAGATCGTCAGGCTCTGGGAGAAATTGTGCGACCCAACAGCATTACGGTAGTCAGTATCCATGAAGAGGAAAGATCCCGGCTGAACTTCTGTTATACCAGGGACATTTGCACAGAATTCAGCCGTACCCGTTCCACCCGTTGTCACAACCTCGATCGCATGCCCATCTTTCCGTAGTGCCTCCGCCGTATCAACCAGGATACTCATGCTGTCCAGGCATTGCTGTTTCCGCTGCTCCAGCCCATGGACATGCTGCAAGTGGCCCTCATACCCCTGCACCCCAATCAGCGCCAGATGCTTCGTCTTCGCGATGAACGCAGCAAGAGACTGAGCTGGCGCACCTGGCTGCACGCCCGTCCGATGAAGTCCCACATCCAAATCAACCAGCGTCTTCACCTTGCCCTCGAACCCACGCTCAGCCAGCTCAGCATCAATTGCAGCAGCGCCTTGCTCGCTATCAACCACAATCCGCACATTCCGGTACTTCTCCAGCAACTCTACTAACCGCTTCACCTTGGCTGCGCCGATGACCTCGCACGTAATGAGCAGATCGGTGAAGCCTTTGGCGCACATGACTTCTGCTTCGGAGAGCTTGGCGACGCATCCGCCTTTTGCGCCTGCGGCCACCATCTTTTGAGCTACAATGGCGGACTTGCTGGTTTTCAGGTGCGGGCGTATGGCGACGCCAGTGGGGAGC
Source organism: Curvularia eragrostidis (assembly GCA_020744315.1). Lineage (NCBI taxonomy): Eukaryota > Fungi > Ascomycota > Dothideomycetes > Pleosporales > Pleosporaceae > Curvularia > Curvularia eragrostidis. Next base: position 25,242 of record JAIRCK010000070.1, on the reverse strand, counting down.
AGTTGTGACATGAGTTTTTGCAAGTTGGCTTCCATGATGTCTAGGTCCACGATCATAGACGGCGTGTCTAGTGAGTCGAGCGAATCGCCCACTTTGGGTTTGTATGGCATGGTTGCTGTTGTTGGGTTACACAGAGTGGTGGTGGGAACGTTCTGTGAGGGTGGTGGGCAGGCTTGTAGTGGATGGCGATTATTCGTCAGATGTCTGGACCTTGGCGACGTGCAGATGTTGGAAATGATTTTGTACGGCTCGGGTATGTGTGTTTTCGAAGAGTCAGAGCGAATATCGGACTTGATACGATGCTGGCGATAACAAGCGTCCCGGAGGTGGAGAGGTGCTGTTGTTGTAGCCCAAAGGGGTAAGCCGGGCGTCAAGCCACCTTCCGAACACGATACTGGAGTGTCGATCTTCGGAGTAGCTTCCTGCTCACTGTGTTTCTTACAACTACCATACAGTCACACAGATAGTAGTATTTGACTGAAGCTTACAATCATGAAACAGCTGAGACAGAGGTGATTACACGTAACGATCCACACTCCAGGGACCGATGGGAGCGAGGATCAGCAGAAGCGCTTTTTTGTGTACGCATTCCGGTCTACACCAGATGAGGAGATAAATTTCGAGAAGTAATGATTAATGATATGCGTACGTATTATTTGGCATCACTATAGCCTGAACGAGGTAACATCGAAAACTAATAAGCGCAGATAGACTTCTGACTTGTAAGTCATGATGAAAAGGATGACCACACATCCACACCAGCTCAGGTATCAAGCCTTGCAGCCATTGTGCCCACTCTGCTGCCACATCTTCACACTCCTGATCTTCATCTGCCCATTATTCTTCCATGTGGGCAGCCATTGATTCTTGGCTTCCCAAAACTCGAGCTTAGCACGGGCACTCTTGTCCAGCCAGGGCTTACCGCTCTTGCCATCCTCGAACCAGCCGTTCGTCCCACCGACTCCTAGACTCACCGCGAGATAGAATTCTTGGTCAAAGGGCGCAGTATTGCTGTTCGTGTTCGCCCACGGGTTGTCGAGCCGAGTACCGTTGGCGTCGGCGAGAGGAAAGCCACCATACTTCCAGAATGGCTCATCGAAGTGCGTGTACATAACTTGGAGGAGGCGTGTGTTGATATACGTGAAGATGTACTTCTCGGACCACTAGAAACTGTGTTAGTCTTCTTGGACCAGAATGCAGACAAGTGATAAGACGAACTTCGACACCGAAAGTGTTGTATCCAGCAGCATACGTGGTATGCAGTGCCTTTCGCTTGACATTATTCCGCCACCAGCCATTGTGGTTAGAATCGGGACCAAACTGCAGTGTACTGGAGACAATGTTGTTGCCGCCCTCGGGGTAACCAGCAGCATTGCCACGCGACTCCATAATGTCAATCTCACCCGATCGGGGCCAAGGGCCGTACACGTTGTCCTTGGGCAGCATTATGATAGAAGGCCACAGCCAGTCGCCAGCAGGCAATTTGGCAACAACTTCAACGCGCCCATATTTGATCGAAGCACCAAGCTTAGTGTTGACTCGGCCAGATTTGACAGGATTGACAATCGTGCCGTTGGTTGTATTAGTAACTGCAAGACAGTCCATCCAGGTAGGACCAGTGCAGCCGTTACCACGGAGATCGATCACATGGTCCTGCATGATGAAGTCCTCGTCCTGAAGAGTAGGCCTAATGACGAGCTCACCGTTGTCAATGAAGACGTTCTCATCCGTACCGGTAGTCATCTCGAACTGGCCATTACTACAAACCAGATTTAGTCAGGAGCGTCAATAAAACCTGAGCGCTGCCACCTACCCAAAGCCACCAAGCTCAACCTGTTTCGTCCAGAGGCTCTCATTCCAGGACGTGAAGTTGTCGTTTAAGACCTCGCAGTACTTGTGCTGCGCGACAGCTCTCAATCCGTCCCAGATAAGAAAACCTGTCAAGGCCAAACCAAAAGCGAAGCCAGCAATAGGGAAGATAGTGGCCCATATTTGTCGTGGATGTTTTTTGTCGATCCATGGCTGCTGTACGTCTTGAGGCCTAACACGTCGTGATCGAAAGTATTCGCCCTTGTATGGCTGCTGATAGCCAGAGACGGCTTGCGAAGGGGGAGCGTCCATGGTATGTTCCAGAGAACGAAAATGAAACGAATGTGCAGCGAGAGTGCAGGAAATAAAGTAGATGTATAGAACACATCCTTTTTATCATTCCGCTTATCGTATCACTACCACTGATTTCAACTTAGCTCGGACCAAGTCGCAGTGGTGGAACCCAACCTTTGAATCCGCTTACGCTATATGTTGAGGCTCTATCCCGACTTTCGTGTCAGCTTGGGCTGGTAATGTAGTAGAAGTTTACCACTCATTTCAATTATGTTTAGCAATTCAATCCGTGTTGGTGACGGCCCCCCTGTTACTCCACCTTTATATTTTCGTCATAGGCCCAGTACGTCCAGTTATAACTATCCCCAACTGTTTTTCGTAGAAGTTTCAGTAATTTGCACTATTGGTGTCTAACAAAACAAGGTTCATTGAGACCGTGGCTTGATGTTAGTTGGGCTAACATGATAGACGTGATCCTTGTCAATCCACTGTGTGTACTGAATTAGCATTTCAAGATCCAGTAGTGGCTTCAGAAATGAGACGTTGTGGCGACAGTTGTGGAACTGGCGCTGAGAGGCAGGTTAGCATCGCTACCAAAAAACTCAAGAAATATTGCGTCAAGAAAGAGCTTTCACTGGAAAACATCGGATCGCGAAGACTGAGAAAAGCTCGGATAGTCGATTCAGTACTTTCGCATACCGCAATGCTTTAAAAGGCCATATGTATATCTTCTCAATAGCCCTATCGACCTGAAGCTGTGGCAAGAAACTCATAGCCGAACTATGCGTCCGCAGCCAGGCTGAGGTAGATACCCCACACCACTCCGACCGAGCAGCCGAACACAATTCTCTTATCGACCGGCACCCACAAAAAGCTAATAAGGCTTATCGCCGGCCAAAACTTGTACCCATCCTTCATCATCGGCCATAGCTTGTTGACGCAATCGTTGGTAACCACATCCAGAGGATTGACGCCCGGTTTATCCTGCGCATTGACATAGGCCATGAAGCTCAAGAACATGAGCGTGTTGACAACAGCGCCAACTGTTTGATCGAGCAGAAACTTGATCAGGACATTTGTCTTATTGAGCGACGTCTTAGTGGATTCGGGCTTCGAGGCAGGCTTCTCGGACGAGTTAAGGGCCGCTGACGGCACCTGTGTAGGGAACTGGTCCTCGAGGAAGCCTTGCCAAACGATGTTGGGCGGATTGCTAAGAACGCTGAAGAGGACGAATTTGAATAACGTTCCGTAATTGAGCGTGAAGGGCGTCTAGAAGGGTGTCAATTGCAAAGCTGCCTAAGAAAACACATCTATGAGAGTACGTACATCGTCTTTGTAGGAGGATATAGCTTGCGCAAGCACGTTGGATGTTATACTGAGTAGTGCGCCTTGCAGCGTCTGCGATAGCATCGACATGGTTCCGGTTCTGTTGTGCACGAATTCGTTTATGTAGCTAGATATCACTGCTAGTAGGCCCTATCAGAATAGAGAGAAGAGAATGAGAGTGCAGTTCAGTGGAGGGCAGAGCCAGACATTGAAGTATCAGAGCTGTATCAATGTGGCCGTACCACAGATTTCCCCGAGGCCGGAACCGTTTCAACGACGTTGCGACAAGACGCGCGACTCGCGTAAGAGGACTAGCGCCGTGACGTCAATCAAACCTGCAGCTTTACACTGCCGATTTGCGCGTTGTCGGTCCGGCTGAACCAGATTGCCTTTTGATAGTATGCGTTATTGCTGAAGCATGTGTTTTCGACGCCCGTATGCATTTCTCAGAGGCAAATGGAGCCGATACCATGACCAGCCATCAACGGCATACAGGAGTTGAACACGTGGATCTTTGTCATGGTCGTTCTCTAAGCTATTGTCTTGTTGTATCACCTGCCACAGAAGGAAGAAGATATATGATAGTGCTACATAGTCATATCAACACACACCCAAAAATACCTCTAGTACTGTCATGCACTCCCGTCTCTTGATCCCCTCTATTTTTTTAGCGCCGCATGATCCTTCTACTCCATGCCGGACCGGTGTAGTTTGTTCTTGTTTGCTATTTCTAGCATATTAAGACGTCGAGTATATAAGTCAAAGACTGGATCGAGTCCAAGAGTCGCAACCCGGTGGCTGACTGTGTTCTTCCAAGTGCCCAAGTTGGCAGCAACTTCCGTCGTCCTGGCGAAGCAGGAATGCTCTCACGCAGATAATATCCAGTCCCTGCGCCTCTTCATGCAAATACGTGACTGTGCATGACACTATCATGTCATAACATAAGATTGACCTTCGACAAGAAGACCTGCCTAAAGCAAAAAACGCGGCTCATGTTTGGACAAAAGAGTGCGTATCTGACTGGGCCCGCCTATTTAACAGGGTTCCCTGGGCGATATATGGCGCCATACCAGTCAAAGGTGAGCTCCTCATAACCCGTCCGTTGGTTCCGCGCTATACAAAGTGTTGGGTTTGTGCTGTGCTACACAGATATGCAACTCAGCAGTCAAGATGGCCAGGCTCAGATCGTAGTCGGATATCCAAGTTCGAATCTTCGCGAACGGTGCTCGGTCGTCAAGAAAAGTTGCCTAGAACATGCAGATGCACAGCCTCGGTACTCAAGGCATCAGTTCTTCCCGGTGGAAGTCTGCCATACCCTCCTTGGTGACCTTGCGAAGCTGTGCACCGACACGACCCAACTCGCCACCAGCTTTTGTGGCTTCTTCTAGTCCTGCAATGACCGCGGCCTCGGCTCTGTCGTGGAACACCCTTTGTCGGTCTTCGCGGTCCTCGTACATCTCTGCTTCTTCATCTCTCGCGGCGCCAAACAGATTAAGGTGTGCATAGACATTGGAACGTTCCGGCATCATGTGATGCTGAGTGTGCCAGAGTGGGAAATCGTTTGTGCTGGTGTCGACAGTGGTTACGGATTGTGTATGAGAGAGTCCCGTGCGAAGGAATGAAGTCAACACACTTATTTGTCTTACTTGCATCTTCGAATCAGCTTTCCCATATGACCTTGCTGTCGACCATTTGCTGGATGCTTCGCTTTGCCATCCGAGTAGGCTTAGAAAGCATTTCAGCATTTTTACCCAACCTCCAGCACAACTGACCACCTCGTCGCCTGCAACTTGGAGCAACCATTCAAGCACATCAAGGCCAAACAAACGGATTTCAGTCGCTAGATGCGTCATGGCTGCCCTGGTGTGAAGGAGCAGCTGGTCTGCATGGCCAGCAATGTCTCGTGGTGGTAAGCTCTGTAATAGCTTGAGTAACTGCTGGCGGACACTCTTCGTGCCATCCAAAATAAGACGCTGAGCGACCGGGATGATGACAGATGTCGGCTGTGGTAATGGGGTTCCAGGCGGGTTGCTAGCAATTGCTGAGGTCAAAAAAGCCAGAGACTCTTTGCGCTGTGAGTCTGATTTGTGATTTAATAGACCCAGGTGATGGGCGCATTGTGCTTCTAGAGTCGGTGCACTGGTAGACAGTGCTTGTTGTTTTAATGCGATTGCTAATCATTGTTAGTTTTGTGCAGTGCATACTATCGCCTGTCGCCCATCTTACATTTTGCCCGGAAACTGGTGTCTGTGGTGTTAACTGGTTTTGGTTTTGCTTTGCCAACCTTCAGTTTGGGTTTCTAAAAAATGTCAGTCTCAGCTGCCGAAACCCCTGTTCTCGTTCCTCTTTACCTGGAAGTCCTTCTTCTTGCTTTCCTTCTTTTTCTTCGAGCTTGCTGTCATGATGGCGTCGGAGTCGCGTCCTTGTGACTAATTGGGTATTTCCGCAAGGAGCTTATCACACAGGAGAAGTCTGCACTTGGAAGAGATTTGAGTTCTAATACTGTTGGCAGTAAAGTACACGCGCTCCACCGCGAATAGCTGGAAAATTAAGGATGCATTGATGCCACTAGTGCGAAAGAAGCCTAAAAAGGTCATGGCTTGGCAGGGTCCAGCTGCGGACTGCCTGCCGATGTCATTGGCATGCAAAACGCGACTGCATCTCTTACCCCACCTCGTTGCACCGTTTCACTTGAAGATGGCTCAAAGCGCTGTATGTAACCAATAACTGCTCGTGCAACTGTAGTTTGTTAATGGATTGCCCAGCCAGACGAGACACTTGCGCTGCTCACCCGCTTGAGCCAGAAACCCGGCGTGCAGAGCACCCTTATATTGTCACGCGAAAACGGCAGCATAATACGCACCTCCGGTCTCATCTCGAACAGCTCATCCGCGAATCCAAACAGCACCCTCCCTGCTTCTGGAGAAGCTGCGTCTGAGAGCTACACGAATGGCAGAAAGGAAAGCGGGATACATAGCGCGGAAGATGTTGCAAGCTCGGTATGGTCTTTCTTGGCTGCGGCAGGAAGCCTCGTCGACGAGCTAGACAAGGAAGATGAGGTCAAGCTGCTTCGATTACGGACAAAAAAGAATGAGCTGGTCATTGTACCAGGTATGAATAGCGTGCATACTGATGCGCGGCAAGTACTAATTGACAACTAGATTCCAAGTTCATACTCGTCGTCATCCACGATACCCCTCCTGCCTAGGGCCTCCACTGAATTCACTGGATATGCGCTTTGTTTTTTTACGCAAGCATTACGATACCCGACTATGTTGAATAGCGCAATAAACTGGTTTACCAATGAGCTTCGCTAATGTCGACTTGATTGACATCAACACCGTCTTTGAACCATCGCTCTGTAGCCGTTATTGGAAATGTTCAAGTTTGGACATAGGACACCTAGAGACTCACCAGCTTCATCAATCTCGATGTCATTGCCGCTCATTTGCCGCTTCCGCATCTTTCCATCTTCCGCAAACGTCCAATCTTCCAGGCCATAGCAGCGCTTCCATTTCATGCCATCGTGGGCATCCTGGAACTCATACCAAAATTGCACAGCGATTTTGTTGTCGGTAAAAGCGAAGAGCTCCTTGCGCAACCGGTAGTTTTTCTCCTTTTCCCACTTCTTTGTCAAGAGTTCCTCAATGGCTGATGTGCCTACAAGGAATGATGACCTGTTGCGCCAGATACTGTCAGGAGTGTATGCCTGCGCTATCACCTTTGGGTTTCTGCGATGATCAGGGCGTGCGAAAATGCATGCATAGCACGACGTACTGGCTGTTCCACAGGTCCTGGGCCTTCTTGACCTTGGCACGAGCGGTTTCTTCCGTAAATGGTGGTGCAAGAGACATAATGGGGGTAGATAGAGCTGCTCAAAAGCATCTGAGAATCCAAAATGTCAGCTGTAAAACCATATATATCACATCTAGACATGCCGAATGCTAGTCTATGTCGGCACTTCGGCATCGTACGGCAGCTGTGCTTATTTTTAGCGTCATTGTGTGACTGTCCTTTTCAAGATTCTTTCTCATCAACACATTCTAGATTGCAACTGTGGTAGTTTTTGAGCACATATGCAGTTTGCTCTTCGTTGTCGTCGTCACAGCTGCCACTGCTACTGCTGCCACGTGCTTCCGCCGATCCCGAGGGACCCCACGACCTATCTTATCGATAACGAACGGGGGGAAGCTTCTCGAACAGCAAAGCAAACTCGACCAGAAACCTCGGTCCAAGTCAACTAAAGCTCCAGCAGATGCCATATCATGCATTTGTAGCCGAGAATGTTGTTACGCTCAAGGCCGCAATTTGGTATCAGGCGTGTCTAGCATCTTTTTGCTCGCTGTCTTACTGCTCCATCCTGCTGTTATACGCGTCTATGTAATCTGGTGTCCATCCAGGTACACGCTATGCATCCGTCTGATAGGCTAAGAGTATTTGTCAAATATAAAAGTCTGGAGCAATGATATCAGGCAGCGGATGTCGACGGGGGGATTACAGTATAGCACCCTTTACTAACCAAGTCTCGGTCGGCGTGTATCCGAACTAGGAACCCTGCCCCACTACGATCTCGAAGCTCGAAGCTTGGGAAGCAAGGTAATGTCGGCGACAGAGCGGATGTGAGTGGGCGAGCTTTTGCCCCTCTCTGGCCCCTCCTTCGCTCCCTTCAAGTCGAATACATAAAGTCCTTAGCTTCCGGAGGTCTTTTGGACAGTACACACCACACAGCTTTCTTCACACATTCCCTACCTTTAGTTACACCAACACAAATCAATTGCAAGCAACATGGCACCTCTTCAGGTTGGCGACAAGCTCCCCGAGGGAGTCAAGTTCGAGTAAGTATTGCCATTGATCTGCAATGCTCCATCAGCAGCCTCAAGTTTCAGCTCAGCGTGAATGCTAACCACAATTCCTTTTATACAGATGGGCTCCCATCACCGACAGTGACCCAACCGTCTGCGGCCGCCCACAAGAGTACGACGCAAGCAAGGAGTGGGCAGACAAGAAGGTTGTCCTCTTTTCCGTGCCCGGTGCCTTCACACCAGGCTGCCAGGCATACCACTTGCCTCCCTACATTGCCAAGGCCAAGGAGTTCAAGGAGAAGGGCGTTGACATTATTGCAACCATTGCCTCCAACGATGCGTGGGTCATGAATGCATGGGGCAAGGTCAATGGCGTCAAGGGTGACGAGGTCCTGTTTTTGAGCGACACCAAGACTTTCTTCAGCAAGAACTACGGCTGGCCCGCAGGCATGGGTGACCGCAACGGTCGCTGGGCTATGGTCTTTGACCACGGCAAGGTCATCTACGCTGAGAACGAGAAGAGCCCAGGCGAGGTTTCGGTAAGTAGTGTCCTGGACCCAAACCGTATCCGCCTTGTATAGTCTAACAGTATCTAGGTCTCTGGCGCCGACGCCGTTTTGGCTAAGTTGTAAGCATTGACAGCGAATCCGGCCTGGTGTCGAGGAACTGCTGGAAATGATGATGCATGTAGCCAAAGTCTTAAAGACAAATAAATCAAACGAAGAATAAATCACAATATCAATTCCAATGCGTATGTGATGCCTGGCTCTGGGTCAACCAGCCCAGTAGACCGTATGCTTCAGACATGTTCGATGTGTCGCTGTGTATGGTATGTACGGCAAGGTGTTTGAAGTTTGTGTTTGTATTCATTGCTGGTCGAATGCTCAGCTTGGATCGCAACGTTTTCCATGCCCATGCGTAATTGCAGCCCAACGAGCTTGGCTCTCGACCATGGTCTGTCCGGCATAGCTGCTTCTGTTCCGATATCCGTAGTGTCGCGATATATACAAACGCCATTCTCGCACGCTCAATCAAACTGGAATGTGTTAGTCTAGTCCTTGCATTCATTAGCGAATCAGGGCGTACTGGAGTAAGGAAAGACTCGGCTACGAAACGTGCCCTTGCGTTCAACTGGCCGGTGTTAGCTTGCATGTGTCGTGAATTGTCCGTGCTGCCTTACGAAGAGCTTCATTTCGGAAATTTCCTTGTCGACCTCTTCCATGAATTGAATGATGAAGTCAACGAGCTTGTGCTTCAGCATTTCCTCGGTGTGGAAGTTGGTAATCAGGAACGAGATGTCGTAGCCTTTGACGGGCTTCCTCCGCAGAATGTAGAACGACTCAGCTCTTTGGGTCAGGAACCGTGTGAACTTGTGAACCAAAATGTGCTCAATCTCATCTGCCTGCTTGATCTTGATGCTTATTCGTACACTGTTGATACTGGGCTCGATGTATACACGTTCGTTCTCGTTTCTCGACACGGTGAGAGGGTTCAGGATGACCTCGGGAGAGCTCGCAGCCTCAACCTCGGGGACATTGTGACGCTCCGAGGCTTGTGAGGCAAAGTTGGAGAGGGAGAGGGCGGCCGTGAGAGACGAGCGCACGCACTGGAGGTATGGGCGGAGGGATTGGGACTAGCGGAGATCAGTAAAGGGCGGGCAATCGGACAGGCCGGAGAGCACAGGAAAGCATACCATGGTGGGTCGAGCTCAGCACCAGCTCAGTGTTGAAATTTCAGGGCTGTAGTCGGGAAAGAAGGCGGGCTATGACATGCCAGCAGCACGGGGAGATGGCGCAGCCTGCAGGTGGTGGTAGTGGGGCTGGAGCTCCGGGCGGCGGCTAAGCTTGGCGCGGCTTGCCTTCCTCATGATTCGGCCGTCGACCATTACATGTCGCCCCACGAACGCATTATAAGTCTTTCTTTCGCCTCCGCCCTCCACGCCTCTCTACACACTCTTTGCAGTATTGTCGAGTATACACCATGGCGTCTATACCAGGTACGCGACAGGATATAGCCATTTCCGAAGCGTTTCAGTCCAGTACTAACTTGCATGTGTAGTAATCGTAAAGCACCAGGGCAAGAAGCACGAGGTCGAGGTTGATACCACCTCCAACGGCGAGACGTTCAAGTACCAGCTCTTCTCCATTACCGGAGTCGAGCCAGAGCGCCAGAAAGTGATTGTCAAGGGCGGACAGCTCAAGGATGACGCCGATATGTCCAAACTGGGCCTCAAGCCTGGCCAGACTCTGATGATGATGGGCACACCTTCGGGCAGCGGAACCGTCATTGAGAAGCCCAAGGTCCCTACCAAGTTCTTGGAGGACATGGACGAGGCAGAAGCCGCGCAGTTGGAGGGCGCCACACCCGCCGGTCTGCAGAACCTGGGCAACACCTGCTACATGAACTCTACGCTACAGACACTGCGGTCGATCCCGGAGCTTCAGGAAGAGCTTCTGCGGTACTCTGCAAGGTTTGATTCTTCTTGACCACTTGTTTGCACTGTACTGACCGCATACAGCAACGACGCCGGCTCATCGAGCGCTGCAGCGCAACTCAGCCAGTTCGGTCTCGGCGGTCTCGGTGCTTCGACAGACCTCACAAGCTCCCTGCGCGATCTCTTCAAGCAGATGTCCGAGACACAGCAAGGATTCCCCCCGCTGATGTTCCTCAATGCTCTCCGAACCGCTTTCCCCCAATTCGCACAAAAAGCAAAAGATGGCCACGGTTACGCCCAACAAGACGCAGAGGAAGCCTGGTCACAAATTGTATCGCAACTACGACAAAAGCTGAAAGTCAGCGACAAGGACGCATCAGGTGCGGATAAGCAGTCTATGTCTTGGATCGACAAGTATATGTCGGGTAAATTCGAGTCGGTGATGGAGTGTGACGAGCCCGCGGCAAAAGAGGCCGGTGAGGAACCAGTTCACAGCGAAGAGCTCTTCTTCAAACTCAATTGCCACATCAATGTCGAGACGAACCACCTTAGGGATGGTCTAGCCGCCGGCTTGAAGGAGAAGATTGAGAAGCGATCAGAGGTTCTGGGCCGAAACGCCATGTACACGAAGACGTCCAAGATTGCACGTCTGCCCAAGCACCTTCCCGTCCACTTTGTGCGCTTCGACTGGCGACGAGACACCAACAAGAAGGCAAAGATCATGCGCAAGGTCACATTCCCAGAAGAGCTGGATGCACTAGAGTTTTGCACCGACGAACTGAGGAAGGCTCTAGTACCCATCCGTGACAAGATTCGCGACGTCCGTAAGGAAGAAGAGGACCTCGAGCGCGCCCGCAAGCGACAGAAGCGTATGAGGGCCGGAGAAGAGAACGACACTGACCCTCTTGCCTCCAAGGAACCTTTGCAAAAGAAGAAGGAAACCGAGAAAAAGAAGGAGGAAGCCAGCAAGTCTGAAGACACCAAGATGGAGGAAGTGGAGTACAAGACCGATGCCCAGGTCGAAGCTGAACGTATCGCATCGATCGTGGCTGCGAAGAAGGAGCTCCTTGCGCTTGTAGACCCAAAGATGGCCGCTGATGACGGTGCCAACCAGACTGGTCTCTACGAACTAAGAGGTGTCATCACTCACCAGGGTGCCAGCGCTGACAGTGGTCACTACACTTCCTTCGTCAAGAAGCAGGGCGCCAAGGACCCAGTCACTGGCAAGCGAAAGGAGGAAGATGGCAAGTGGTGGTGGTTCAATGATGAGAAGGTCTCTGAAGTTGATGCTGAGAGGATACAAACACTTGCTGGCGGAGGTAAGTCTCTTTTCCACCATGGTATAACTAGCGACTAACATGTGTACAGGTCAAAGCCATTCGGCTCTTATCCTGCTCTACCGCGCAATTCCTCTTCCAGTTGTTGACGAGGACGTGCAGATGAGTGAAGCATAAAACGATTCCTCGACGGCTGCCTCAATAGACGGTATTTTGGGCTACCCTTGTTGCCATTGAGCGAAGCAGAAGCATAGGTGGAGCGAAAGAGAACGCATGGCACTGGCGTTTGCCTCGCGAAAGGAACCATGAAGCAATACTCACGAAATATGAGCAATGATGACATGAATTCTAGATTTGCATTAATAGACATGTTACCCGATCGGTTCAGTGCACGTTCCTGGCCTCATGTTCACTTCACTCTGCGTCGTGACGCATCACAACGTGCTGCCAAGCTTTGTTGCAATCGGGAGACTGGCCTTCAAGCGCTCCCCTTCGTCTTCCCATTTGATGCTTCAAAATTCAGGCTTCGTCGCCTTCGATTCATACCGTAGTTCTGTTCTTTTATCATCACATCTCTGTAATCTTCGTGCCATGTGTTGGCTACCGCCACCATGTTTTACAGTCACGAAAGTAGGCTCTCTTCCTGGACTCCAAACTGAAGAGTAAAACTGATTCTCGTAGTCCTCACATCGCGCAAATACGGCGTGGCAACTGTGTGGTCAGTCTCGGAGATGGTCGTTTGCTCCTTCCCTTGACTGACAGAAACGGCAGGCTCGTTGCAACGCTTGGTTCCAAGTCGAGCCTGAAGCGCATCAATCGCAAGCAGATTCTCGACGTCGATGTGTCAAAGGCATGCCAGACCATTATCGACCCAGTAGCACCCCTGGCTCTGCGTCTGCAGGGGAATTTGTTGTGAGTTCCGTGCTTGCCAGATGTGGTGTGCAGCACTTTTGACTTACGCAGGTATGGGCTGTCGCGTGTATACTTGCAGCAATGCGGATATGTTCTGTCAGACGCACGAAATGCACAGATGGCTCTGAGGGCAGCTTTACGGACGGCCCACGATACGGCGCTAGATGCTGATGCTGGCAAAACTAGGTAAGAATCTGACATACGGCTGTTCCAAGACACCTCATTGACACATGCTTCAGGCCGGACCAGCTCATTCTCCAAGATGATCCGTCTTTCCTGCCTGAGTTCGCACATCCTCCACCAGAACTCCTTGCTAATCTTGATCCCAACTTCAACCTCGGCGCAACACACTCTGGCGACTCACAAAATCTGACCCCTTTCGGCTCTCAGCAGTCATCATCCGCTTCACATGCGGGCAGTGTAGGCGGCCTCATACTCCCTACCTCTTCTCCTCTCATCCAGGAGGGTTTTAGACTTGAAGAAGACCATGCCACAGGCAGGGTCGGACAACGCAGTGGCATGCTTGGATCTGAAGATACGATCGAAATCGGAGAGCCAGACTTTATGTTTGGGGAAGATGGCGAGATCATTCCGTTGTCACCAGGCATTGCATCTCTTGGGAATGCACGTGCAACTACGCCCAGCGATACTAGTCGAAGGACCCGGCTGAGGAAGCAAATTCAAGAGGAACAAGATGCATGTGGTGAGGTAAGTTTGGCTGCCCATCTCCGCGTTTTTGACATTGCATGTATATCTGGCTGATGCTATTGCTCCTCGTTATATTCCCTGCGCACCCATGATCGGTCTAGATTAAGGATGCAGAGATGTTGCTTATGTTTTGACCATTTTGTGTGGATATGTTGCTTCCTTCTTCATTTCTTACATGTTCCTTAATCTCACCTACTCTTTGTACTCCCCGTATCTACGTTTATTCAGACCTTTTACATAATGAACACTGACATCTATCAGTTGCCGGACGGCGATATGAATCCTACGCTACCAAGCGAAGAAGACGGTTTTCCTGAGAGGAGTGCCTTGCCTCCAACCAGTGACCCGCATTCCGATCAGCATTCGGAAGTAGTAGAATCATCAGAATCCTTCACCGCCCCTATGCGCCGGCGTCGATTTCAACGCATCATTCGTGCGGACGAGGTGACAGAACTTCGCCACAAGGAGCTGGCAGACTGGAATGCGAACTATCTAAATAATATGAAGATCTCTGCTCAACAGAAGGCCCATAGGCGTGCGCTCACACAAGCAAAAAAGAATGCCGAGCACTATGTTTGGGGAACTGGTCTAGGAAGTATCGGTGAACGCATGATCAGTTGCCAAGGCTACAATCCATTCAGTATGTTTTTTGGCGACAAGCTGTTCGAGGCAATTACTGGCATCAGTCGCAAAGTCACGGGACTCAAGCATAATCGCGACGGCGGCATTGATGATGCTACGCAAGAACAGCCCCGCCGCGTACGTCAGAAGACTGGTGAGCCTGAGGCTGCTCGAGGCGCTGATGACGACGGTTTTCATGTGCTTCTCGGTGACGACGACGACGACGCGGTAGAGCTGCCCCGTGAAGCTGTCTCCGCTCTTGATGATCAACACATATTATCCTCAATGCCTTGGAATAAGAGTGCTTCCATTCGAGGATCTTCGGTCATTCCTCATAGTGGACGTATCGACATGATCAGTTCGGCAGATCGAGGTAGATATGGCAGCCGACCAATATCTACCTCTCCACTACGTGGAAGAGGCCAATCCATCCCATTTGAGTTGAAGCATTTCACAAGCGACGCGGATTATACTGGTGACGATTTCAGGCTTCTAGGGCTCAGTTCAGAAAGCCCCGAGCCGGCAGCCCTTCCAGACACTACATCACGGCTCCGCAACGCCCTCTCTGCCGAAGGCGAGAACTTCATTACGTACATGACCGAGAAGATTAACGAAAGGCGTGATCGAGCGCAGACTAATACAGAGGCTGTGACTAACATCGACACCATTACATTCGAAGAGCTCCTTCCGCCTGCAGAGAACACCAAGACGATTGCTTGCCATGGCCTAATGATGGTTCTTACGCTGGGAACCAAGGGCATGCTTGATATCCAGCAGCTCCAACACTTTGGTGACATTCGTCTTGGTTTGTCCGAGAAGGCTAAAGTTCTGCAAATCATTGAGACTAGCAATGGCAGAGAATACGGCGATGACAGTGACGACAGCGAAGACAATGTAGAAGTCGCAGCGCAACCAGTATTGGCGATGGATTCGCAACATGTGGTTGGTGGACCTGAAGAGGGAGATGAGGAAGTGGAAGACCCAGTCGACGTGGAGGAAGGTGGGCATTTCCAGGAGCAGTTTGCTGCCGGACACGGTGGTCGGCAGGATGATGATATCGACTCGCTTTATGCCGACTGAATGAACGGATGATATGTCTCAGTTAGCCTGTCATATGCTGCTGTCTTCAGCTTGGATTTTCCATGGCACAGCAGTGAAGATAGCTCCGGGAACCCGAGTGTTAATGTATTAGTGAGTAACTCCGGGGGGTTGAATTTCATGAGTACTAGAGACATGTTATGACAGGTGAGAAATGTTATAATGGAGCTCATATGTGAGATATTAAAAAGTGTTCTATTCACAGTGTTTTTGAAATCCCCACATCTTGCGTTTTGCTTCATGTATTGATACTCCCCACAGCTGGTGATGTTTCTCGTATCAAGACATCAAGACAAGGACACTGGAATACTATTCATGTAGGGCGTACAGTGAGATTATAAACTTAAACTACAGCCTGTGTTGAGAATGTGTAGTATGGGCATTTCTATAGCTATCATCACGGCGGCACCCCAGATAGATTGCGAGAACGTTGGGCCGTTGCAATATTGCTGTTTAAACGCTACTGCTATAATTGGACGTTTTTAGGCGCGTATATTCTAAGTAAATACTAACGGTCTGAAATCTGCAAATAAACGAACTGTAGCCTGAACCGAGCCTCTTTGAGCAATGTCCTTGTCAATCAAACTTTCTGTATCGTGAGCTGTGTTCTACTATCTAGAAAGAAACTGTGGACTTCTTTTCAATGACATCAAGTTATTCTGTAAAACGCCTTGGAGTGCTTCTTGAAGCGCCATACGGACTAATTAGTTTCACAACTAAATACGTGGTCAATTCCCATTATCATAGCTGCTAGAAGGTTTTCTAAGGGGTATCGGGACATGAACAGAAACTGCTGCGCTCTCAAATTCGAAAAGAGAGCGCGTGAGATACGACGCGTCAAGACGTTGTCTCCACCTCGGCATGTTGTGGATACTGCAGGGTCTCATCTGCAACCTCACCAATAGAATTCAAAAGAGCTCGTTCTAGTCAGGAACCAGGCCTGTGCGTGCCCGCATAAAACGACGAAGCAACATCACCATTGCAATGGTATGAACTGATAAACATCGCAGGACAATTCCTTCTTGCATAGAACTGGAGGCTAGTTAGGTTCTCAGTGCCGTATCTAACTAGTCGTGGCGCGGGGTTTCAGGGTTTGAAAAAGGGCCGGGACAGATCCGTTACTACGTCACACAAGCTCCTTCGTACTGCCCAGATACTGCTCTGAACATACCGTCGATTCACTGTCAGGTAGAGGAGCATTACCATGGGGAACTCATTCAACCCAGCGACCGACATTGGGAGCCTCGAAGGCAAAGTGATTCTGGTTACTGGTGGTACGCATATCCTTCCGGCGCGACCGATCCTAATGAAGACAATACACGCAGCATCACGACGCCTAACACATGCATCCACATAGGCAATGCCGGCTTGGGCAAGCAAACCATTGCGTACCTCGCCGCCCATGGCCCTGCGCGCATCTACATGGCCGCGCGCACCGAATCCAAAGCACGCGACGCCATTGCCTCGATCAAGTCCTCCGTCCCCAACGCCTGCGACATTGAGTATCTCCCGCTCGACCTGACGTCCTTCTCGTCCATTGCCGACGCGGCCTCCACTTTCAAGAGCCGGGAAACGCGCCTCGATATCCTGATCAACAATGCGGGCATCATGGCCACGCCGTACAGCACCACCAAAGAAGGCTACGAGATCCAGTTCGGCACAAACCACATGGGCCACGCGCTCCTCACCAAGCTGCTGCTCCCCACCATGCTCGACACGGCCAAGCTGCCCGGCGCCGACGTGCGCGTCATCAGCCTGAGCAGCATGGCGCACCACTTTGTCACTTCGCCCAACATATCCTTCGACCAGGCTGCGCTGGAAAAACAATCAACGTCATATCGCTATGGCGTGTCAAAACTCTCCAACTTGATCTATGCCAAGTCCCTGGCAGAACACTACCCGCAAATCACCTCCGTATCGCTGCACCCGGGTGTCATTCTAACCGATCTGTTCAACAGCCTGCGCACAAACATCTTTATGAAGGTCGGGCTGTGGTTGTACGGGATCGTGGCACTGGTGCTGCCGGGCCATTATCAGGGTCCCGAGGGTGGCGCGCTCAACACGACTTGGTGCGCTACGGTGCCTAAGGACCAATTGGAAAATGGAGCATATTATATGCCAGTTGGAAAGAAGAATACGGGCGGTAGGTTTGCGAGAGACGAAGGGCTGAAGAAGAAGCTGTGGGAGTATACGGAGGAGGAATTAAAGAAGCATGGATATTAAGAACTACAGAAATAAGTTATTTTAATCGGGAAGGAAGTAACAGTACAGATGGCATCGAAATATATAAATTGAATCTCGGTCCTGTTGCAATATCAATGCTATCTTCTAGCTTGTTCACAGAATTTACAAGATTCATATCAAGTACTATCCCTCCACGGGTGGTGGAAAATCCTACGTACTGGCATGCAGTAGTGCTCCCCACCACAACAAAGTTCATTACAGCTGGGAAGCCAAGATAATCTCGGAATAGTGACCTTGACCACGAAGCTTTCTACACCCTTTTTCGAGCAATACCACAATTCCCTGCTAGCATACACGGGAGCCTCGCCTCGGACAACCTCGGATGCGCCAGAGGTTCAGTGCATAGGTCCAGGAGTCTAGCAGGTCCTCTACTGCCAGCGTAGCTTGTGTGAAGCCGCTCAGCTAGCGGCTAGGTCCAAACATGGCTTGCTCGCGCTTGAATATATGCTTGGTGTAAGGGGCGCAACTCCGTGGAGCAGTCTAACGCTCGTGAGCTTTAAGTAGACATGGCTAGATAACAAGATTGTATTCGATGGAGAGCTGAGGTCTGGACTACGTGGCTATAAACAGAGAGTTGATAGTTGCTAAAGCAAATATCAAGCTGGGCAGGCAGAGAAGACGAGGTCGTAGACGAGAGCAAATATAATTCATGTTAACAAGACCTGCATATTCACACAGGACTTAGGCAGAACTATAGCATCTTGATGGTCTCACACGTCCTAAAGCCGTCACAGATCAGCGCCCATATTATTCTATTAACTAGAAACGCTGTGCCGCCCCAGCGTCATCCTGTGTCACTTATCACTAGCTTTAGCTGCTCCTCCCAAATGTGAACCCTGACATTGTACCAGAGTTGTGGCCCAACTGAAGCCCAGTATTTCCACTGCCTGAGAAAACGATATGGTGTGACTGCTTAGCATTCTTCGCAGCCTTCGTGATTGCCTGCTCTAACAAACTATCGTGGGCAGTAGCAATCTCTTTTAACACAGAGATGCCTTCACCTTGGCCAATGGCGGACACTTCAATATCGCAGAGCTCACGCTGGGTCTGCTGCATCGCGGGGAACAGGGCTTCTAAATCGTTGACCAACTCGGTAATGTCCTCGATTAGTCGTCTAAACTGCTTTTCTTGATACAGCGCCCACTTGGCCTTTTGTCGTATGCCAGATCGGTTCTGGCGCTCGATAGCTAGCTGGCGCATTTTCTCGTGGAGCTTCGCCATCGCTGGATCCATGTCGCTTTTCGGATCATATACTGTAAGGCTGCCGTCTTGAGGCTCCGCTCGGCTTTTGTATTTGTTAGATACACCTTCGGCGTCCGCAAATAATTCTACAATCTGGCCTAGCAAGGCCTCAGCGTGCTTGACGTTTGCTTCCGACCCAACACGCCCCTGAAGCGATAGAGTGTCTGGAACATTGTCATCTAGACTCAGAGACTTGCCCCACCGCGACAGGCGGAGTCTTGCGCTGTCGAGCTTGAGCTGACTTGTCTGGAAGTCTTTCCCAAATGTGCGGCCGAGCTGGACAAACTCGAAGCACTCGACTGTGTTGTTGAAGAGGCCAGCGAGGGCAACGACGCCGACAACAAGACCGGCTGTCTCGGCCATGTTGGTCTGGTGGAGCAAAGACAACAAAAGTAACGAAGATGGAATGAAGGCAAAGGCACGAAGGAGAGATTCGGTGAGGGTGCTCTACTTTACATATGCTTCTGACGTGCAGTGCGCAGGTAGCGGTGACGGCGGGAACGAAAGCCTGTCGTTCTCTTATACAGGCACGCAATAGCAGCGGGCTCAAAGTAGAAGGTGCCAGTGGCTCAGGTAATGCGACTGCTCAGCCTCGACCGCGAGAGTAGCTGTGCCGCTTCGCTTCGTCTGCAACAACGCGCGAGCCCAACCGCTGTCACCTACATCACGATGGCTCTCCCTAGCGCCACCACTACATTCACGGGTCCAGGAAACCAAGGAATCCAGATTGGACTCAACTCCGGCTCCATCGAGGCCCACTTCCACGCCTATGGCAAGTGTCTGCTTCCACTTGCGCTCTAACTAGCGCTGCGCTGACTGTCCCTTGTCTCTACAGAACGCCCTGAGACACCACCACAGCCCTCGTGCTTCGTACCCTTCCGCCGCGATCCTGACTTTGTCGACCACGGCACGCTGCTCGACCAGATCCGCCAACGATGCTCTGTGCCAGCATCTCGCGTCGCGCTAGTAGGCCTCGGCGGCGTGGGGTAGGTTCGGTAGAAGAGCATCAAACTAGTGCTCGCATGTCGCATGTCGCATCTGACGTAGGCACAGAAAGTCGCAGCTAGCCATCGAGCACTGCTACCGCACCGCCGAGCAGTCGCCAGACACGTGGGTTTTCTGGGCGCACGCGAGCAATACTGCGCGACTAGAGCAGAGCTTCCGGGAGATCGCTGACCAGGTCAGGGCTTGTGGGCGGAAAGACCCGCAAGCGGACGTGTTTAAACTAGTGCACGACTGGCTGCGCGATGCGAAGAACGGACGGTGGCTGCTAGTGCTAGACAATGCGGACGATGCTGCTGTAGTCTCTCCGACAGATAGAGATGGCGACGGCGGTCTCCGGCAGCATCTATCGAGATATCTGCCTCCAAGCAGGCACGGCGCTGTCCTTGTGACGAGTCGGACAAAGCGCACAGCGATGCAGGTTGTGGAGAATGGTGATATTATACTAATCGAGCCAATGCATGATATAGCTGCACACGCTCTGCTCTGCAAGAAGCTAAGAGATGTAGACGTAGACGTAGAAGACGACAGTATCGCTACGCTAGCTATGGCGCTTGATTATATGCCGCTTGCTCTCGTGCAGGCGGCGGCCTACATTCAAGAGCGCGCGCCGCGGTGCTCAGTGCAGCAGTACCTCGAGGAGTACCGGCAGGGCGATCGCAGAAAGACAAGTCTGTTAAACCAAGAGGCGGGTCACCTCCGTCGAGATACAGCAGCTAGCAATGCGGTCTTGATAACCTGGCAGATCTCATTCGACCACATACGCAGTACAAGGCAGTCGGCAGCAGGCCTGCTATTGCTAATGAGCTTCTTCAACCAATAGGGGATCTATAAAGCTCTACTCTACTAATAGAGCAGTATAGTAGACGACAGATTTAAAGAGGACGTGCTAACCCTACGAGACTACTCATTTATCACGGTGACTAGAGATGCAGATACGTTTAAGATGTATAGCCTAGTACAGCTAGCGACGCGCACGTGGCTTGAAAACGAAGGGCAGCTAGACAAGTGGAGAGAACAGTTTATCTCGAACCTATGCGCAGAGCTGCCGACAGGAGAGCACGAAAACTGGGAGAAGTGTCAAGCGTTATTTCCACACACACACGAGCAGCACTAGCACAGCAGCCTAAGAGTAGAGAGTCACGAAAAGAGTGGGCGCTGTTACTATACAAGGCGGCATGGTATGCGTGGCGACAGGGGAAAGCTAGCGAGTCAGAGGAGATGGCGATGATGTCGATGGAGGCTAGGAGTGAAGAGCTTGGGGAAGAAGACGTGAGAATGCTAGACAGCATGGGGATGGTGGGGCTAGCTAGGGAGCTTGGAGGCAAGTACGAAGAGGCGGAGGCGATGTACAGGCAGGCACTGGCGCGATATGAGAAAGTGCTCGGGCATGAGCATCCTAAAACGCTAACGAGCATGAATAACTTGGCACAGGTACTGACTAGCTAGGCTGAATACAAAGAGGCAGAGGCGATAAACCGACAGACACTGGCGTGGAGGGAAAAGGTGCTTGGGTATAAGCACCTAGATACGTTGATAAGCATGCTTAACTTGTCACAAGTACTAAGTAGGCAGGGCAAGTACAAAGAGGCAGAGGTGATGAACCGACAGACGCTAGCGGAGTATAAAAAGATACTTGGGAGTAAGCATCCACACACGCTGATGAGCATGAATAACTTGGCGCTGGTGCTAGACGGCCAGGGCAAGTACGAAGAGGCAGAGGTGATGAACCGACAGACGCTGGCACGGTATGAGAAGGTGCTTGGGCATGAGCACCCATCTACGCTGATGAGTAGGAACAAATTAGTAGGAATGCTAAGTAGGCAGGGCAAGTACAAAGAGGTAGAGACGATAAATCGACAGACGCTGGCGTGGAGGGAAAAGGTGCTCTGCCATGAACACCTATCTACGCTGACGAGCGTATACTGCGTTGCCAATCTTCTTACATGTCAGCGTTACTACAACGAAGCCCTTGCTCTTTACAAGAGAGCATGCGCTGGGTACGAAGCTGTGCTTGGGAAGGATGACCCGATTACGCGTACCTGTCACCAGCATTACGCTGACGCGCTGGCAGCGCACGAGGAGTTACCAGCTTGCTATCCCTCATATAACTACAGATAGCAGCGCACATGCATGCGCAGGCAAACAGTCGAAGCTACTACGAGGGCTAGCAAAGATAGGCGTCAGAAGCTCAAAGTCGTCTACGAGATAGGGGTAAGAGATTCTGCAATTGTATATCACACGTCGAGGGATAGTACTCTATCGATGTTGCTCTCTCTTTCTATATGCTTGAAAATCCAGATATACACCCATGGCCAGCCCTGTCTCTATATACAAGTAACAGTACCGCGCTGCAAGAATGCTGCCCGCGCCAAACGCCCGCCCATGTGGTATCTAAACCCTTGTTTATACCCTCAGCCACACCATTCTGATTTTATCTCTTCTAATCCACCCTCTTGAGCTGGCGGTATATCTTTTTATGTTGCTCCAGGAACAAAAATGTAAGCACAGTATGTGGTCCAACACGGATGAAACTCGGTACCCAGCCCTTGAACATCCAACGGAATCCCTCCGCCCTCATTGTATCCGATACCGTCTTCATGAGGCCTGCATTGTCGCTCGAACTCATTACTTTGGTCTTGATAACGTCTACCGGCGAACAGATGGTGGTAGCGACAAAGCCTGCAAGGAAAGATGCCGAAAAATGCGTGGTGAGGTTGTCCTGGAGTGGAGTGTACTTCAACAGAATGCGTTTGAATCCATCATAGGTTGCAAGTTGGCCAACAGTCATGAGCACGGCTCTCGACGAGTTAGGCCAGACGCCTTTCCACAGACTTGCTACACCCTCTTCCCGTGACATGCGTATTATACCGTCGATCGCGTTCTTGTAGCCTCGTCGCTTCTCTTTTGGCAGCGCAGCATCGTGTTGCATCCGCACGTTCAGAATGTCTCCTGGGTTTCCGGCAAAGCCGCCAAGGAAGCCTGATATCGAAGCCATGCCGACAAGTGTGAGAAACGATGGTCGCTTATCCGTAGTTGTCATGTGGGCTTTTAGCGATTCGTAGACACCAAAGCGCGTCATGCTGTATGTGCCTTGGCGAAGCTGTGCTGCAGATATCTAGAGTGCGCATTAGACTAGCCTTTGCGGCTGAGCGAGGGGAGAAACTGACCCCTTTGTATAGACCCAATATACCGTCAGTCTTTATGACATGGGAGAACATTTGCACCATGTTCAACCGTACGCCATGCGCTGCTTGTGTTTGTAGCCGGACCTGGTAATTTTTGTGAGCACATTTCGAACAGGCGCGCGCAGTCCCTTGCGTCATACCTTTACTATTCCAACAGTCAGTCAGGAATCCCATAGTTTGCACCGAAATTTGCAGAAACTCACCAAGATCCAAGGGGTGCGTGAAGAAAGTCGCAAAACAACTCGCACTCCCACCAAACCAGAAAGGATAGTGTATCGGTGTTTTCTTGATAGGCTTCACATCTTCACTTTTGCGCAGCTCAGGTAGAGCCACCCTTTTCGTGGCTTGGGCCATGTTGGTTACGAGGGACTGCGCAGCAACCGCATGTGAAGCTGGCCGGGGGTAAGGTGTGACGCAGATAAGCCGTGCCGCAGCCTTAAAACAAAGATTTGCTCATGAAAGTTCGGTGGTTGTTAAGGGACCGAGAATTCGGCAGGCGGACGTCATCGGCAAAACGTGCTGCTTTCGGACTTAAGCCCGGAGCTGGCTTGGCTTGGCGTCGCGTACGGTTTTGCGGGCAGGACGACTAACTAATACGATCGCTATACAGCAAAGATGCGAATACCTGTATGCTCGGCTGCCATATGCCGCCATATCTCTCCAAATTTATCGGCGCGAGTCTGGAGACCACAATTGGTGTCTCGGCTTACGCTACGCAATGCGAGGTATAACTCTTCTGGTATGTGGCTATCATGTGACAAGCGTTTTTATTATGGGGCAGCTATCTTGCACTCAATCAATATGCAATCAATTGACTATACAATTGAGAGGACACATTCTAAATCCATTCAGGAGAATTCCCCAAAGAGGTCAAGATAGAAGGAAGGACGTACCAGACTGATGAGTGGATGAACACGCCTTCATCAATTCTTTCTGCAATACCCCGACGTCTACACCTTCAAAAAGATCACCCTCTCACTATTACACGGAAGCTGATTGAGTCACGCTTCCCTGGATACAAGACTCACAATGACCTCTTCCCCATTGTGTCCACAAAGCAGAATTTCGACTCACTAGGCTTTCCACTGGATCACGTTGGGCGGAGCAGGACAGACACGTACTATCTGAACAAGGAGACTGTGTTACGAACACACACTTCAGCCCACCAGGCAGACACTTTCCGTAACAATGAAAGTGAAGGCTATCTCATCAGCGCGGATGTGTACCGACGAGATGCCATTGATCGAAGTCACTATCCCGTTTTCCACCAGATGGAAGGGGCGCGAACATGGGATCGCCAGCAAGCCGAAAAAGAAGGCAGACCATTGGCACAGATTATCTGGGATGATGTAGAAAGGATCCCCAAGCATGATATTGCCGTTGAAGATCCAAACCCAACTTTCCATGCTGAGCGCAACCCTCTACAAGCAGGCCACTCAGCGGAAGAAGCCGAAGCCATGGCCGCGCATCTCAAACGCAGTCTCGAAGACATGGTAGTGACCATCTTCAACGCGGCAAAAAATGCTTCAGACACGGAAGTTTCCAACGAGCCTCTCAAAGTGCGTTGGGTGGAAGCCTACTTCCCTTTTACCTCGCCGTCTTGGGAACTAGAAGTCTTCTGGCAAGGCGACTGGCTCGAAGTCCTCGGCTGCGGAATCGTCTCGCAGCCCATCCTGAACAATGCCTCTGTCCCCAGCCGCATAGGATGGGCATTTGGAATTGGTCTGGAGCGCATCGCCATGCTCCTCTACTCGATTCCCGACATCCGGCTATTCTGGTCCAAGGACGAGCGCTTCCTGTCGCAGTTCAGCGAGCAAAAACCCATCTGCCGTTTCGTCCCCTTTAGCAAATACCCCGCATGTTTCAAAGACGTGAGCTTCTGGCTAAGAAGCAGCTCGAGCGCTGCTGGGGGTGCCGCAGCTATCCACCCGCCCACCACGCCCGGATCCTCCTCTTCGTCACAAACGCAACCCTCGTCCTCTGGAGCTGTTGTTGCCCCCGGCACACCGATCGAGCCTGCAGCTCCGGCCCCACTATCACCGTCGTTCCACGAAAACGACGTGATGGAGATTGCACGTGAAGTTTGCGGTGACCTGGTCGAGGACGTCCGCCTGACGGATGAGTTTGTGCATCCCAAGACGGGCCGCAGGAGCATGTGCTACCGTATCAACTACCGCAGTCTAGAGCGCACCCTCACCAACGACGAGACTAACGAGCTGCACGAGCGACTTAGGAACTTGCTTGTGGCGCGCCTAGGCGTTGAGCTAAGGTAAGACGAAGAGGGG